>CM062604.1:3702237-4038011 GCA_031470985.1 Agastache rugosa | reverse complement strand
CAGCTTCAAGAACACGACATCCTCATATTTTTCGGACAGCTTGCTGGAGCATATTTTGGCGCGATTATCTTACACGGTCCACACACCTACAGATAAAATTGAGGAGCAAAATGATGATAATTGATTAAATTCATAAAAACTAAAAAATCTGTATGCATGTATTAGTTAAACTGAGGGCTTATATGTTATGCTGCAGCTTCATTTACAAGAAGTTGATCAAACACAAAGACAGATATGAACAACCATCTTCCTCAACTAAACAAATGAGCAGCAAAGCTAATCCTTTGTACTGGCCAACATAACATAAACTTCCTGTAGCAAATGTCAAGATTAGGGGGAGTTTGGCTGGAGGCTATAAGCTCCTTGAAACATTAATTTGATAAGATGTTTAGGAATTTATAAGCTCTTGAGAAGTGTTTAAAGCAAAATAAGATCTAAACAGTTTATAAAATCTAAAAATAATAACTCCAACAACTTATAAAATATTAAAAAAATAATAATAAGTTCATCCCTATCTTATTTTTTCATGCCGATCTTATAAGCAACAATCAAATTACAAGAAGATACCCCGATTATCTTTATTATTTCCAGCATATATTGCTTCTCATGTCATCCAGAATTACCAATCTCACTCAAAATCCTTTCTCTCACTCTCGCGATTATTCACCACCGTAATCTTTTTACAAATTTTCGGCAAATCTTCACGACCATCTAATTAATCCCTTTAATTACCCTCTCGATTTTTTATGTCTTTTGATTTTGAGTGATATTTTACACAATCCACACAAGGGAAGAAAATAAGTGAAAAAAACTGATGTTCTGTTTTAGTCATTAGCATAATAAAAAGAGCTTGTGAAATGTCAAACACTTTACCATCTTTATACGCTTAAATATCTCAAACACTTTGACAACTTATAAGCTTCCTTGAAACATTAAGAATTATTAGCTCTTGAGACATCTTATAAGATGTTCAAAATTGCTTAATTAGCCAAAATTAACCCTCTTAAAGCCTAGAAAAAGTGTTTCAAGCCACATTAGATTAATTTAATTTACCTATAACAAAAGTATCTCTATTAGCAGCAACTACCAATGTTCTGTTATGTCAGCACAAAAGTTCAGCCTTATCTATTAGGCTGCTTATCATATCTTCTAAGTCTTCTCCAAATCAATTAGCATGCTGCCAAAACCCCAAACATTTACACCAAAAAAGTGAAGGCCTCATGCAAATTATGTAAATGGTGAGAGAAAACACAAGAGAAATCAAAACCTTGTGAAGTCTTGATTAGTCATGTTTCTAACATGGTAGAAGCATGATTCAACAAATTATCCATGACAAAAGATAAAGGTGACAACTTTCTCTCCTCAATCAAGATTGTGTAAAATTTTGGGCCTTGGCATAAATGCGTTGAAAACTTCTAATTTTACTTCATTGGACATTCATTTCCCCCTATCTAATTTCTCTCTCATTAATACAATACAACCTCTATAAATTAATAGAGTCGGGACCGGAGAAAATTACAATCTTATAGAGGTTATTAATTTGCCGTTGAGTATTAATTTAATTAAAGGACAGTAATACAATCGGACCTAAGAAAATTATTAATTTTACATAGCTTATTAATTTATCGAGTATTAATTTAAAGAAGTTTAAGAATTGAAACCAGCAAATCTGCTCAAATGCGGCAAAGGGTACAAATCTTGATCATCATTACCCTCAAGATTGCATTTTTCTTGTTAAGCTCTTTCCAATATCTTAATTTCCAAATAATAGCCCATTTCCACCCAAGGAAACAGTAATGAATTACGATTAAAGATTTGGAGATGATAAACTCACCACTGAGTGTACATATCAAGAACCGGACAGTCTTGTCTCCGGCGGCTTTCACGATGCGGCCAAAAGGAGTGCATAGTAACCTCCGTCACCTTACCCACCTCCGCCACCGCCTCAACCTCCGCCGCCACCTTCGTCGATCACGCCGCCGTTGCGTCCAAGCTGGACTCAACTGCGACGCTCAAGCTCAGCCTCCTCTCTTTCCTCTTCATCAGCTGGGGGTAATCGCCCCCCACGCCGAGCTGCTTCGCCATAACTCCATGCGAAGAAGAACTCTGCACCATTTGAGGTCCAGTGGAACTGCACCTGTATACTTGCAACGCCATTAATGGGTGTTAACTGTGTGGAAAAATTAGAAGATATAAATGTCCACAAACGTATGTAGAGAGAGAGAGGTGGAGATGATGAGTGAGTTAAGAGCAGAGTGAAATATATGGGGTGTCCGAGAGGTGATGGGCGACGAAACTGGAATTCGTTAATTTTTGGGGTGGGGAATGACGAAGATGCTCCTCAGAATCTTTTTGTTTGTCAACTGAATATCTTGGGTAGAATTTGGTGATTTTGTTCTAATTTTTGTGTGGCAATAAAATCTAGAGCACTAAAATCCTAATGAGAAATTTGAGAGAAAAGATTTGCTGCCACAAAATTGAAGTTAAAAAATCAAAGATTTGTTGTAGAGCATTGTAGACGGATGATGATGAATCTATTACTTATCTCAACATGTCATTGATGTTTTGTTTTATTTTATACAAATTTTTCTGGATGAGTTAGAAAAATTTTTGATCTTCTTTACTCCATTTTAGCCAACGATTTGACAAATGGAAAAAATATTGAAAAATTATTTGATATTTCTATATTAAGAAAGCATTAACCAGTATTTTTTGAAGCCAGTACCAATCAAAGTTGTAGAGCATAGGCTCAACCCGACCGATCCGATTTCCTCTCCATTCGGTCTGAAGTGGCCAGGCTCTTTAGTAGTTTTTGAAAACAACACTAAGTTCAGAATTATCAAAGCATGACTCGGATTCCACGAGGTTTGATTTCTTCAAATGACCATATGGGTGCGACCCCGGACCTGTCCAGTTTGACACCTCTAGCACCTATCGATATTAATTTACTTAAGTTTCTTTCCAACATCGTTACAATTTTCCAGGTGACGGAATGCAAGAAAATTTTAGTAAATCGTTTTCTGTGTAATCTACATGACTACAATTGATGAAGTTGGCATTCAAATCATGTGGACTCAGATAGGACTTCAGATTTGGAAGTAGGACCAAAACTTAAAGATGTTATACTATCTCTCTTTCTTTAGACAAGTTGCTTTTTTATTAGACGCATTAATATGAAATTTTATGATAACTTACTTTAGTCACATTATTTCTATAGGGGTGATTCAAACATAACATAGGTCAGATATCTACAAAAACAAAATGTTGTGTCTCAATGGAATATGTTGTTACTCTCTCTATAAATACTGATGGAGCTGCATCCAAGGTATTCAACGATAAGTCATAACAAGATGGTGGGCCGATTATAAGAGGTGGAGCAAATTAGAAAATAAAGGAGGTCATGATAATTCTTTTAGCTGAAAGAAAAGCCCAAGTACCTAAGACCAATCTACGTTGGACCAAATGGTGAAATATTGTTCAAGTTGATGGGCTAATTAAAGAGAATTTTGGGTCAGTTTCAAATTGAATGGCCAAACCGCATACAGTTTGGAGCAGAAAGTAATCTAGTCCAAGAGTCATATCTATTGTTTCAAAGAATTTATATATGAGTCTTAAGTAGTTTCATGAATGATAGGCTTTCCAGAGTTCATTTGGAGCCTATAAATAGACCTGTATGTGCAAAAACACATATTGAATGATAAAGAAAATTGGCTTTGCTTTTATGAGTTGAATTTTCTTTGTAGAATATTTTACTTGTTTCAGAATTCATTAAGACTGTTGAGTAAGGTCTTGTGGCGTTTAATCATTAGAGAGGTTCCTAGCTGATTATATAGCCAACGGATCGAGGTTTTCTACACTCTAGGAGGTAATCAAATTGAATTCTCAATCTAAGGAGATCGCTACCTAATTCTTATATGTGGGGTTTTTTAATCTTCTATCTAACGGGTCCTTCGTCCTTTTAAAATAGGTATGCATAAATTTCAATAATATGCAATCAACAAAAATCTATTTAAGATCATCTCCAACGGTACTAGAGAATGGTGGATAACAATATACTCCTTCCGTCTCCCAAAAGTATGTTGTGGAGAGAGCGGCACGGATTTTAAGAAAATGTTGGCTAGATGTATTTTGAGTTGAGTAAGGACTCGCCTATTTGATTTGTAGTGAAGTTTAAAATATTAGAAAGTTAGTGGAGTGATGTCCTAAAATAGCGAACCATATTGATGGGGGACGTCCCAAAATAACAAATTAACCATACTTTTGAGGCACAAATGTTCATAATTTTACAAGCTTGAAATGCATTACTTGATCATTCGTGGAATGAATATTCTAATTCAGATAATTAAAATATTCTATTATGTAACTTATGTGTTTTTTTGCAATATTATGGACGAATATTCTAATTCCTATAATTATAATTTTGCAACTTATGTTTTTTCTGCATTATTAATATGAATCGTAGTGCATATATTTTTAGGATTAAACAAATAAAAAAGAATGTTATGAAATATTTCTTTTCTGCTGTAAAATAGAGCAGATTGTGTTATTCTAGTGTTCGATTTGCTGTAAAATGGAGCAAATTGATAAAGATATATGATCTATGAAGTTCAAAAAATTGAATAATATATTATATCTATTCTATATCTATATATATCTATATCTATATATATATATATATATATAAACAGAGTTTTCAATCAGCAATTGATTTCAAAATCAATTTGACGGCAATTTTATAGATTAGGGAAATTTCAAGGTCATTTTTTGTAATTGTTGATGAAACAGTTGTTGGCCACGATTCAAATCCTTGAAACATTAATAATGATTTTTTTCAAGTAACTGCCTACTTTGCATCTAATTGTGGCCGCAATTTTGGGGCACAATAAACTCCCAAAACATATGTACTCTTTGATTTTTTTCAGTATCTGTAAATTATCGTTTATGCATTTTTGTATTGTGATTTTTACGAGTGTTTTCCAATCGGATGGCAAATTGAAAGGTCTGCTATACAGGGAGGTCCTCAAAGCATAGAAGGAGAGATGATTTGATGTCGACTGACTGCATGTCTTCATAAGATACATCTCCTTCTCAACGCTATCATTATCAATCTATAAACCTGACTTTGCTTTGTCGATCGGCTTTGTTTTCACGTGTCCTTATGCATTCGACTTTCGAGAACCTTTGCTCTTTTCTTAAGATATTTATTCTCATGCGTGTGGTGCCCTGAATATGCAAGTTTGGCCAAACTCAGAATCAGTGATTCTGTATCTGTATCAAATATTCATATATAAATGAATGATAGTTTTGATCGTTTTATTACAAATCAATTGTGATTCAAAACAAAAATTGATTGGAATTTAGTGTTTCAGTTGTTTGCTGACAACTATATATATATTATATACGGGCTATATACATTGTGATTTCACTAATAACACAGCTTTCTAATTTCTAAGTGATAGATTTGCATGTGACTACCATATGCAATTATTGATCTATGAACTGAGAATTGGTCCATGTTTCTGGAATAGATTGGCATCGACGACTTTTCATAACAGACTCTTGATAATGTTGCAACCTAGGTTTATGAGGAAATGGCCCTTAGCTTGTGGATTTTCCTCATCTTCCACAGCTGAAGAAGTAACCAAAGGAATTGATGGCCATTGTTACATACAGGTTCCAAAATGCTACAGGTTTATCTGATAATCCTGTTTTTCAGATATATGTGTGTGTATACATACATACACGCTACAAAAAAACCAAGGTTTACCAACAGAATTACTGACGGATTCAAAATCCTCGGTAGAATACCGACGGATTAGTGACGGAAAAAACGGGTTGGCTAAAAAATATTTACCGACGGATTTCTGACGGACATTTGGCGGGGTAATTCGCGCCTCAAATACTGACGGATTTCTATCCGTCAGTAAATGTTTTAATTTATTTTCGATTTAATTTTTTTAAGTTATGGATTTAGTAACGGATTTACCAACGGATTAGTGAGGGAAAATTAATGACTTTTAGTCCTCGTTGCAACCGCCCTCCTAGTCCTCCTAGTCCGTGACTTTTAGTTAGTGTAGAACAAACATTCTTTTACTTTAATGTTTCTTTCATATTTGTACGTACTTTGTTACCAAAAATATCATATTTTATTATATTACTTAGCGACTTTTATATTATGTTTTATATTATAAATTGCTTATTTGGTATGTTCAAAATTGGGGCTAAAATATTAATAAATTAATGAGTAAAAATCGGGCTAAAATATTAAATAACTAAATATTCCAAAAATATCAGAAAATTAAATTAAAACAAAATAATTATTAAATTAAAACAACAATTATTACCGATGGATTTTAATTTGTCGTTAAAATACTGACGGAAATTCCGTCACAAAACCGTCACAATATTTCCAACCTGACGAAATTGAAGACGTCAAATTTTACCAACGGATTTTTTATCCGTCAGTAATTACTGACGGAAAAATCCGTCAGTAAAATCGAAAATTGACGCAATTCGTCAAACATTATCGACGGATTCGATTCCGTTGGTATTTACCAACGGATTTTTCGTCAAAAATCCGTTTGGGAATTAGTTCGTCAAACGAGAATTTGCTGACGGATATTCCGTCACAAATCCGTCGGTAATTGTTAGAGTGAAAAATGGGGGTCAAAGTCAAAGATTATTTGCAAGTATTTCATTGCAACTTTGCATGTTTTTTTTTTTATTTACAATAATGAACAAATGCTACATTGAAGGCTCACGATTGGATTTCATGTTCTTTAATTTTAGGTAAGAGCCCGAGCTCTATGTTTTGGGGGTCAGCAATATAATTGTGGCATTTTTTAGAGCCAAGCTCTACAGAGCATCCACATGGAATAGAATATTCTCATGTTAATGATCTTAGCACTCCCAGCAGTTCTCTCAAAAATCATCATTAATTTTAAATTTAGGCTAAAATAAAAAAAAAATGAGATAAACCCACAAAAATATTTACACATCTCCTTAAATTTTTTCTTAAATTTACACCTCCCTAAATCTATCATATCTCACAAATTGAGTTGAGCCCACAATTTTTATAGAATAATTAGTAGAAAATAGGAGAACTGTTGTATAGGGGATATAAATAGTATAGGAAAAACTTTAGAAGCAAATTTAACATCAAAATTTTGAGAATTTTGTTGGGATTGCTCTTAATTACTGTTGGGAAAATTAATAGAGTTTTGATTTGATACCAAAACCCAACTATTCTCCAACCGAGTAGATGATCGCATCAACCTAAGTAGTGTTTCCAGCTCGCCTGTTTGAGCTCTAGATTTTCTAAGTTTACAGGTTCAGGAAGCGGAAGACAGCAGAAGATCCAGCTGTGTTTTCAGCAGGATTCAACTATCAGCAGAGTTTTCCAGCTGAGCTGAGTTCTAAACGGAGCAGGATCAAGCTGAAGATAAGCTGAGCTGAGTTCAAGACACAGCTGGTCCAGCTGTACAGAACAAAGGGAACTAACTCTGAAGACGTCACTTCAAGTCAGCTTACCCAATCCAGCTCTAAATTCAAAAACCCAGCTCCAAAGCCAGAGATCTCGGCGTCAGAGGAAGTCAACATACCTCGACCAATGAGGGATTGCCGAATCAGCATCCTAGACTTCAAAACCTAGGATGTGATACGAATGAAGACAGATGCAGAAACGCCCAACGGCAGATTTCGAATTTAAAAAGAGTAGGTAAGATTCAAATGGCTCCTCCAACGGCTAGTCTTGAATCTCTACCTATATAAACCTGTCTTCAACCTCAGGATCAAATACGAAAAACTCTCTACAAGCTTTCATTCTCCGAAATTCTCAAGCCTTCAAAAGCTCTCAAGCAGTTCTACATAGTTCAAAGAACACTTTATCTTAAAGTGTTTCTAGTCCAGAAACTGCTCAGTTTTTCATCTGATTCCTAGGCAGAAATCATTGTATATTTTAAGCCTAGATTTCGAACGAGTTCATCTAATTCTAAAGTTCTTAATTGTAAGAACTCGTTCATAGTTGGAACCCCAAACCAAACCCCTCTTTACCCAGAAAGGTTAGGTCAAGGTTACGCTTGCTTGAAGCGCGAAATTCAAGTGGTTGTAAGGTTTTTTCAGTACCCGTACACTGAAAGGTTACGCTTGACAATGCCATCAAACTGTTGGAACATAGCTCGGGTTAGAGTTGTGAAGTTGCTTGGTACTTGTAAACCAAGTGGTAGTGAATTACCAGTGAATCTGGTCGTGGACGTAGGAGGTATTACTCCGAACCACGTAAAATCTCGTGTTCTTTACTTTCTCGTTATTTTCAGATATTTTACTAACTTTATCATCTCATTGCATATTTTATCAAATCTGCATACACAGATGCTTTCCAAAGACAGTTGTGTCTTTCTGAAATTTGCACAACTTGACTAAGTCGAAAACGTAAAGAATATTTTCAAGCTAAGTTTTCAAACCACCACATTCCGCACCACCAGCTGAGTTATTTGCTCTGCTGACCCTCCTCAGCTGGATTAATAACTGAGCTCACCAACTCTGTTTTTAAACTAGATAAAGTTTTCAGAAATCTATCTTTGGTGTATTCATCCCCTCCTCTACACCAAAGACCTAGCTTAGGGACCATCAATTGGTATCAGAGCAGTGGTTAAAAAGATTGTTGTTTCTAAATCAAGAGATTTCTCTTGACAATCTGTCAGTGGTCAACTGAACAGATCCTCTTTTGAAAAACTCATATTATTACATACTGTGCATATCGCCATGGATTCTTATCTTAACAGGAATCTTTCCACCTTCTCTGTCGACGATTATTCAATCTGAAAGTTCAGATTAAAAAGCTTTCTTTGTGCGCATCATGACATGATGCGGGACGTCATCACAGATGGACCCATCATCATCTACAAACAAGGAAACGAGCTTGTTCCAGCTCAAGATGGTGGACAGCCAACGTATCTCTCATTCCCAAGCCAAAGAGTGAGCATACCTCAGAAGAAAGGAAGCAAGCTGGATTAGACAGCTTCGTGAGGAACACCATCTCGTCAACAGTCTCCAACGCCTACCTCAGCAAGATCATAAACTGCAATACCGCAAAGGAGATGTGGGAAACCCTAGCAAAGCTATGCGAAGGGTCGGAGGAGATAAAAGAGATTAAATTCACAATCGTCTGCCAGAAGTTTGATAACTTCAAGCAGCTTGTCAATGAGTCCATCGAAGGGATGGAACTCAGATTCTCAAGCATCGTGGTAGAAATTGAAATCATCAGAACTGGGAAATACACCCAGCGAGAAAAGAATCTAAAAGTCCTTTCAGCGCTCACAGCTGAATAGAACACATATAAGGTGGTACACCAAAGTCGAAGTGACTTGGGTGATCTTTCAACTGAAAGATTATTCTCCCTGCTCAAAGCCAACGAATACAACTTGAAGATTACCATGAAAGAATCTTCAAGCAATCAGAATGATGAAGAGCTGACACCTGCGCCAAAGGAGATTGCGTTCAGAGCTAACTCTGAAAAATCTGCATACATGCAGTCAGCTGAGTCCTCAAAGAAGGACAAGAAGGACATGAGCAAGGAAAAGCCATGCTGGTCAAAAACTACAACAGACTCAACACCAGCAAGGGCAAGTACAAGAAGTTCGCAAGAACTTGCAGAGATAAATACGCAGCAGTTGATGAGAAGTCAGCTGACAAACGAACAGAAGAAGGATGCTTCAACTGCAAAGAACTGGGACACTACCGGCTAGACTGTCCGAAGCTATCCAAGAAAGATAAAGACCAACTGAAAGCTAAGGCAGCTGACAGAAGGAGAGCCTACATCGCCGACGAGGAATCGGAGTGCAACAAAATGGATGATAACATGCCATTTTCAGACTCAGAAGAAGAAGCATTGATGGCTCATGATGAACCTGAATGGGATACATGCTTCATGAGACAGATAGACGGATTCGATGAAGATGAGGTAATGTCAAGAACTCAAAATCTATCTAATCCCTCACCATCACACGAACACTCTACACAGGTTTCAGAATCAGGGCTACTTGATTGGAGTTTAGTAGAGAAAGTTATGAACGATTCCAAGGAGCTTCAAGAGATCCTTGACGTCATAATGAGTGAGAATGCCGAGCTAAAGATGGAACTGGAAAAGAAAAGGTATCAGAAGCAGCTGATACAACACAGCTCCAAGAAGAAGTATTTCACTAAAAGACAATAGTGAAACAAGATCAGCTGATGAAAGACTTCTACTACGAAAATAAACAGCTGATGAAAGAATTGGAAAATGCCACAGCTGAATCGGAAAAGAAGTCAGCTGAGATTATAGAACTGAAAAGTTCCGAAGAGGTACTATCTAAGAAGATGGTAGCTCTCATCAAAGCTACAACAACAATGGACGAAATCATAAGTGCACAACGTCCAGCAGCACTCAAAGCAGGACTGGGTTACAATGGTTCAAAGGATGACACAAACATTGCTTCCACAAGTGGAACAAAGGTAATGTTTGTAAGAGCAAAAGAAAACCAAATTCCAGCTGCTCAACAAAGATCGTTGAGGACACAGCAGGCTTCAAAAAGGCCAGCTGTGAGACAACCTCAAGCACGTAATGTACGACAACGTGCTCAACCTCAACAAAGACAACAGGCTGGATATTTCAGATACCAAAGAATAAAGAATAAAGACGTCGAAAGATATCAACCGAGATATCAAACGAGATACCCAGCTGGATATCACTCATATGATCACCAGCTGGAGAACCAATTCCAGCCGAGGTATCACAAGAGACAACAGAGACAAAAGAACATCTCAGCTGGATACCAAAAAAGACCAGGACATCAACAAAGACATCAAGCTAGGAAGATACAGAGATCAAGACCCCACCAGCAACAACAGAAGAATACAAAGAATGTGTATATCGACTCAGCTGGAAGGATCATGATCAAATGACCCAATTCGAGTCATCAAGCAGATCTGGGTCGTAAAAGGATCTCTGTCTAACCCACAAGGACCCAATTAAAACTGGGTACCTAAATTTTAATCTTTTGTATAGGTTGCAAGGGAACGACGCATCATTGAGGAGTCGATGAGAACGCTATGGTACTTGGACAGTGGATGTTCCAAGCACGTGACACACTTAAAGTATCTACTCCAGAAGTATATCGAGCATCCAGGCCCACAAGTAACATTTGGTGACAACTCCAAAGGCCTAACCAAAGGTTATGGTACATTTAAAACTAAAAATGTTATAATCCCAAATGTTTCTTATGTACAAGGACTGCAACATAACTTGCTTTCCATTAGCCAATTCTGCGACAACGGTTTTTCTGTCAAGTTTGATGCACAGGGATGCACAGTGAAGCACAGGGAAACCAAGCAGATACTACTAAGAGGGAAAAGAGAAGGAAATATGTATTTTGGCCGATCGGAACAAGAAATTCCTCCTGAGACTTGTCTTGTATCGAAAAGCAGCAATGAAGTCAGCTGGCTGTGGTACAGACGGCTGAATCATCTCAACTTCAAGACAATCAACAAACTGGCTAGGAACCAGCTCGCTAATGGAATTCCAGATCAAGTATATGACAAAAGTCATATGTGCAGTGCATGTCAACAAGGAAAACAAACAAGAATTTCATTCTCTCTCAAGCCAGTTCAGTCAACTGATCGAGTTCTTCAACTCCTTCACATGGATCTTTTTGGTCCAGTTATTCCAGTAAGCTTCAATGGCAGAAAATACACTCTGGTCGTAGTAGATGACTTCTCAAGATTCACATGGGTGTCATTCATGTACCAGAAGAGCGAAACAAGGACTAAGCTGCCAATCCTGCTGGAAAGATTGTCAACTCAGAAGGAGTGCAAGATAATGTCAATTAGATCAGATCGAGGAACGGAGTTTCTGAATGAAACTATTTATGAATACTGCGAGAAGAACGGAGTTCAACATCAAACCTCAGCAGCACGCACACCTCATCAGAATGGTGTAGCAGAGAGAAGAAACCGAACACTCAAAGAAGCAGCAACCTCAATGCTAGCCAGCTCTGCCATTCCAAAGAAGTTCTAGACCGAGGCAATCAACATAGCTTGCTTCACTCAGAATCGCTCTCTACTCACATCAAGGCAAGGAAAGACGTCGTATGAGCTATGGAATAACAGAATACCATATATTGGATATTTCAAGGTCTTCGGATCCAAATGTCATATCCTAAACAATAGAAAAACACAGCTCAAGACGTTCGACGCGAAGACTGACCGAGGAGTATTCCTTGGTTACTCTGTTGTGAGTAAAGCATACAGAGTTTTCAACAGAAGAACTCAAACGGTCGAAGTAACTCCACATGTTACCTTTGACGAATCATCATTCGAATATAGAGATTCTATCAAACGAATAAATGAAGAAGAACTTTCAAGGCAGATTCAGACAAGAGCTCAAGAAAATCGAATCAGGAATCTGGCCGAACCATTAATATGGGATGATGAGCCAGAGGAGGAACCTCAAATCAATCAGGAAGCTTCAACAGCTGGAAATCAAGAAGAACCTCCAACGCCAAATCAAGGGGGAATGCCATCAGCTGGAAATCCAGACACAGCTGAATCCCCAGCAATATCTCCAGCAGAGCTTCTACAGAAGTCACCTCAAAACTCAATCCAAGGAGAGAGTCTTGCTCAAGACTTAACTCCAAAGCAACTCCAAGCCAGACGAAATCTCGCCACTTCTAGCATCAATCAGCTGGAAGAATAAATTCGCAAAAGAAGAAGATGGATTGAAGATCATCCATCATCAGCAATCATTGGAGAACCATCTGACCAAGTCAAAACCAGAAGTTCAGCTGCTCAAGCTACATCGAAAAGTCAAGAAGAGCTAGAACTGACGGTCTATGATGAAGACACAGCTCTAATTGCGTGTTATGTAGCTCAAGTTCTAGAGCCTCAAACAATTCTAGAAGCTTTAAAAAGCGTACCCTGGACTAATGCCATGCAGGAAGAGCTAAATGAATTCCTCAGAAATTGTGTCTAGGAATTGGTCGACAGACCTGAAGGAGTCAAAGTCATAGGACTCAAATGGATTTTCAAGAACAAACTGGATACCCTTGGAGTCATCATCAGAAACAAAGCTCGACTAGTTGCCAAGGGATACACACAGCAAGAAGGAATTGACTTCGAAGAATCATTCACTCCAGTAGCGCGATTGGAAGCAATCAGACTTTTTCTCACTTATGCAGCACATCACAAATTCAAGGTCTATCAAATGGATGTGAAGTGTGCATTCTTAAATGGAGAAATCAAGGAAGATGTCTATGTTGAACAACCTCCAGGCTTTGAAGTAGAAGAAAATAAAGTCTACAAGCTAAAGAATGCGCTTTATAGATTGAAGCAAGCACCACGAGCTTGGTATGATACTCTATCAAATTTCCTTGTATCCAAAGGATTCAAGAAGGGCTCAGTAGACAGAACACTCTTCACCATCAAGTTGGGAGAAGACATCCTGGTTGTTCAAATCTATGTAGACGACATCATCTTCGGATCAAGATCAACATTCTTATGTCAACGATTTGGAGAGATGATGTCAGAACAGTTCCAAATGTCTATGATGGGAGAAATGAGCTTCTTCCTAGGACTTCAAGTCAAGCAATCAGCAGAAGGGATCTTTATAAATCAATCCAAGTACGTGAAAGACTTGATCACCAAGTATGGAGTCCAATCCAGCATAACAGTAAAGATTCCGATGAACACCAACTGGAAGATTGAACCTGGAACTGAAGGGAAGTCAGTGGATTCCAGCAAATACAGAGGGATAATAGGTTCCCTGCTGTATCTAACAGCTAGTCGTCCAGACATGTCCTTCGCAGTCGGAGTGTGTGCTAGATTTCAAGTTGATCCAAAGGAAGCACACATGCAAGCAGCCAAGAACATTCTCAAATATCTCAAAGGAACTCAGAATGTTGGGCTGTGGTACCCAGCTGAAGACAATCTACAGCTGACTGGATATTCAGACTCAGACTTCGCTGGAGATCGGTTGGACAGAAAATCAACTTCAGGAACGTGTCAGTTCCTAGGAAGCAAGTTGATCTCGTGGTTTTCAAAGAAGCAAACGTGCGTCGCAACCTCCACAACTAAAGCAGAGTATATGGCAGCTGGAAGCTGCTGCTCACAAATTCTCTGGCTGAAACATCAGCTGGATGACTATGAAGTGAATACTGGACAAGTTCCAATTTTCTGTGATAGCTCAAGTGCGATTGCTATATCAGAAAATTCAGTACTTCACACAAGATGCAAACATGTGGACGTGCGCCATCACTTCATCAGAAATCACGTGGAAAAGAAGGATGTGATTGTTGAGAAAATTCACACAGACATACAGCGGGCTGATATACCACAAAGCCGCTGATAGAAGCAAGATTCAAGATGCTGTGCGGATTACTTGGATTACTCAACCCAGACGAAGCTACATCCAGCTAAATGGAAGCAGACCCAGCTGAATGAAAGCAGACCCAGCTGAATGGAAGCAGATCCAGCTGGAATTCAGAACCAACCTCAAAGAATCTAGCTGAGAAAGAATCAAACTCAGCCAAACGCCTAAGTTGAAGGATTATTCAGCTGAGGGGGAACCAGCTGGAAAAACGATCACTCAACACAACAATTCACAACCGAGGTATCAGCTGACTACAATGATCAGCTGAGAGGTTTACAACATCATTACATTCACCTACTAATTCTGTTTTCAGTCAAATCATATCTTGTCATATCTAATCAAATTAATTAAAAGTCTGCAAAGAACTGAAACATGGGAGTTTCGAGGCAAAAGTCAAAATGCCTCAACCGTCCTCTCACGCGCATTAACTCGCATGACGCAAGAATCACTCCCAGTCGTAAATCTTCTTATCAATCTATAAATCTTGATCGTCCATTCATCAAGAAAATTGATATAAATATGCTAGAAGAGATAAGCAAACATTTGCATTAACCCTAAAAGGTTTTTCGGCACTCTTTCTTCTTCCATCAATTGGTATTATTTGTTCTACTAATAAAAGTTGCAGAAGAAGAACATGGAATCTAGAAAGATATCTCCAGAAGCCGATCAACATGAAGAGTCTGTTAAAGCTTCACTATGAGAGTTGCTTAACTCTCAGGAACCACAAGAAGACGGAGCTCCAGGAGAAAATGAAGCTCATCGATAGATCCGGTCTAACGCAGTGGGTGACTGCAAAGCTCAAGAACATTCACCAGGAAGTTGCAGAAATCTTCCTGGGCATGTCAAAGAAAGAAGACCTCCTCCGCCCCACAGTTTCTCTTAAAATAAAAGAGAGAACGGGACACACAACTCCCTGGGATGCGGAAATCAACGTCAACAAGATCCTGTCAAAGGAATTCAACCTGAAAGGAAGCCCAGTTAGAACTGGACGAGACGTTGATAAAGCCGGAGTCTTTAAGAGCAGTCTTGTCAAAGCTCTTGCTCCACCACAGGAGGCACAGAAAAAGATGCAGGAGACAAGGCAGCATGCATCTACTTCCTTCCCAGCTGGGAATTGGAAACAACTTGAGGAGACAAAACAAGCTGAAACACCGTCTTCAAAGAGAAGACTCAAGTTAAAGGTGCTCAGTCAGTCAGCCAACAAGCCAGCTAACATTAAGAGAGAATTCGTAACTACTCTCCGAGGAGCAGAAGGTCCACAAGCGGTGGTTTCTTACGGTGGAGAAGAAGTTCAGGTGCCTGCGTGAACATCATCAGTGCCACCACCACAACGACGTTTTCCAGCTGATCAACTAAGCTTAGACCCCAATCAACTAAGCTTAAACCCCACAGCAGATGGAATACTTCAACCGCCTTCTCCTCAATTTCCTTCAGCTCAACAGGGACACCAGCTTCAAGATCAACTTATGAAAGTTGGAGCTCAAGCCCCTGCACCAAGCTCAAGTGAAAAACATCATCCAGCCAATGATCACTTGCAGCTGGATGATACTCAAGTCCCTCAAGAGTTGCACGTGACGCCTCCATCTCAAGGTTTAAAGACCTCAAGGAGTCACAAGCGCAACTGAAGTGCTGAATCAGACTTTCTCATTCAATCTAATGAAGTCTAAAGAAGCAAAATTGCAAGGAATGAAGTTGTGCCCTACTTAGAAGATGTCATCTCTAGTGCCAACTCATACCTCCAAGCACTCAGCTAGACTGAACCAGCTGAAATAAGCCAAGGAAGCTGTGTCTGCAATCACAGTTGAGGCTAATGCTATTGAAGAAGAGCCAGCTAATGCAACAGCTGAGCCACCTAGACCTGCACTCGCCGTCGTAGCCGACAACCGCAAAGACGGCCAAACTAAACATCGCAACAGTTGATAATACAGCGAAGATCGCTGACGCAATTCAGGAAATTGCACAGCTCAATAAGACGATAGTGTGTCTCTTCCGCCTTGTTGATTATGCCAAAAAGGGGGAAGATAATGAGACAAAGAGGCAAACTGCTGAGCTAGAGGAACCAGCTGAATCAGCTGAGGGAGAAACGAATCAGAGTTAAGCAGCGGATGCAGAAGAGAAGACCCAGCCAGCTGGGATTGAAGAATTGAAGATTCTTTTTCTGTTTCTCTTGATATGCTGTAATTTCTTACATTAATAAAACACAATTTTCTTTGCTGCTCAGACAATTACTTTTTGTCTAGGCTCTGGACTCTGAACTCTTATCTGCTGATATTTTCTTTACCCTCCAAAATCTTAGGGGGAAGATAAAAGGAAGCTTCATAAGTTGTCTCAGTTAGGTTTTGGCATCATCAAAAAGGGGGAAATTGTTGGAAAAATTAATAGAGTTTTGATTTGATACCAAAACCCAACTGTTCTCCAACCGAGTAGATGATCGCATCAACCTAAGTAGTGTTTTCTAGCTCGCTTGTTTGAGCTCTAGATTTTCTAAGTTTACAGGTTTAGGAAGCGGAAGACAGCAGAAGCTCAAGACAGCAGAAGATCCAGTTGTGTTTTCAGCAGGAGTCAACTATCGCTGAGTTTTCCAGCTGAGCTAAGTTCTAAACGGAGCAGGATCAAGCTGAAGATAAGCTGAGCTGAGTTCAAGACACAGCTGGTCCAGCTGTACAGAACAAAGGGAACTAACTCTGAAGACGTCACTTCAAGTCAGCTTACCCAATCCAGCTCTAAATTCAAAAACCCAGCTCCAAAGGCAGAGATCCCGGCGTCAGAGGAAGTCAACATACCTCGACCAATGAGGGATTGCCGAATCAGCATCCTAGACTTCAGAACCTAGGATGTGACACGAATGAAGACAGATGCAGAAACGCCCAAGGGTAGATTTCAAATTTAATAAGAGTATGTAAGATTCAAACGGCTCCTCCAACGGCTAGTCTTGAATCTCTACCTATATAAACCTGTCTTCAACCTCAGGATCAGATACGAAAAACTCTCTACAAGCTTTCATTCTCCGAAATTCTCAAGCCTTCAAAAGCTCTCAAGCAGTTCTACATAGTTCAAAGAACACTTTATCTTAAAGTGTTTCTAGTCCAGAAACTGCTCAGTTTTTCGTCTGATTCCTAGGCAGAAATCATTGTATATTTTAAGCCTAGATTTCGAACGAGTTCATCTAATTCTAAAGTTCTTAATTGTAAGAACTCGTTAATAGTTGGAACTCCAAACCAAACCCCTCTTTACCCAGAAAGGTTAGGTCAAGGTTACGCTTGCTTGAAGCGCGAAATTCAAGTGGTTGTAAGGTTTTTTCAGTACCCGTACACTGAAAGGTTAGGCTTGACAGTGCCATCAAACTGTTGGAACACAGCACGGGTTAGAGTTGTGAAGTTGCTTGGTACTTGTAAACCAAGTGGTAGTGAATTACCAGTGAATCTGGTCGTGGACGTAGGAGGTGTTACTCCGAACCACGTAAAATCTCGTGTTCTTTACTTTCTCGTTATTTTCAGATATTTTACTAACTTTATCATCTCATTGCATATTTTATCAAATCTGCATACACAGCTGCTCTCCAAAGACAGTTGTGTCTGTCTGAAATTTGCACAACTTGACTAAGTCGAAAACGTAAAGAATATTTTCAAGCTGAGTTTTTCTATGTAACCGAGGTAAGTTTTCAAACCACCACATTCCACACCGCCAGCTAAGTTATTTGCTCTGCTGACCCTCCTCAGTTGGATTAATAACTGAGCTCACCAACTCTGTTTTTAAACTAGAAAAAGTTTTTAGAAATCTATCTTTGGTGTATTCACCCCCCCTCTACACCAAAGACCTAGCTCAGGGAGCATCAATTACCCAACTTATTGTACAAATTCGTTAAATTTTGACATGAATACGGTAAATTAAGTATATGGAAGAAGTAATTTTTCCGCCAAAAAGGATTTGCAGATTGCCAATCTGGCACCGCGTGTGCTTAATTTCTCACCCCTAGGTCAAGGTCAAATTTCCAGCTTTCTTGATGTTTTCAATGCTGATTTCTAAAGCATCTGCAGTCCCATAGATGGGGTTGATTGAGCTGAGGAAAATTTAGGTTGCCAAGAATAATATAGTATCTATGGCTAGGGATGGGAACTTTTTTTCTTTTGCTAAGGGATGTATTAGTATTTACTTGAAGAAGGTCCTCCTTAATGTTCGTTAAATGCCTACATAGTCATTTTTTTTTTTTTGGTTTTAACACATTCACACATAACTCGAATCTCCGACCTAAAGAATGGAACATGAAGGAGAAGTGTCTTACTAGCTGAATTGGGCTTGGTTGTCATGGTCATTGTAGAAGGTTTGTTATTTAAGGAAATGAATTTGTTGTTTCATGTAGCTTAAACAACTATTTTAATTTGTTGTACCAGGTGATGTATATATATTTTTAAACTTTTAAAAAGAGTAAAATGATTTATTCAAATCAAAAATAAAAATGAACTAATTTAATAAAGTAAAAGGTACCACCAATTTGTACTTATCACCATTTATTTTAATTAAACAAAATAACCTATAATTTTCTTATTGCCAATTAGAACATATTCTATCAACCTGCATATTAGTCTATGTTTCAGATTTGAGATGTGTATCCTTGTGCTACTAGAAATTAGGGCTGGTGATATGCATATCGGTTATCGGTTTTTAACCGTAACCGACAATAACCGAGTCGGTTAGGTTATCCGATAACCAACAAAACCTAGTTCGGTTCGGGAAACGGTTACTGAAATTTCAAAATTTTGGTTTTGGATATTAACCGAAACCGATTAATTAACCGAATTACCCAATTAAAAACTGAATTAAATTTAAATTTGAACTAATTTTAACTAATAAATATTAGTGGTCCATTTGAT
Organism: Agastache rugosa; assembly: GCA_031470985.1. Lineage (NCBI taxonomy): Eukaryota > Viridiplantae > Streptophyta > Magnoliopsida > Lamiales > Lamiaceae > Agastache > Agastache rugosa. The sequence goes on along the minus strand of CM062604.1, from coordinate 4,018,739 downwards.
ACAAAACAAGCCCAAACCGTGTAGAGGCTTATCAGAAAAAAGCCAATAGCTCACATAACCTCGATCTCCTCCCTTTTTATAAACTCAATATTTTCTTTCTTATTATCTCCTCAATCGATGTGGGAAGGAAGGTGTGGGATGGAAAACAATTCATCATCCCACATCGATTTTGAAATGGAGAGGAGTGAGAATATAGGTTTTATTAAAGGAGGAAACCATTTCTCTTTGGTTTAATTTTAATAAAAATCAATTATATCATTTGTGTTATTGTATTTACCAATGACATAAAATGTTTATATTAAATATTAAATATTTAATATTTCATTTTCAAATAATTTTTATTAATTAATATTATAAATAATAGTTGAAATTTTGAACGGTTAAATGGTTAACTGACCTTAATAACCGACTCGATTATCGGATAACTGATTATTCAAGTCGGTTTGGTTATGGATACTAAATTTGTGAAAATTCGGTTCGGTTAACTGATTTATGCGGTTCGGTTAACTGCGGGTAACCGAATTACCACCCCTACTAGAAATGCTACTAAAAAAAAAGCAGAGAAATGCTCTTATTGACTTCTTATATATTTTTTTTCCCTTATATACACTGTTTGATGGCTCATCTAGGGACCTACTAACACCTTTGAGAGTTAGCTTTGATATTGAACATTCCTCCAAAAATCAAATAATGTGGTGAGAATTGATTCTTATTATTGCAACTAACGTGAAACATAAGTATTTTGGCTTGAGAAAATTCGAAAGTTGTGTTCTAATCTGTATGTAGTTGTTGGTCATGTCCCCTATATTTTCTGTTGAGAATTTCAAATGCTCAATTAATTTGTTTTTGATTTATTTTATCCTTGCTTATATAATTTTATTACAAGAATGTCCGATTGTGTTTATTTAGGTGAGTAAAGCGAATTAGTGCGTTCTTTTTTTTATATATAGTGAAAGTATAATGTAATTCAGGTCTCTCTCAACCAAATAAATGTCTTAGCTTAATTGTTTAAAAATACTAAATTTAATTTTAATCTAAAGTTTTAAAAATTATAATGTGTTTCAAATTATTATTATTATTTTGATTTTTTTCTTTTAAATTATTTTATTATACCCTTCAGATCTATTTAATCTTAGCTCATTTTATCTTTAAATAAAATATTTTAATTATTTGAATTTATAACATATCTCCGTGCATCGCACGGTGGGCAAATACTAGTTATATATTAAAAAGGGAGTTCGAAATCAACGGATTAATTGCAAATTTATTTGCAATCAATTTTGACGGTCAATTCAGGGTAAAATAGTTTTTTTTTTTCTATTGGTGATTGAAGAATAATTATGTAAATTTCATGATGAATGCCGAATGATGCCTATATTAGATGATAGTGTGTAGTCTATTTTAATCTGCATTAATGAAGGAAGCAAGTGAAAAAGAAAATACTCCCTCCGTCCCATTTATATAGGCGGATTGAAATTTTCACAAGGATTAAGAAAAATTATTGGAAAAGTAAATTATATAGTAAATTTCTTAATATGCCCCTATTTATTATTTGACTATGTATTTTTTATGAGTTAATCAAATAATTAAATAGGGATATATTAGTAAATGAGCTAAAAAATATTACTTTTTATGGAAACAAGCCTATATATTTGGGACATCCGAAAAAAGGAAAATAAGCCTATATAAATGGGACGGAGGGAGTAAAAAATTCAGAAATTCCTACTTTGAGCATAGGAACGAAAAATTCAGGCATTGAGATGTAATATGTTTTTTTTTTTTTTGGAATAATTAAAATAAGAATTAAAATATTGCAATGCATGAAAAAACACTAATGATAATCCAAAAAGGTACTGTTTTTTTTTTAATCAATATTTAGGGGAAAAAATAGGACACGTCTTCTTAAAACAGTTTAGAAAATTAAAAATTAATTAATTAATTTTTATGTAACACAATATAATCCATAATGTTAAAAATTAGATATATATGCCTAAAAAGTTTATTGTTTTAAACCAAAAACCAATTTCACCTAAAGGAATATTTAAAAAATATACATCATACTACATAACTATATTATTGATTAATTTTTTTCTTGAAAGACGTGAAAGATTAATTTATACATGTCGATCTTAAATTTTAACTAAACATATACTTCCTCCGTCCCATTCATCTTGACCTGTATTCCTTTTTTAGACGTCCCACTCATCTTGACCTGTTTTCTTTTTTGGACAAAATTATGGCATACTGACCTAATTAATTCTACATGAATGCAAAGTCAAAGAAAAAGCACTTTATTGACTAAAAAGACACTTTATTAGCACTTTATTATTCCTAATTTAATTCTTCTTAATATCTGTGCCGAAAAGAAATAGGTCAAGATGAATGAGACGGAGGGAGTATTATATATGAGGTCATGACAATTGTAAATAATGAAGGAGGTTGATACAAAAAATTAATAATAATAAAAAATAATACACTTAAATATTGTTAGAACCGGTGTACACGTCCTTTCTTGATTACAAATAAAACAAGAAATGTAGGAGAATAAGATCACAAAATGAACTAAAAATTGAAATTACAAAATAAAATAACAAACTCAAATTTGAAGTCGCCCAAAGGAACCCTTCTGCCTGCAAAACGAGTAACGCCCCGGTAGTGCTCATGGATTGGCGGCTCGTCCCCAAAGGTAAACGACTTCACGTCTCGGAGGTAGTAGCACCACACACCTACGAGCTCCGACGAACTGGATGAGAGACGAGGAACAGAGCTTTGACACTAAAAAGACTATGCTATTTCGTGATAGAAAATATGCCGATTTTCTTATGCACCAAAGCTAATGGAATGAGCTCTTATATATATAGCTAATCTCACACCAGGAGGATTAATGCACCCATAATGGGTATTTACAACCATTCTTGGCTGTTTCGAAAGTTAATGGAGTCAATAGCCATAAAAAAAAAAATATGGCTGTTATGATTTGATGATTAACTGTACCATTACACAAATTGAATTTGATTCAATTTGATTAAAGGCACTCCAAACGGCGGTTTTACGAAATTGAAAAGTCATGACTGACTTTGACAGCCAAAACAATTAAACAATATAGTTTAATTGAGTTTTTGTGTATTGGAATAAGAAATTGAGCAATTATTTGAATTGGGCTTAAACAATTGTCATGTATAATTTAATTATAAATTAAACACAATTGGTCGAGCCCAATTCTCAAGTATTTGATATTGGATCAACAATCACCAAGCCTATCCAATGCTCAATTCCAAAGCCCGAGTCCGAGCTCGTTCGTTCAATGTGGAATAACCGAATTAACGAATTTACCTACAACAAATTCATTTCCAACACACAGTCCAAAAATATCATTTCTCACTCACCATTTAATGATTTTGAGAACATGAATATATTCCGATTATTTACTTGACAAGTAAAATAATCATTCATTATTTAATTCTCAATAATTAAATAATTAACCGCCATAAATAATGATTTTCAAACCATTATATCCAACAATCCCCCACATGAGTGAGAAAGCCGTATGCAAATGTATGCAGACACTTAGCTCAGTCCTCAAGAGACGCTATTGCATTTGAATATGTGGCTTGTGACCTTGAACCTTCCATAGTCAATATCATCGAGTATACTGGCGGCCTAGTGGACGCGATGCCTTGAACTAGTCCTCCTTGGTGTATACCGAGTCAACAATATTGACACAATAGTGTCTCAATCCTCATCCGTTCTCACGTTTGTGTCCATTACAGGCCCTGGAACACCCTTTGGATTCATAAGTGCATCATCGAAGCGGCCCACACTTCACACTTACATAGGTGATTCTTTTTCCAAGTATCCTGCTATACTTGACCTCCTTAAGGTATCCAAGAATCATTAAAAGTCAAAAGACTTAACCTCACCACGTGCAGATTTCCAAACACTCATTGCTCTCTAGGGAATAGGTGATTTTGAGTGTTTTCACACGGAGTCATATAGCTTAGTTGTCCCATTGAACCAAGTTCTTGGGATCCTCCAGTCATCATGGTTGGGTTTCCACTATAATCATCCTTAAGATGTGGATTTTAATTCCATTCCCCCTAGCAATTTTGACAATTTGATCTTGATTTAACCTTTTGGTTAGCGGATCCTGCTAGATTATCTATTGATTTCACACAATCAATAACTATAACCAAACTAAAAGATCAAATGTTATGGGTATTATGTCCATGATATATATATATATATATATATGTCACGACTTACCATTGTACAAATCACTTTGTGTACAACCAATAGTCATTTGGTTATCATAGTCACTAAAGATATCGATTTCAACATGGAACATCTTCAAAATACCCCCACACTTTGAAGTATTTATAAGAATGTTTTTTTTTTTTTCACATTTCCATAGCTCATAGAGAAGTCTTTCCCTATAAGTGGAATCTTGTAAATTCATTTTTTTACTAATCTTTTTATGGCATTTAGATTAACATGTCCAAATCTACAAAGCCATAAATCGGAGCACTCAAACAAGTAAGCACAAGAAGTAGATGTAATTTTTATTAGCACTTGTTAAATGTGGACACATGTCCTTACACTTTAAACAACAACTACATCTTTGTCCCATTCGTCGAAGTCCTTATCGACGTCGTAGACATTGTTCTTTGCCTTCTTTTTATTCGGCTCTTCATAATCAATAGCCTTGCCCTTTCCAATACTTGGGCAAGGTCGCTTGTTGAAAGTTCCAACACCTTCCTTGATTATGTTTGCCTTAGCTTTCATAAGAGCTTTGGCCTTGTCAACCCGATATTTTCGGTCCAACGCCTTCCAAATCAACTTGGAGGTCTTAATACTAGAGTACACAGAATAGAGACAATCTGCTAAACTGTGCAACAAGACGATTTTACACGTGAAATCGCCTTTCCTCCAAGTGTCGTATCCCACAAGCACATGGATATTCGTCTCGCCCTCACTAGGCGGAGGCACCTCCTCATCACGGAGGTAGTTGGCTAGTCCCAAAGTGGTGATGTAGAACAACATCTTTTGGGACCATCTTTTAAAACCAGTCCCCGAGAAGTTCGGAGGTTTCTCGGCAACAGGCATCCTTACCGATGTATGGAGAGGAGCCATCACGGACCGGAATCCGCCCGTTTGCCCAAACATATGGACAACAGAGTCAATAGTTGAGCTGTCTGTTTGTCCAAACAGATAGGAGACAACAGTGACAACATCAGTTGCGGAGTTGGTGGAGCCGATGGTAATTGACTCGTTGGCTGGAACGATTGACGCCATTTCTCCAAGCAAAGGTTTAAAGTTTTGAAATTTTTTTAATCAAAATTATTAGTTCAAACTCGATCTCCTTCGAACAGACGTGCAGCGTATTACTCGTTTTGCGATTGTTAGAACCGGTGTACACGTCCTTTCTTGATTACAAATAAAACAAGAAATGTAGGAGAATAAGATCACAAAATGAACTAAAAATTAAAATTACAAAATAAAATAACAAACACAAATTTGAAGTCGCCCGAAGGAACCCTTCTGCCCGCAAAACGAGTAACGCCCCGGTAGTGCTCACGGATTGGCGGCTCGTCCCCAAAGGTAAACGACTTCACGTCTCGGAGGTAATAGCACCACACACCTACGAGCTCCGACGAACTGGATGAGAGACGAGGAACAGAGCTTTGACACTAAAAAGACTATGCTATTTCGTGATAGAAAATATGCCGATTTTCTTATGCACCAAAGCTAATGGAATGAGCTCTTATATATATAGCTAATCTCACACCAGGAGGATTAATGCACCCATAATGGGTATTTACAACCATTCTTGGCTGTTTCGAAAGTTAATGGAGTCAATAGCCATAAAAAAAATATGGCTGTTATGATTTGATGATTAACTGTACCATTACACAAATTGAATTTGATTCAATTTGATTAAAGGCACTCCAAACGGCGGTTTTACGAAATTGAAAAGTCATGACTGACTTTGACAGCCAAAACAATTAAACAATATAGTTTAATTGAGTTTTTGTGTATTGGAATAAGAAATTGAGCAATTATTTGAATTGGGCTTAAACAATTGTCATGTATAATTTAATTATAAATTAAACACAATTGGTCGAGCCCAATTCTCAAGTATTTGATATTGGATCAACAATCACCAAGCCTATCCAATGCTCAATTCCAAAGCCCGAGTCCGAGCTCGTTCGTTCAATGTGGAATAACCGAATTAACGAATTTGCCTACAACAAATTCATTTCCAACACACAGTCCAAAAATATCATTTCTCACTCACCATTTAATGATTTTGAGAACATGAATATATTCTGATTATTTACTTGACAAGTAAAATAATCTTTCATTATTTAATTCTCAATAATTAAATAATTAACCGCCATAAATAATGATTTTCAAACCATTATATCCAACAAATATTTTCACACAGTGGAGTTCTATTCATGAATGTTCTAACATGATATCAGAAGGAAGAATAGAATAGAGATCATGACAACATATAATTAATTTTTTCTAAATTTATTAGAATCGATATTTAATTATTTATAACTTTCGACCGTGTAGGATTTCATATATGGTTGAAGGATTTAAATAAATTATTTCATATTTCAACGCGACTGCTTTCGATATTACAGCTAGCCCAATTTTGTAATTAATTTTTGTTGTTAAATTGAAAGAAAAACTGATTTTGCATAAATCGGGTGGTTTAAAGAGACGACAACTCAAATTCGAATGAGATGGAGGGAGCACCAATTATCTTCCGTGAAGTATTTGTATGCTATATAATTTTAGGGCTTCATACATATTTACAATTTTACAATTAGATATTCACCCATCACATCATCTTGGGAAGCTCCTCCCTCCTCAACAAGCTTTTGGAGTATTATTTATAGTATAATTATTTTTATTATTTCGTTTGATAAAATTATTGTCGTGCATCGCATGAGTGCAAAACCTAGTACAATTAACACATCAGATAATCTATGAAATTCAAAATATAATACTATGATTAACTCTTACCAATTGACTACTTATTCGAAGTATATGTTTAGAACATAACAAGCCTCCACAAACAATTTGTCTTCTCCTGAGAGAATTCTAAATATTAATAAAAGAAAAACATGATTTTCGATTAATCAACACATTTTTCTTAAAAAAAATAATTTGTACTAATTTAAAATAAAATCTAAACGCACAATGTAATTTTTTTTTATTTTTTTTTTTTTTTGAGATAAAAGCACACAATGTAATTTATCGAAACATTATTAGAGCTCGTTTCACACTGTCTATCTACCCTGTCCCACACGTGTCTGTAACTGAAGACTAGCTGCAGTTCCGCAGGGTACTTCATCTGCAGCGCGGTGTACAACGGACTCTGAAACACAAGCAGCGGGCCCCACTTTACATTAGTTTGGATCACCCGACCCCACCCACCATTTTGTAAAACGTCATCGTTTCATCCCCCACAGGTACCGGACAGCTGTTATCTCCACTCTTTGGTTTCATCGAGAGCAGCTTCTTTTCTCTCTCGCGGATCCCCCAAACTCTCTCTCTCTCTCTCTAACACACACACACTGTTGCTGTTCGCCGGGGCAATGGCGACGTCTTTTGGAGCAGCTACCGCATCGGCGGCGGCCTCCGTGACGGAGAATGCACGAAAATCCTCCGCCTGTTTACCCCTCTGCCATCGCCATTTATTCCTTCACTCCAATTCTGTGTCCTTCCGCCTGACTCCCAGGCCGAAGCTCCGCTTCTCGTCGAAGGTATTAACGAATTCTTTTTTCTTTCTTTTCTTTTTTCGTTTTTAATGTTGCGTTATTTTTACTTCATTTTATTAATTATTAGTTATTGTTTTCCTGCGGAGAATTTGCGAGATCGATCAGTCTAGAAGCTGAGGCTTAGTAGTTCTTCGTGCTGAGATGCTGTTTTTGGTGTCAATTAGTTTTTCTTTTAGTTGTTTGGTGTCAATCGGTTGCTTACTTTTTTTTCCAAGATAGTTGGAGCTGGAGGCTGCTAGGGAAATAGATGGAGCTAAATTAGTATATTTCTTGATTGCTGGATGGGACTTCCTAGGAAGGTTGTGCTAAAGGACAATTCTTTCAGCAAATTAAAATGAAATTTCAGAAAATTTTATTGTTAAATTGTTCGAGTAGATACTGGATGTGTGATATCTGTATGATTTAGCTAAACTGGAGCTACAAAACAGTAACTTTTGGGCTCTGGTGGCGGCTTTTGTGTGATGTTCGTGGCCGAAAGGACCAAGCTTCTTCATTGCTTTTGTGAGAATAGTCTTTAAATGATTGGTTACCGATGTTGATTTCTAGATACACAAATTTTGGTAAATTGACAAATGTAGACTCTGGACAATTCGGAATTAGGTTTATCAATAAGTTAAAGAGGATGATGAAGTAAGAGTAATGTGGAATCATCAATATACTATGGTTTGGCTTATGTCAAATAATATATAAAGAGATTTATTTGTTTTCCTCATTTAGACTTTCCTTATGAAGTAATCCTCTACTGTCTATTTCTCTTCTTGATGAGCCTAGGCAAAGTCATCGACTCAAACAAATTGCATTAATTTTTATTTGTTAGTACTGGCGTTCTCAATACCTCTTCTTGGTTTAAAATTTATAATTTTCAGGGTTTGCAGTCTGGTTGGAACTGTTCTCTAGTGAAAGCTCAATTGAATAAGGTAAAGTTTTTTTACGCATTTGTTGACAGGTCAATTTTTTGTTATTTTCCTTGGAGACCCTTTTTGAGATTTTTTGGCTTTTAAGGTTGCTGCCGATGGATCTCCGAAAGCTGCTGCCTCCACTTCTGCTCAATCAGAGATTTCAACTGCCAAAGCCAAGGATATTAACGTATCTGAGGAACCTAAACAGACTGCTTTGGCATCTGAAGAATCTATAAGCGAATTTGTTAGTCAAGTTGCCAGTCTAATCAAGTAGGCATTCTCTGTTTTATGATCCCTTGAATCGCCTCTTCCACTTTTAAACAAAATGACAAAATCTTCCTTCGTGCAGGTTGGTTGATTCTAAAGATATTGTGGAACTACAGTTGAAACAACTCGATTGTGAGGTCTTGATACGTAAAAAGGAGGCCTTACCTCCACCTCCTTCTCCTCCAATGACATATTTTCAGTCACAACATCAGCCTGTAGTACTGCCTCCAGTTTCACCACCTTCTCCAGTGTCAGCTGCCGCACCTTCTAGTCCACCATCTCCAGCACCTTCGCCACCCAAAGCCCAACCATCTAAATCATCTCATCCACCTCTAAAATGCCCCATGGCAGGAACCTTCTACCGAAGTCCAGGACCTGGCGAACCTCCATTTGTGAAGGTAATTAACATATGCGACGATAAAACGTTAAGAAGCAGACACGTAAAATGTCTCTTGAATTGATAAGTCATGTGTTATGACTTATGAGAACCACTTTTCTTTGACCAGTTCCATGAGTCTTTTGTATTAGCTTAAACGTGTTTCAGCCATAACCCATAAATAATAAACGATTTCTGATAGGACTTGGATGAAGCACATTGATTCCATCCTCTGATTTTCTAAAGTTCTCTCTATGTCTGTTTTAATTAAATACTACCTCTCTTCACAGGTTGGAGATAAAGTAAAGAAGGGACAGGTTCTATGCATCATTGAGGCCATGAAGTTGATGAATGAAATAGAAGTAAGCATTTCTATATGCATTTATTTAGATACTGCCGCCACCGCTTTATTCATTCTAGTCTTTAGTGTTATTTTCAACAAACTGATTACTTTGGCTTTCTGGCATTTTTTAGTAATAATTTTTTTAAAGGGCTGGGGCTACTTTTTTTTTTCCCCTTTTGTTCAAGAATCATTACAAATCAAAGATTAGGAATCTAGTCTTCCCACAATATTCACTTTTTTTTTTTGGTAATTGTAACATTAAATTTAAAGATCGTGTCATGGTGGACTCGAACCTGAGACCATTTGGCCTTGGACATTAACCACACTACCACTAGTCCAACACACGCACAGTCAATGAGTCAATATTCACTTTTCATGATGCTAATTGTTACTATAAGCGTGTCCTGTATCATCCTTTGATGAACACTGGTTGAACCTTTAGTTGAGGATCTCAAAAGTATTGGTCTATAAGTTGTTGGTAATGGGAGTTGTTAGTGCAAAACTTACTGAATATGGCATTGGTTTATAAAATCATAAGGTACCATAAAATAATATACACCACATGAGGGGAAAATTTTGAATGATACAACTTCTTTAGCTGAATTTGGATCTGATGGAAGTTGCTAGATCACAATCACGCATTTGTCTTGGTTGGTATAATCTAAGAAATGTGCTCTTTTTCACCACATTGTTCTGGTGTCAGTGTTCCCCAAGTGTTTGATGTACGTGAGAATGGATCCTTAGTCCCAGAAATGTGTCATATCTCGCCCTATTTTTTGTAGGATTGATCCCACCATTTTTGACTGATTAAATATCTTTTTCTGGAGGCTGATAAAGAAGGGTGTTGTTTGGGTTACATGAATATGGGGTAATTTCGGTTGGCTTCCTAGTAGTCCTAATAATGGTTGATACTAAGCTTCAGTTCTAAGTTAAGTTAAAGAAGTTGGCTGGTGCCATCCATTGCTCTCTGCATCGAAAGCAGTGAAAAATTCAAGCACAGTTTTATCAGTTTATGGATCTAGATATATTCTTGATCTTTGGATATGATCCAATCTGAAATATAAGAATCCAAGTTGGATAATCAAAGATATTCGCATCTCACTAATGGTCGAGCCACTCTTTGCAGGCCGATCAGGCTGGAACATTAGTCGAGGTGATTGCAGAAGATGGCAAGCCAGTCAGTGTTGACACTGTGAGTTTCATCACCCGTCTCTTACAATTAAATTACAAACATTTTCTGTTCTTTCTGCATTCGTCCTTACTTCATCTTGTTTACTGTGGACAGCCTTTGTTTGTGATCGAACCTTAGAACAGATGAAAGCGGAAAAACTGGACGGGCATAGCCTTCAGTTTAGGAAAGTTGAGGGATGCGGGATTTATTTAATCTGCCTTAATTTTGTTTTTCATGAGACCTAGCTAGAACAGAGATTGTTTATTGTTTGTTGATCAGGTTTAGAAGTTTGTGTGGACCTTTGCTTTGCAGTTTGTGCTACTCGATCGCTAATATGTTCGTGGCGATTGTGCTGTTTATGTTTATGATGTGAGTTTGTACTTTGTAGTACAAAGTTTACCAACTCTAATGTAACTTGCTTGTGTTTTTGCCTTTTTGCAACAATTACTTGTTATACCCAAACACGAACACAAACACGAATGTGAACATGACACAACCATTTATATTACTACACGGTATCAACTTCTGTGTGTTTGTTCAATAAATTCAGACAAGCACTAGTCCTTGTTTGAGATGTCACATTCTGCAATACCGCTTTCCATGGATGCTATGATCCACAGATTTTTCTAAGAACGCCACATTACAGTATCGTGGTGCAATTTACGTCGGTCGGATTCGCATGTGATTCGCCATTTGCTTAATTAAATTACTCTGTTAAAAATGTTTTTTGGGAGAGAAAAATGTGAATTATATATATTTAATTTATGAATTTTAAAATTTCTTCCCCTAAGCACATGTAATGCAACATATATATGCAGTGAACAAACACCACCACATCTTCCAATACCATTTTTAACTTGTATCAACAATTACAAAATGCAATCACAACCAAATATGAATTGATGAATAAATCAGCAAAATTATTTGAATAATAAATTGAACAACATATTCTCAACATCACATTGGCACATTTATAGAAGAAAACGCAATTATAGTCCTACTCGTACTATAACTCGTCGTATTATTTATTATTCCAACTGGCGGCCGGCGGCCTGAGCAACAATGGGCAAATAGGGAGTCTTGCCAAGAACACTAGACACGAGCCCATAGACAAAGCAGGCCACCACAAACATAAAAAGCCCGGAATAGGCCCAAGCCGTGAGCTTCAGCCCGATCCCCGTCCGGCCCGGAGAAATTATCCTCTGCAGCAAAACCGGCAGCACCAGCAGCACATCCAAAACAAGCGCCTGCAGCGCGTTGAATCTCGCGTAACGGCTGAAGCTAGGGTTCCTCACCACGCCCAGGTACAGCCCGAAGAAGGTCACGAAGCTCGCGTATGGCACCGAGTGGTAGAGCGAGAGGAGGGGGATGAGGGGCTCGAAAGGGGCCGCCAGGATTGGGTACTTCGCGAACAGGAACCGTCCGTACTGGAGGCCGTTGAAGAACGGGATGAAATACGACGCGGCGGAGATTAGGCGGTCGGTGGCCGGCGTTGGAGTGTATGAGCACCTCGTCGTGGTGGTGGTTGATTTTGGGGATCGGTGGCGGAATTGGGGAAGTTGCGGTGGTGGAAGGGTGGATTTCAGAGGATGGGGGAGGAGGACGGCGGGGTGGCGAGGAAGAGAGAGAGAGAGGCGGAGGAGGGGAAAGGAAGCCATGATTGTGGAGCGGAGCGGAAGGGTTTTGAGGGTTTTAATTGGAATTCAAATTGAAGGACGACTGAAACTGACTGGATAAATATGCAGTGCTACTAAATCATTTCTCAAGGGCAATTCTTTTCGGTCCCCGAAAAAGTGTCACAAGTTGCTAAAATATGTATATAAATAATTTCAGTAGAATTCTCAAAATTTTGCTCTTAAATTTGATCATAAGATAGTGGGCAAAATGATTTCTATAATTACTTAGGGCTCGTTTGGTATCCATATACGTATATCAGGTATTGGGTATGAATATGGCCCATATCCGTACCTTGTGTTTGGTATATCAGTATATGGATATCAAATTGATATCTTTGACATGCCTGATATACTAATATTCAACATTTTCATATACCAGTTTTTACTAGTGTATGACTCATATCTTTAATTTCTTCCCCACTTGATATCAGTCGATATCTTCATCATACCAAACATAGATATCAAATATCAATCTCATACTCATGCCTAATATCTGATACTCATACCCATACTTGATATCTGATATACTGGTATATGAATACCAAACGGGCTCTTAGAGAACTCACAACAGCTCACTTATAGTCACTTCTAACTCTAAATTTATGCTAAAATAACAAAAAGTGAGATAAAAAGTCCATCCAATAGATCTCCTAAATTGAATGGACCCCACAAAAATATTTACACATCCTTAAATTTTTCCTCAAATTTACACCTCCATTAATCTACTTTTATCTTACAAATTAAATTAGGCCCACCATTTTTATAAAATAGTTAATGGAAATAGGAGAACTGATGTATGCATTTATAAAATTAGGGAAAGATATAGTATAAGGGAAACATTAGGAGTAAATTTAGAAACAGAATTTTGAAAATTCTGTTCGGAATGATCTAATCACTTCTAACTTTAAATTTATACTAAAATAATAAAAAGTGAGGTAAAAAGTCTATCCGATAAATCTCCTAAATTGAGTGGACCCCACAAAAATATCTACACCTCCTTAAATTTTTCCTCAAATTTACACCCCCTAAATCTACTTTTATCTTACAAATTGAATTGGGCCCACCATTTTCATAAAATAGTTTATGGAAATAGGAAAATTATTGTATGCATGTTGAACTAAGAAATTTGATATTTCTATATTTGTTTGCTTTATTTTAACTTATACACACAAAAATTTATGCACGATTTTTACATGAACACAACACAAAATGAACATTAGTCAAATATCTAGTCATTTGATTTGATTTTCAGGCCGAGTGAGCTAAATCATTAGTTAGCAATTTTTCTTGTATTTTTTTTTTTATTTTAGTACGATCGTCAATAGAATTAGGAAATTGCACATAGATAATTTAGAATACCATTTACCATTTAGTTTCTAATTATTTTTCTTCCACCAATTTGAGTCCAGGAGTAAACTTATCCAAAGACTTTATCTCCATCCAGTTGGAACAAAGTGTGAGCAAATGAGAGATTTCCAATCCCATTGTCGTAGTTTATTCTAGGCATGTCAATGGGCGGGTTTTACCCGGACCGATCCGGAACCGTTGACAACCCATTTCCTTACAAAATTCCGGTTCCGGTTCCGGTTCCAGACCCGCTCAAACCCGGAACCGCAACAGTATAGATCCGGACCGACCCTCTCGCCCTGGTTCCGGCCCGACCCGACCCGCTGTTTTTGTTTATTATTTTTTTATTTTATTTTTTATATAATATATGTTTATGTTCTTTTTTCCCCTTTTCTAGTTGATTAATTATTTTCCTTTCAAGGAATATAATAAAAATAATTGCTATATATAACCTAAAAGTATATTATTGAGGTCCAATTTTTGAATGTGGCATGAAAAATGTGGACCCTTATATTTTCAATGGATTAAAATAAAAAACATAAGATATGGAAAACCAAACAAATCGAGCAGTGATCCATAAGCAAAATGCTCAAAAAAACACTAGGAGCAAACATGCAATATATTTAAGCTGAGATTTTCAAATCACATTCAATATAAGACAAAAAATGAAACTGTAATATGACTACAAAATTATAAATAAATATATTTAAAATTCAATAGGGGATGATCAACCCCAAAATATGAAAAGCAGTAAACAAGTTCTAAGATGTCTATACTCTCTAGCTTTAATCACTCTGCAAGGAAAACTAAAAAGAAATCATTTCTCATCCAAAAGTCGAATATACCCATCTTCTTACATCCAAAACAAATAAAAATCGTCAAGAAGCTGCAAAAGAAAACATAAGATATTAGAATACAGGGATGAAAGAAGCATACTAGATAGTAGATACATACACAAACTAAGTAAATTCAATAGTTCATAGTAGTACACTTACAACGGATATCACCATTTCACGACTCACTTTCGTCGCCTTCATTGATTGTATCTAGAACTTCATCACGAGGGATCATTCGGTGCACTACAAACACATACAAAAAACAATTATAAAAACACAACTAAATGATACACTACTAAATAAAAACATACCATTCTCTTTAAGCGGTGGAATCCAATCATTTGCAACTACCAATGCTTCAACGGCATTCGGGCTCAACTTAGAACGAGCCTCGTCTATGATACGACCACCTAGACTGAATGCAGACTCTGAGGCGACTGTGGTAGCTGGAACGGCTAATACGTCACGCGCTATCCATTGCAGAATAGGCAATCGAGTAGTATTACAATCGAGTAGTATTACAGCTCCACCAGTTTAAAACATTGAACTTGACATCTTGAGGAAGTTTAGGTTCATTGAGGTAGATTTCCAACTCCGACTGCTGCAAAAGTGAAGCATTGGCTTTATCATACCACTGATCAAACCCATGCCAAATGCTACTTTGTGCCCCAACTAAGGAACTACCAAAACTACCACGAGATGGTACAGAACTACCACCATATAAGACATATAAGTCTTCCAATAATTTCTGAACCCTACTGATATGTTGAACTGCATCATCCTCACCATAGATCAGTGTGTAAAAATACTTGACAATGTGCATCTTACATCTAGGATCAAATATCACAGCAACAGCTAATACCAAATTGCACTCCTCCCAATACTTATCAAATTTCTTCTTAATAGGAATACACATTTTCCTAAGGCACTCATGCTCACTTCTTTCCCATTCAATCAACTTTAGATGGATATCACAGACACTTGGGAAAAATACATTTGAAGTTGGATACTTACTACCACTGAAGAGATTGGTAGCTTCATAAAATGTCTTCAAACACCCAACAACAATTGCAGCAACATCCCATTCTTCAGCAGAAGGATTGTAAAGATAACACTGATCAAGCTGTTCTAGTCGAACAAATGCTTCCCTCAAAGGTAGTGCAGTCTCGAGTAACTCAAAGGTTGAGTTCCATCTAGTTGGCACATCATTAGCCACTGCTTTTCTATCTTGGAGCTTGCATTGTTGCTTGGCCCTTTCAAACTTTTGCATTGCAGATGGAGTTCTCTCCAAATATCTCACAGTTTTACGAATATCATCTAACAAATTTCTAATTTCCCCTAGCCCATCTTGTACAATCAAATTTAAAATGTGTGCACTACAACGCACATGCAACAAATCTCCTGACAAAGGAATCAATGAACCAGAAACAAGCCAATTCTTAAGCTTATTAATCATGGAGGTATTAGCACTAGCATTGTCAACAACTGAACTCACCTTCTTATCTAAATTCCACTCGAGAATCCTATCTTTCATGAAGTTAAACAACTTATCCCCATCATGTGGATACTTAAGTAACTTGAATGCAAGGATTTTTTTGTGCAATTCCCAAGACTCATCTATGAAATGAACAGTCATACAACAATAAGCCTTATTAGAATGATCCGAAGTCCAAATATCTGTCGTTAGAGACACTTTGCAATTGAGCTTATCTAATAAACTATAGATGTTCATCTTTTCTTCCTCAAAAATATCAATCACATCAGCCTTAATGGTATTCCTAGAGGGTAACTTAAAATAAGGATTCAGACCATTCAAAAATACTTCAAAATAGTCATGTTCACCAATATTGAATGGGTAATTATGCTTAATACATGCCACTGCCAAATCCCTTCTACTTTTCAGCTGATCAAATTTATATTCACTTCTAGGACTTCGATGACAACTTGTAGAAGAATCATTAAGAGTGAACTTCGGGCAAGGGCCTCTAAGATGCTTCCCTAAGCTAGAAGTCCCTGACTGGTTATTCCAATTCAATTTCTTTTTACAATAATTGCAATTTGCATCTTGGAAAACTCCCTCACTAATTTCAATTTTGGTAAAATGTTTCCATACCTCTGAAACTTTTTTTCTTTTTTTGCTACTTGATTTCTTCGATGTAGCTATAGTACCGAGACTCTCTGCAAGAGCTTCTTGATTAACAGCAGGTTCCATGGGAGGTTGTACAGGAACTTCCATAGATTCTGCACGTTGAGAACCTTCACTTCTTTGAGTTTGAGACATTGTATCAGCTGCTTCCCTACACAACGATGGAGGCAGCGGCGGCGGCGAGCAGCGGCGGCGGCGAGCAGCGGCGGCGGCGAGCAGAGACTGCGGCAGTAGAGATTTTGGTTTGGGGAAGAAGGGTTTTGCTTTGCGATTCTGGGTATTCAGTAGCAGACTAGCAGCGAATCCAACGATGGAAGCAGCAGCGGCGGCGAGCGGCGGCGGCAGCGGTGAGATTTTGGTTTGGGGAATAGGGGAAGATGGGTTTTAGCGTTTTGCTTTGCGTCGTTTGCGATTTGATTTCTGGATTTTGAGTTGCAATTTTGTTTAGTAATTAGTATTGAAATACCCGGTTGTACTCATGGGTATTATCCGAACCGGACCATCTCTTTCTATTAATCAATGGTCCAGGTCCGGTCCGGATCCAATAAGTTATGGTCCGGTTCTGGACCCGGAACCGATACAAATTTTATGGTTCTGGGCCGGGTATTACCCGCCCATTGACATGCCTAGTTTATTCTGTCTAAATTTAGGAGTTTGGTTTGTATTGTATGTAAATGCTATAGCATTGACAAAATAGAAATTTTAAAAAAAAAATTGTGCAACCGTATTAGTAGTTAGTACAATAATTCTGGAGATGAAAACTGAGTAATCCAAGCAAAACAAGATAAAACGGAAAGTAGAAAGATGACACTTTTAACTATACTACTTCCATATTATATTCATGTGCAAAAGAATGCTCTTTAGATGAATCGTAACCAATTTTGATATACAACAATAACAATTTCAATACAACAATTCAAGAAACTATAAGGAATTGAACACAATACCTATATCAACACAGGAGAGAAGGGGGCAAGGAAACAACCACTTTACAACCCATACCATCTTCACCTACTTATCCTGCGCCATTGATCAAAAATACAAGACAACATCATCTCTCAATAAAATGGAATATGGCCCTCCATTATCAAGAGTTTCAACCGACAATGACGACAAACCTGTAATTATGTAGGCCTGTAATTAGACGAAAGAACCAGAAACCGTCAATGCCACAGAGCATAGTAGTATCAACTCCTTTGCCTCTTATTTCAAGAAACCGCTCTTTGTCCCTCGTCTCTGAGTTGTTCTACCTCAAAGTTCCCATCTAGATTCTGCAATGTCATAGAAATGAACTTAGGAGGCTCCATGGATTCTAAAATAAACACAAATTAGCTTAAGATACAAACATATTGTTTCATAAAGGCAATGGACCAATGGTATCAACATTAATGATGCCACAAACATAAATCCACAATTCCACACAACATATGAATGTTACAATGAGTTCTAACCTCAAACTGTCACCAGCTTACTAACACTTTCAGCGACTCTTGATCATAAATTGTTACCAAAATCCAATTTGCAAATAAAGGCATTGCGATCCAAACATATATATTATCAAAGTGCCGCGGAGGAAGAAGCAAATTGCATCAGATTTTATCAGTTCACAGGTTCACCCTTAAATCCAAATCCAAATCCAAATCCAAATCCATCTCCCAGCTACATTACTATAGACGTCGTTGCAAATGCACGGAGCTATGACCGAACCCCATAAATCAAGAACATGAAACAATACACGCAAATCAGCTAATAGATACTATATGACTAAACATTATAAAACTAGAGCTGTTTCGCCAAATCTTGATCACCAAGTATCTGTCCCAACACCAAATCTAATTAGCAAATGGAAGAAACTCCACTCGAAACTGTCATCAGCAAACATACTGCATCCAAAAATGTTTATCATCCAAATTTCACAAGAAACAACCCAAATAGTATAAAATATCATCAATTTATCCTTAAAACCAAATCCAAATTTATCACCCTGCTCATTACAACAGGCAAAGCAAAATGCACATAGCTAACACAGAACACCCATAAATGAAGCGCAAAGCACAATTCGCATGACTAATTATCCCAATTCCAAATGCTTACGAATTCAAAAGTACCAACCTCAACAGCACGAGTTCGACCGCCATTGTTGAAAAAAACCACCACATCATCTTTTCCACCATCCTCCTGCAAAGCATTACAATCCTTGGGCGTCTCGAAGAAAGACAAAGAGAACTGCTTGAAGACGACGCCGACGTCGAAGTAAATCAACCCGGAGCTGGGAATATCGACGCGAATGCTCTTCACGGGCAGCCAGAGAAACAGCTCCTGCGCAGCAACACCGGAAATATCAGAAAGCATGCCGTAACTGAGTCTGCCCGTAATGTTGCATTGGTATCTGACGGGCGTCTCGAACTTGGCGTCGCACGGCGAAGCGTGGAGCATGTGGAGCTCAAAGAGACCGGAGACAGGGTCGATGGAAAATTCGGAAATTCCCTTAGGGAAAACGCCCATCGGCAGACCGTTCGATTGCAGGACGTCGTAGAACGATGTCTTGAGATCGCCGGAAACGGAATTTGCCGCCGTAGACGCCGTTAATGTGAAGACTATCGTTAGGATTGTCGTGATTATTTTAATTGGCCGATCTACGGAAGCCATTTTTTGGGGATTCTGACGCTGCCCAAATTGCAGGATTTGGATCTCGGTTTGTATTTGAGGTTAGGGATGTATGTTTGTGAGAGAGAGAGAGAGAGAGAGAGAGAAGGGGGGAAAAAGAAGGGGGTGTTCTTTTTTAAATGAATAGCGTACACATACATAATGATCATCGCTTCTTTTTTCTTTTTTCTTTTTTCTTTTTTCTTTTTTTTTTATAAAGAATTATAAATACTTTCTTTTTTCTTTGTTCAATTAAATTTGCCAAATTTCCTGAAAAAAAAAATCAATTTGCCAATACTTTTCACGAGAGTGGCTAAGAAACTTTATAAAAAATAAAATCAATTTGCCATATCGTACTTCCATCACTAATTTTTATATATTCCATTTGTCTTAAAACTTTAGTCTCAATTTTCTTAACTAATCGTCCCATTAAATTAGTCTGATATCCAAAATAAAATTTATAATATTCCACAAAACATAATAAATATCAACATAATTCTTAAATTAAGAAAAATGTCATTAAGAATTCGCAATGACGGCAGTCTTCTCTCTTAGATAGACGCTTTGTTATGTAATCTTTGTTGTGATGAATAAATAATATTTCATGAAATTATTTCCTATTTGAACTTTATGTTGTAGATATAACATAAAATTGTGAATTTTGATACTCCATTGTATTAAAACATCTATATATAGCATATAGTACTAGTACTTTTTTGTGTTTGGAAATAGAGTACACGAGTTTGCATTATAAATCAAAAAACACTACAAAATAGAATTTTGAATTGGAAATGGTCAGAAGTGGGTTGATATGAGCATGAAAATGCAATACTAACGAACCTTTAGCCTAATTATATCCGACAATATCCAAAACAAGTGAAATCTAAATTTTCGAAGTCTTTTAAGCAGAACAAGTAAAATGTAATTCCCAGGTTCACAGCTTGTAAACAGATAGTAGTTACTGCAGCATCCTCTCTTCGTACAGCTAGTTCCGTTCACGACGCCTAGCAAGGAAAGAGAACATGAGAGAGAGAGAGAGAGACTGTTAATTGCGTACAGAACTCACAAGCAATAAGGAGAGGAATAAGGCATTAGGTAGAGAACCTGTGGCGATCATAATCTCTTGACCGTTCTTTTGACCGGGAACGAGATCTTCGGTGACTCCTAGAGTCGTAGCTTCGAGAACTTTCCCTCTCTCTTGCACGCTCACGATCACCACCACGGTTGCGATCATATTGCCTATCACGGTCTCTGTTCCTATGATCATAATCCTTTCGATCGCCTCTATCAACTCTATCACGGTCCTTGCTAGATCCTCTCTCATGGTCCAGGCTTTTCTGATCTTTTGACCTGAATATAACTAATAAAGTTATCAATCCTACATCACTAAAGCAGAGAGTTAAAGAAAATAATATCAAGAGCTACTTTACAACATGAAATTTATATAACCTTCTCTCTTCTTCAAGGGCTTTACGTTTCTTGCCTTTCTCCTCCTGATAATGATCCAAAAGATACATTTGAAATGACACATTATAATTCATCCCAGTTAAAGTATTATCGAATTAAACAAACATATTCTTCCCCATGGCCCACTGAAGGTGCAAATCAACTGAAGAAATTTTACAGCCCCTTGGTCATATCTGTTTGTCTTACCAAGAAAATGTAAATTTTATCAGTTTGAAGCACATTTTCTAAAATTGGGTTTCTGATTTAAAAAAATATATCTCAAATCTGTTCCCTAAAGGATACGCACCGTGCTGCTTAACCAGAGAAAGTTAATTGTAAGGTTTCAGCACAGATACCGAGAGATGAATAAATGATTTGAACAACTAAAGGTCAATTTGGTACCTTCTAAAAAGCAAGGCATGGTATACCACAGTCGTGAGAAATTTGCCGACAATAACTAAAGGAAATTATTAAGGACAAATCATAATATAGCAAGTGGTAAATATGGAGGACCATATACAGCAACCGAAAGTAAACTAGAAGTTCAAAGCCAAGGAAACTAGAATTATCACATTAGGTCCGTGCCATTCCAAGTGAAGTTAGACTAAAAACTGCTAGTCGGTGCAGATTAAATAGCAAATGTTAATCTAATCTTGGTTTGCAGAATACTACAAAAAGAATTGTGTGTGTTTTCTGACTTACAGTACAAACCTGAAAACAGATCTTCAAGGCAGCAAACAAACCATTTTTGCTGGGCAAAAGGGCAAAATATCACCCCCTAAGCTGCATCTTGATACAGTAAAACATTATAAATTCCTAACCTTATCTAATCAATGCTTAAAATTCCAATCCTCCATAGCCTCCCTTTTTTATTTCCAAGATTGATCTAATAAAATGATTTTCCACTGTTTGAATTCTACTTGAGACAATTTCAAACAACATACCAGGAAAATCTAACTGATGATCCCTGCAGCTACCTTACCTTTTTGATTATCTGAGATCTCAAATATGTCCGGGATGAACACGGATTTTCGTCAATAATCAAAAATTGAAGTATTTATGAGAGACACTTACACTAGGATAAGAAAAACTCACAGAGGACATATAAAGTGAGACTCTCTATAAGTAATTGAAAGATTATAGCAGCACCTGAATCAAAATATTCAGAGAGTACCAACTTAGGAATTGAAAGAATAAGTACATTTAAGAGAAATCAAACAAACAAAAAGACAGTTCACATAATAAAGGATAAAACTTTAAACCCTAATACCATTAAGAAATATCAGAATGAGAAGATATACTTGTGTGTGCGTGTAAACAAAAATTTACAAGATTTCCACCTTTAGTTGTTGACACACTGTGCCTCAATAAGCTAAAGATCTTATCAATTTCACACACACGCGAGAGAGAGAGAGAGAGAGACCGCAAGTATAAGATCATCTGTACATACCTGAAGCTCAATTAGCTTTTCACGAATTAGCATATACCCTAAATGGAGCTTTCCACCAAAATGATCAGCTAAACGACGATCACTGAAAATCAAATGCACAAAACCTCTTAACAACAAGTTCAAGACAACCATAAATTATTAATATACAGCCTGATAAGTGGTCTAGTTACAACAGCATGATCTACAAGCATAAAACAGAAAATAACGCACATTCTTTAGCTGCAAAAGTTATCCTCGTAAAACTGGGCCCAAAAGCCTGCTGGTGACAAGGAGGTATAATTTCCAGGTCAAAAGATGAAGTAGGCGAAACTATAACTACTTCGTCATCCTAAATCTAGAAGTAGATCATATTTATAAGATTAATAAATAATGCACCTGTCATAAACACTCAGGAATGCTCCACAAATGTCACATACACGAAGCTTCTGATCAGTCTGCAAGTACATAAAATTAATCTATTAGATACACAATCTCTAAATTATGTATTTTAAAATAAGTATAATTGTGGTTTTCCGGGATGACAAAAATACTTCAGAACAGAACTTCACCTCAAATATCAGTTTAACCCATATTACGGTAAAGTGGCTAAAGCATTGTCTAGTCCACATTGTTGCTTAAGGGTTATTAAACCAAAATTGTCATATAGAGATATGGGGAACTCACAATGCGCACATCAGCAGCTGTGTACTTTGAAGAATCCAGTACAGGTTCCTGCCGGGCTGGCAGCTGGATCAGATTATAGCCAGTTAAATCATGGTCAGATTCAGTGGAGTCAGCTCAACAGCAAAATGATAATTGAAATTTAATGAAGTAGAAGTTAACCTTTTTGAGTGCTTCGGCCTCTTCCAATGCTTTCTGTGCTTCATCTACCATTCCTTGTTCACCTGTAAAATATGCCAAATGCACATTTTATGAGGTATTATAAATACAACTAAAAGCAAACACTGTATCAAACAAAATGCTAGAACATAAAGAAAGAATTGCTTTAGCATTTTCCATTTTCATTATGAGAAACTACATTATGAAGTTTTGAACCCAAGAATCCTTCCAGTAATGTATGCACTAAATTGACATGAATAGCCATTGAGCAGTATCAGATAGTCCCGTAAAACAGATAGTCCCATAAAACAGGAAACCCCCCCCCCCTCCGAACCCAAAGAAAAGGTGAAAAAAAAAGGCAGAAACTACATGAGAACTAATAAATGATCATTCATGGCAGGTGTCTTCCTCCACAAAATTAATAAATAATAAGAAACAAATTCAAAGACTTAGAGATAGTAGTAAGCACAACATGACATGTACTAAACAGTCCTTATTTACAATATAATGCATTTTTAGCATGATTATATATTTCAAAATCCAATGAAAATCTGACCAAGATCTTCAGCTTTCTTTAGCTTTTCATTGATCATCTCTTGAATGTGAGGATCTGGAATAGCTGCAGGCAAGGGTGCCGGTTGAGGAGCATTTGTCAAAGGCTGGGGAAGAGATGCACGATCCTTGTTGAAAGCATCCAAAAGAAGCATAGACTACCATTAAACAATAAACAGTAATTATCCTTCTGCTACGTCATCGTTATTCATATAATCATACTATAAAGGAAAATTCCAAAGCCTTTAAACCTGTTTGTCCGCTCTTTGAGTTCTTAGTTCATCAATCTCTTCGAGAACCCGAATCTTCATGTCTGTCTTGCCTTCAAGATCTAAAATACCAAATCATATTCAGTAGCGCCAGAAGTTGAATATTAGCAGTGGCCAGATTTAAAAGAATGTATATTTAGGGGAATAAATCGAGCTCGTGTTAAAATTAGGTAATGTCTAGAATTACTAATCACAATATACAGGGATAAGTTTAATCCAATAAGACAAGACAAGTCAGGAAAGCAACAGAAAATGAATAGCTTATAATAAGACTGCACCTAGCTTATTTAGACTGCACAACAGAGAATAAGATCAATAGAAAAAGAACAGCTAATAATAAGCCGTTCTATTTTGTATGGTTTCACCTAGCCTATTTAGACTGCACAACAGAGTATAAGATAATTGAATGTGAACAATGAATATGACTAGAAAAGAGTAGATAATAAATTAACTTACCAAGTTGATCAACTTCATTCAATTTCTCTTTAATTTCCTTTGACATCTCATCAATCTCTGGTGTCTGCAATGCCACAAGATTAGCTAACTAAATCATCGATACAATATAGGGCCGGAAGGGAAAGACGATGAAGTACAGAAGTCTACCAGGGTAACCTCCGATACAGAAATTGCAACGGCTGCTTTAGCATCATCTTCATCAAGTCTCTTCAAAGCTCTTTCAATTTTACGATCACACTCAACAATAAGTCTGTCTATGTTATCCTCTAAATCTCTGTCGTAATTGTCAACATTCTTTGCTTTTGCTTCCTCATATCTGAGATGAGTTAAAGTGTAACAAGGATAATAAACTCTAAGGAACCATCCCACAACGACACCATCAGTCACTTCATCTTCAAAAACTTGCCCACACAGTCTGACGTATACAATATTTTAATAAGCAACCCCAATAAGTGACAAAGTGCCCAGCCTCTGACAGGTGACTTCTCTTGTTACAGTATTATGGTGTATATTTAATCTTTCATAAGCAATCGCAGTTATGAAACAAATTTGTCCAGCATCTAATTGAAGAATTCTCTTGTTCAACAGCATAAAGATCCATCCTTCCTTTTCAGCAACAAGCAACCATCAAGGCCACATGAGATATTTAAAGAATTTCCGTGGCAATACTGATAGCTTTCAAAAAAGTAATGGCAATTTCCCTTCTCCAGTAATTGCTTCTTCAAATGTTCATCAATAATTAGAAATTTCATAGAAGTGCTATATTTAAATTCACCAATAAAGAAAACAGCATAACCATCAACCAAATTTACAGATTTTGGTCAAAGAAAGGATACTCTTTCCTCAGCTGCAAAGAATGCACCTTGGGGCATGGTCCCTTGTCCATTTTCTACGCAAAAACCAATAACTTGATAAGTAGCCATCCCAAAAAAAAAAACAATTTGGCGAATCAATCAAACACCATTATTGATACCAAAACCACAAAAATCACAAGTTAAACATTCTCAAACCCTCCAGATTTGTATGCATATGCATAATAGCATAAAAAATCCACAAATTTCTCGGGCTCCTTCATATAAAACTAGCATCACAACCTCAAGTAATTTTTTCAAACTAGAAAAGAACAGTAAATGGAAAACAACACCCACAGTAAGCTGGAAAAGCTCGTGGGGGCAGAGCCCGGCGAGGAAGAGGCGGCAGACGTCACGATCGTAGTACTTGCGCGTCACCTCCTGCGCGTCGCCGTTGCGATTGGCTCCCATCAGCACATCGAGCTGCTTCCTTAGCGCATCCATGCCTTCCAAACTGTCGCGCGTTCAGGAGCAGCAAATTGTGCGTGTGTGTGTGTGACTGTGTGAGGGTTTGGCCCTAGAATTGGGAAATTGTTGAACGAGAAAGAAAACGTCAATTTTATTTGAGCGCCTGATTACTTGTTAAAATACATTTACCCTCTTTAAACCGTGAATTTTCTTATTTGACCCCTCACCGCTATTTTTTTTTTGTGTGTGTGTGTGTTTTTTTTTTTCTCGTATGTGACAGTGTTGCACTAATTTTACAACGGCATTATTGAGCCGAGTCGAGTCGAATAGTGTCTTAATTAAAATGACTCGTTTCGCTAAACGAGCTTCTCATTTAATTATCGAACAAGCTCTTATCAAATCGAGTGCAAAGTCGAGCCTAAACGAGCTTTTGAAATCTAGTCTTTCATTTAATTATTAGTTACTTTTTCAAAAATATAAGTTATCTTATTCACAATAATGTAATATATTTACTATTTTCTTTTAAATAAATAAAGTTAACTAGACAGTTAATCCAAATATTACTAATTATTGTATAAATTATAAGATATCTAACTAATAATCTTGTATTTTTAAGATAAATCACCTAACAAGCTTGCTCATGATCTAACGGGTCGAGTATCGTCATGCTCAAGCTTGACTCTTTTATATAAACGAGCTTCTCAATTAATTATCGAACGAGCTTTTATCGAATCGAACGCCGAATAGCTCACGAGTAGCTTGACTCGTTGACAGCCCTATTATTCACCGCTCTATTATTATTTGTTTAGTTCTTTAATATATCAAATTATATATTTTCAATAATGTTACATTACTTTTAATATTACACATTATATTATTAATATTATCAAAATCACATTATAAAATTAATTTATGTTCTCCAACTATTTTTATGGTAAAGTTATATTTTTGTACAAACTGTTAGAGATGGTCTTAGCAGCAGGATACTATGGGTGTTCGACAAAACTTATTCTAAACATATATTATAAGTCTTAAGTAGTGTGTATCCCGTCAAGTTTTTCAACGGTGAATCACTTCAAGTTATAATTTATTAATAGAAAAATAAAAAATAAGCTATGCTTGATTTCAAAGTGATTACTGTAACGATTTATTTGAAAGTATGTATGACATATGAAATTATAATAGAAAAAGAGTTATTGTAGGATTATAGCACTTTTAGGGAAAAAAAAATACTAATTATAGCACCAATTTTTAAAAATACAAATAATAGCACTTCTTGACATTATTGCCCCTCATTCTTTTACTTAATAACCAAAACATTTTTTTCACATGAATCAATTTGTGCCTAGTTCTCTAATTTTGAAGAATCAAAACTTTAACTTCTTTCTCTCTCTAAGAGTGACGACGGCTACACCTCCCTCCTCTTTCAGGGGGTGATTTTCCGGCGACGTCTCCCTTTTCCTTTCGGCGACATCTCTCTTTCCCTTCTGACGACCTCCATTCGCTCTACAATAGGTCGTGCCTACCATGTCTCCTCCATCATTCAGATCGATCATCGCGCCAGTGTCACCATAGATTCCGGCATTATCTCCGGCAACATCCCTCATTTTGTTGCTTGTTCCCTAATCTCCTCTATCTGCTCACTTTTCCTGCGAATGTCTCATCTTGTTTTCATCGATTAGATCTTCATGAATTGTTTTGTCAAATAGTTGCTTCATTTTTTTTGGAGAAGGAGATGAACGCTTGCTTTGGTAGGGACGATGATGGTGGTTCTGCTCATAATTTACGAATTCACAATTTTATATGTGTGCCTTCACATATTTTTTTATGTGAAATTATGTGAAATAATTGAAAATTGTCATATATTCAGGGATGGCAATTGTACCCGCGGGTACCCACCCCTAATGGGGCGGGGATGGGGACTACATTTCGGGTGTCGGGGCGGGGATGGGGACGAAAACGAAAACCAGGAAAGATTCGGGGCGGGGGCGGGTATATAGGTCCCCAACCTGAACCCACCCCGAAAAAATATTATATTATATATTTTTAAATTGTACTTATATTATTTAATTAAGAAAATTATTAATATGGAAATTCGGATTTTTGGTGTTGACCAATAATCCAAATTAATTAGACACATGTACATTGTTTCCTCTCCTCCTTTATATAATTCAACTATCCTTCTCTTCTTCCATCAATTTTAGACGTGGGACAACTTGTTTCTCTTTATTTATTTCTGCTCTCTCAATATTTTTTTTTCCCACATCGAAAATGAAAGAAAAATAAGATAGGAGTTGGCTTATAAATAAGACTTGTCTTCAATAAGATTAACTTCATCAACTTTTACTCTTTTTCCTTGATTTTTTGAAAAGAAAGTAAATTTAGAATTCTAATAATTTAATTAATATTTAGTCCAAATTTTTGAATTTTATCTTAAGCGGGTACCCGACAGATAACCTCCCCCCACCGGGTAATCCCCGACCCTGCCCCACTCCGATTTAAATGGGTACGAGGACGGGGACGGGTATAAAATTCTCATGTGGATATGGGGATGGGGAAGCAATGTTGGGAAAATTAATAGAGTTTTGAAGTGATACCAAAACCCAGCTGACCCCAACCGAGTAGATGTTTGCTCAAACCCAAGTGTTTTTCCAGCTCACCTGTTTGAGCTTATAGAGTTTCTAAGTTCAGGTGGAATCGCTGAAGACAGCAGAAGACCCAGCTGAGTACACAGCAGGGTAAGTCAAGTCGAGTAATAAGGAACGTTATCCAGATCCAAAACGATAAAGTTCTTCCAGACACAGCTGTAGGAAAGACCCAGCTCGTGTGACAACTCAGCTCTACGTCAAGACCCAGCAGAGTTCAAGACTCAGCTCAGCGTCAATGATCCAGCAGAGTTCAAGACAGCTCAGAGTCACCAGCACAGCAGAGTCGAAGTGAACTTGAGATAAAGTCAGATCTGATCTGGACCATCAGGAACTCGACACCTCAGCACCTAGAAGTCAAACCTAGGATTGCTTTACGAGGAAATCAAGGAAGAAGACAAGTCAATCATGTCAGAAGTTAGGTAGAGATTCAGAACGGCTCTTTCCAACGGCTAGTTCTAATCTCTCCCTATAAATAGAAGTCTTCTTCATCATCAGATAGAGAGGAGTGACGAGAGAATATATCCAAGAGAGATCAACATACTTCATTGAAGGAAGTCTATCCAAAGATCAAGAGATCTCTCAGAAAAGCTTCAAAGATCCAGCAGCCTTCATTCTTATGAGTTATTATTTATTCTCAGACTGCTGAAGCTCTCTCCCACTAGTATCTAGGCATATAATCCTTCCCATCTTAAGCCTAGTTTGAACGAGTTCATCATACTCATTGTTCTTAATTGTAAGAACTCGTTCATAGTTGGAAAACCCCAAAACCCAAACTCAGAAAAGGTTAGGTAAAGGTACGCCTGCTCGAAGCGCGTAATTCGAGTGTTGGTTCTGTAGTACCCGTAAACTACAGGTTAGGCTTCAGCTGTGCCCGTAAACGATACCGGTTACGTTTCGATACAGTACGCGTAAACTTGTATCCAGCTTGAGGAACTAAGCTGCAACGCTTGCTGACTGCGCGAAAAGTCAGTGGTATCCTTAGTGGATTACCAGAGGTTTCTGGTCGTGGACGTAGGAGTAGTTTCTCCGAACCACGTTAAGTTGCTTTGTTCTTTCATGTTTAATTATGCATCCAGCTAACCCTTCATAAGCATTATTTCAAGCTGCATAAACTGATTAACTGAAAAGAGAAACTAAGCTTTGCAATATATTTGAAGCAACAGACGGACTTTCCAAAATCCCACCACATTCCGCACGACCGTGTCGATCAAGCCGCCTTCCAAATTTGGATCGAACACAACAAATTTCACTCAAAAGAGTTTTAATTGGAAAAGTTTTTAAACCTTGGTGTATTCAACCCCCCCCCCCTCTACACCAAGGTATCCGTCTTGGGACCATCAATTGGTATCAGAGCAGTGGTTCAAAAGATCACTTTTTCTGTGTCAAGTCAGCCTCTTTGCTGATAGTGGTCACCTGAACAGATCCTTCAAAGTTTTTTTTTTTCATTATATTGCATACTGTCATGGAATCTTCCCTGTGCAGGAATCTTCCGACATTCTCTGTCGATGATTATCAGATCTGGAAGTTCCGACTCAAAAGCTTTCTGAGTGCGCATCACGACATGATGTGGGATGTTATCACTGACGGACCCATCATCATCATGAAATCAGAAAGACAAGCGAAACCTTACACGGAGCTGAACCAGTACTCCGGCAAGTTGTGAAGCCCAAAAGGGAGTACTCTCCAGAAGAAAGAAGACAAGCTGGTTTGGACAGCTACGCTCGCAACGTCATCACCTCAACGGTGACGAATGCTTATCTCAGCAAGATCATCAACTGCGAGACAGCTAAGGGGATGTGGGACACTCTAGCCAAGCTGTGTGAAGGCTCAGAGGAAATTCAAGAGAACAAATTCTCAGTTGCATGCCAGAAATTCGACAACTTCAAGCAACTCCCCTATGAGTCCATCGATCAAATGGAGCTCAGATTCTCCAACCTCGTCATCGAGATCGAGACGATCCGAACTGGAAAATATACAGTTCGAGACAAGAACTTGAAAGTTCTTTCAGCTCTCTCCTCAGAATGGTGTACACACAAAGTGGTTCACCAAAGCAGAACTGATCTTGGCAGCATGGAGACGGAAAAATTGTTCTCCATATTGAAGGCCAACGAATTTGATCTGGGGATCACAAGCAGAGATTCATCCAGCCGAATGAATGAAGCAGAGCTGAAGATCAAGCCGAGAAAAGAAGCTCAATCAGCTCAGCTTGGAAGAACCAACAAAGAGCTCAGATTTATGAGCAAAGAAGATTTGAACGAAGAAGTTGCCATGCTTGTACGAAGCATTAATCAGCTGGAACAAAGCAAGGAAAAGTACAAGAATATCGTGAAGGTTCATCACGACAAGCAACTCTACCCAAAGAGCAACCCAGCTGAGTCATCCTCCCGGAGAGAGGATAAAAGGATCGAATCGAGCGAAATAGATGATGATCAAATCTCCTTCTCCGACTCAGATGAGGATGATTGCTCTGTTTAAGATGTCTGAAACATCTTATTGAATCAACCGATGAAGAAAATA
The DNA here is from genome assembly GCA_031470985.1 of Agastache rugosa. Taxonomy (NCBI): domain Eukaryota; kingdom Viridiplantae; phylum Streptophyta; class Magnoliopsida; order Lamiales; family Lamiaceae; genus Agastache; species Agastache rugosa. The sequence continues at coordinate 3,987,823 of CM062604.1, read as the reverse complement.
AAGAAACCCAGCTAGCTGACTGGGACCAGCTGTGAAATAAAGATAGCTGGATACAAAACTGAAGAATCAGCCAGTCATACAGCTGAGTACATTGGTCTCAAGAGATGATTAGAGAAGCAGCATTTGAATCGAGTGAATTCGGACATTGCCTACTTGCTATACAAACTGAGATCTCATCAAAGAAATGAACTGATGTAGGATGCAGCTGAAGAAAAAACCACCTACTATCAAATCAAGGGGGAACTCTACGTAGCTGGAAAGAGTGCAAAGAATACCCAGCAGGATGCACTCATCAAGATGATTCAGCTAGAGTATTCAGCTGAAGAGAAACCTGATCCAGTGGTAAAATCAAGATAATTCTCTAATCCAGCTGACAACTTAGAAAGCATCCAAGAGACTTCTCAACATCTGAAGGAATCCATTGTTGGGAAAATTCACACAAAAGCACAAACTGCTGAAATCCAAGTCAAGATGATGTGTGAACTATTTGGACTGCTCAATCCGGGTGAAGAAAAAAACCATCCAGCTGAGGGGGAACAAACTCAGCTGGACATTAGTCGAAGAGCTAAAGGGAACACAGCTGACTAAAATTCAAGCAAAATCTTCAAATACTCAGCTGAGGAGAACTGTCAATCAAGCAAAGGAGAAGACCGCTGTGATATCAGCTGGATACTGTGTCCAAGCTGACCGGTTTGCGTCTCATGCAATAACTGCTCTGAGGAATATGCTATTTAAAGTCCAATTATTTTGAATTCTTATGTTAAGCGGACAGACATTCCTTAGTTAAATTGTTTGATAAGTTTCCTTTCCCATCGCATTAATTATAAAGTCTGCATAGTACTGTTGCACGGCAGGATCGAGGCAGAACGTCAAACGTTTGAAATGCCTCACGCGCGGTTGTAATACACTCGCCGAGAGCACGTCAGCAAAACGTGATGAGTGAATCTCTCCCAGCCGTTGATCAGAATATCAACTGATTCAATCTCAACCGTTGACCCTATATGGCAGTTGATATATATGGAAAAGATACGCGAATTTTTTTTTTCCTTCATCTTTATCTCTGCAAATTTCAAAGATTCAAAATCTTCATCTATTCTCTGCAAGTTCTTCGCACAATCAAATTCACCAAGTTGCAGAAATGGCGCCCAAGAAATTAACCGCAGGGATGAACCAGTTTAAAGCTCTAATGACAAAGCTATCATTTGAGAGTATTCTGTCCACCTCCAACCTCCATGTTTCAGAGTTAAAAGAGATGGTGGATCTAGTTGCAGACTCCGGTCTCCTGCTGTGGGCAACCGCCTTGCCCAAGCTTTTGCTAAAGAGAGATGCCGCACTTTTCTACCTCAACATTATTGACGAAGACGGCTTCTACTCATCTTCATTTGACATGAGCGTCAAAGGCGAAGACGGAAAGTTTGATACAGCAACCGTCACCATCAAACTCAATAAGATGCTACGAAAGGTGTTCAACCTTCCCAGAGAAGGAGGATTCATCCCAGATGATTACAGCCGTGAAGAAGTGGATGAATTCCTCAGCAGAGAGATGCTTATCTCCTCAGAGCCGTACAGAGCAAGCATGTCAAAGCTCCTGCTCAAGCCAAAGTACAGGCTGCTGCTGGATATTACACAAAAATGCATCTTAGGGATAGCTGGATCTCAAGGAGAGATCAGCATTCCAAAACTCAAGCCGATGATTGCCATGATCAAAGGCGCAAACGTCAACTGGTTTGATTTCCTACTCAACCGACTGGTCAATGAGTCAGAGAAGATAAAGTTCAACTCCACCAGGACGACGTTTTCAGCTTCAGAGCCACTGTATCCCTGCTCCAAAATTTCTTTCTTGATAGAGCAAGCAGTGAAAGGGCACACAGTAAAGTGGGCCGATTCAGAACCGTTTCCAGAAACGAAGATTCTTTTCCAAAGAATAAATCAAGTCAATGATCTTCTGAAGAAGCAGCCTGCTGTGAGTAAAAGCAAGAAGCAGCTGGAAGAAACAGAGGCAGAAGTTCCAGCTGAGAAGAAACAAAGAAAGAGGAAGGCAGCTGATCCTAAACCAGCTGGAGGTCCAGCTGAGAAGAAAAAGAAAACAACTGTCATTCCAAGTCAAGCAATGGTGATTCTCTCCCCACAGCCAGTGTCGGCCTTCGATCAATACGGATCAAACATCCTGGCCGAGATGGGATTGAATGATGGATTGTCATCCAGCTCAGAGGACGAGCTGGATAATCCAAGAAGCTCACCCCAGCCCTCACCTCCTCACAGCTCTCCGCCGAAACAGCCTTCCCCTCCACCCAGCTCTCCAACCAAAGAGCCATCTCCTGCAAGAGAGCAGGAAGATATTCAACTGGCTGAAGCTCCTTCACAGCCAGCTGACACCCATGCTGAACCCTCTTCCACGAATCCCAGCTCACCCCCAAAACAGCCATCACCCAAAGCTCAAATTCCCACGCAGTTGGCTGATGCTTCTTCACAGCCAATTGTGAACCCTTTTGAACATATTCCTCAAAGCACCTCAGAATCAGAAGAGAGTGATTCTACGACCTCTTCTTCTCTCAACTCTACTGGCTCAGCCTTTATGGAAGCCATGTACGAGGACTTGCGCATTGCAGGGATCAAGAGTGTTCTAACTCAGCATCCAATTCTTGCGCACCTGCCCATTGCCCTCGTCAAAGTTGGAGATCTCAAGTTCTATCTGGCCACCAAGATGGCAACTTGGTACCAGAATGAGCAGCTGATAGAGACTTTCTCCTTTGAGAAATTGAAGACGGATGAAGCACGCCTCAAGCACACTTTTGGCTTTGGAAGCCTGGAGGATGCATACTTACACCAGAATGATCTCATCAGAGGAATTATAGAAGTGTCTCAGCAATACCCCAAGCCGCACCCAGCTGAAGTCTGGGAATCTGCCAACAAGCTTCTTATAGCAGCGGGATGGGAGACACATTCTGGAGCTGACAATTCTAAAGAAGTCTCAGCTGAGAGTACCAAGGAAGATGTACCTGATGAAACAGCTGAGGTAATGATCATTGAAGAACCAGCTGTTGCATCAACTGAACCAGAGGAAGCTGCCCCACAGAGTCCAATTGCCGATGACACTCGCTCACTGGTCAAGATCGAGGCAGTAAAACCCAGTCAAGCCGAATCCGGAACCCAGACGGATCCTGTTGAGCTCTCTGATGCAATGAAGGACGAGATTGCCAAACAAGTCGAGGAAATCCTTTTTCAGGATAGACTCAAATCAAATGTGGATACCCTTCTGCGCATCACAGCTATAGAGTCGCAAGTCCATAGCAATGGACTGTCCATTGACGACGTTCACAGATTCGCTCTGAATCTGCAGGAAAGCACCAGTCAAGATCTCAGGCAATCTCTTGTTTCTCAACAAATTGATCAGTCAATTCATCTAGAGAAGAGAGTCCCTGAGATCATCTCAAACCTTCAAGCTCCACTGGTTGACGACATTGCAAATCTTTCAAGCCAGCTGGAAGCTCTCAAAAAGACCACTCTCTCCAACAGCTCTGACATCCGCCAACTATTCAACTTATATAAAGATCTGGATGCTCAGTTCAGAGCTGGAAGTAGCAGCAATGCCCAGCTGAATCTCGTCACAGCTGACAACTCAGTCAAGATCGCTGATGTTGAAGGTATTCTCTCCAAGCTCAGCGCAACAGTTGCCAACCTCTCTACCTCCCTTGTTGATAATGCCAAAAAGGGGGAAGATCAGAATGAAGCTGGAAAAACAAGTGAGAGGGAAGCTGCAGCTAAGGGGGAACCTGTGCAGCAAATTCAGAGGGAAATCGACGATTTTGCCAAAGAGCTGGATGAAGAAGAGACAGAGCCAACTGCTCCAGCCAAAGCAGTCAAAGAGACATGGAGAGAGAAGATGGTTGCTCTTGCCAAAGCATGTGGACACAAGCCTGAAGAATACAAAGACTATCATTGGCTGTGTAACTTCCACAACGAGCAAAGAAAAGAAATGCAAGAGCTGGATAAGATTATTAAGAAGAAAGCTGAATCGCTCAAGCCTGCTGAGAAAAAGCAGAAGAAGAAAAGGCAGAGCTACAGGCAAGCAAAGAAGAAACAAATCCAAGCAGCCTCAGCTGACAAGAAGAACCCAGATGATATAAATGAAAACTGGGAAAGATGCAAATCAGAATTCATCAAAGAATTCTACTACTTGAATCAGTTCAAAGGCATGGATCCAGAAGCTGCTTTCCAGGACTATTTCCTCGAACTTCATGAGACAGATCCAATGATGGCAAGATCAATTGCCCTCTATGCCAAGAGTAACAACATCCAGCTGAAGGCTCCAAAAGTCAAACAGCTAAAGCCTCCATTTCTAGCTGGAACGAACCTTCCTGACAAGGCCCAAATCATCAAAGAAATTAATCACTGGGCTGGTGAAAGAGGAATTTCAAAGTCGAAGAATCAAGCTGAATGGAAGGAGCTGGAAGAGTTCATCTTCAATAGATATGGTCTAAAGACTGACCATCAAATTGATGAACAAAGGAAGCAGCAAAGCTGAAGACCCAGCCAACTGGGAATGTTCTTGTTGAACTTTTGTAATTAGAGAGTTGTAATAATTCTTCCTATTAATGAAAAGTTCGTTTTATCAAAATCAACCTGAAGACAATCTCTCTTTGTCCAGGCTCTGAATATGTTTACCTGCTGTGATTGTTTAATCCTTTGAAACCCCATTTTCTGTTAAGGGGGAAACAATTTTTGTTTTTCCAACTTGGGGTTTTGGCATCATCAAAAATGGGGAAATTGTTGGAAAAATTAATAGAGTTTTGAAGTGATACCAAAACCCAGCTGACCCCAACCGAGTAGATGTTTGCTCAAACCCAAGTGTTTTTCCAGCTTACCTGTTTGAGCTTATAGAGTTTCTAAGTTCAGGTGGAATCGCTGAAGACAGCAGAAGACCCAGCTAAGTACACAGCAGGGTAAGTCAAGTCGAGTAATAAGGAACGTTATCCAGATCCAAAACGATAAAGTTCTTCCAGACACAGCTGTAGGAAAGACCCAGCTCGTGTGACAACTCAGCTCTACGTCAAGACCCAGCAGAGTTCAAGACTCAGCTCAGCGTCAATGATCCAGCAGAGTTCAAGACAGCTCAGAGTCACCAGCACAGCAGAGTCGAAGTGAACTTGAGATAAAGTCAGATCTGATCTGGACCATCAGGAACTCGACACCTCAGCACCTAGAAGTCAAACCTAGGATTGCTTTACGAGGAAATCAAGGAAGAAGACAAGTCAATCATGTCAGAAGTTAGGTAGAGATTCAGAACGGCTCTTTCCAACGGCTAGTTCTAATCTCTCCCTATAAATAGAAGTCTTCTTCATCATCAGATAGAGAGGAGTGACGAGAGAATATATCTAAGAGAGATCAACATACTTCATTGAAGGAAGTCTATCCAAAGATCAAGAGATCTCTCAGAAAAGCTTCAAAGATCTAGCAGCCTTCATTCTTATGAGTTATTATTTATTCTCAGACTGCTGAAGCTCTCTCCCACTAGTATCTAGGCATATAATCCTTCCCATCTTAAGCCTAGTTTGAACGAGTTCATCATACTCATTGTTCTTAATTGTAAGAACTCGTTCATAGTTGGAAAACCCCAAAACCCAAACTCAGAAAAGGTTAGGTAAAGGTACGCCTACTCGAAGCGCGTAATTCGAGTGTTGGTTCTGTAGTACCCGTAAACTACAGGTTAGGCTTCAGCTGTGCCCGTAAACAGTCTGGTTACGTTTCGATACAGTACGCGTAAACTTGTATCTAGCTTGAGGAACTAAGCTGCAACGCTTGCTGACTGCGCGAAAAGTCAGTGGTATCCTTAGTGGATTACCAGAGGTTTCTGGTCGTGGACGTAGGAGTAGTTTCTCCGAACCACGTTAAGTTGCTTTGTTCTTTCATGTTTAATTATGCATCCAGCTAACCCTTCATAAGCATTATTTCAAGCTGCATAAACTGATTAACTGAAAAGAGAAACTAAGCTTTGCAATATATTTGAAGCAACAGACGGACTTTCCAAAATCCCACCACATTCCGCACACAGCCAGTTGTGTCGATCAAGCTGCCTTCCAGCTGGATCGAACACAGCCAGCTCACTCAAAAGAGTTTTAATTGGAAAAGTTTTTAAACCTTGGTGTATTCAACCCCCCCTCTACACCAAGGTATCCGTCTTGGGACCATCAAGCAATACCCGCCCGACCCGTTTACATCCCTACATATATTCATGCAAAATGGGCATGAACCGAATTTCACACGGTGGCGTTGTCGTACAAGTCATTGCCATTTTTATTAAGAGAGATGATGAATTTGAAGATGGAGTATCTGATCTGATGCGTATAATCACAAATCTTGTAAATTTTTGTTTACACGCACAATCACAGATCTGATGCGTATAATCACAAATTTAAATTCGTGAATTCACAAATTCTATTCACATCTTAGAATTTGTGAATTCACAAAATAATATTTATGATTTGAAGCTCGTATCTGATTTGTAAATTTGATATCTTTGCGATGTTTTGATGAGGACATGAATGTTTATATGTAGAAATGATGCAAATTAATGTGGATTGTCATTTAATCACAAATTTTTCACTTTTGAAATTACAACAAAATTTTGATCTCATCGAAATTAATTTCACGTCATATGCGAGCACACAATTTTCTTCATGAGGCCACATGTATTCATTTGTGAAATCACAAATATATACTTGTGCTTTCACAAGCATATTATTGTTCATATGTATTACGTTTTTTTGATATCTGAATTTCTTATCTTCTAATTCGATGTGTTTCTTACATGGTTTTAAGTTTTTAATATTAAATTACTGAATTCACAAATTAAAATTCGTGAAATCACAGATTAGAATTCGTGAAATCACACATAAAAATATGTGAATGTCTGGAAATATGAAGAACACCAACCAGATTCAGAAAAAGACTGTAGATCTATGAGTTCAGTCGGGTTTGAGAACATTAAATAAGTACAAGACAGTCGGTTTGACAATATTGGTAATCCATGTACGAAATAACCTAATTCGTACCTACAAGCGATACGAACCGTATATATAGCGACGTGTTGCACTGGTATGCGGGTACGAATATACATATTCGTACCAGTCAGATGCATAATCCAGCCAGTACATAAAACAACATTGGTATGAAAGTCAGCAATTTGTAGCAACAGTATATTACACCAACAAAAATTCCAAATGAAAAACTGGATCTAACATATACATGCTCTTATTCTTCTTCAATCATATACATGTTCTTATCCTTCTTCGATCGCACTTCAAGCTTACTCCATGGGCAACAACTAAAGAAGATGGCCTAGCCTGCATTATACAATTACGAGACAATCAGCTTTTGCTAATATTGATAATCGAGTTACGAAATGACCGAAATCGTACCAATAAGCAGTCCGAATATGATTATTCATCCCGCATATAGCGTCATGTTACACTGGTACTCAGTACGAAAATATATATTCGTACCCGTGTATGGTACAATTGGTTGATTGGTACGTGGTACGAAAAATGTATATTCGTACCAGCTACTTGGTGCGAATATACATATTCGTACCAATAAGAGGTAAGAAATTACATATTCATATTGGAGTATGCCGCAATTGGTACGCGGTACGAAAAAATATATGATCGTACCAACTGTATATTACACCAACCAGAAATTTCAGACGAAAAACTAGATCTAAATGTATCATCAAATTCAGTTATTCATCTTATTGATCATGAAAGAAAGATAATAAACTACAAAAACAAGGCAATTACCTCGTAATCAATACAAGAAATATTAGCAAACTTTGTCGGAAAAAAAATTACATCAACATCGCCGGAAAAACTACACCAACGGCGTCGGAATTTGTCACGCATTGTATATCGAAAGAAAAAAATTGATCGAGATAGAGAGAGTGTTCACGACGGGAAGAAGAACGAAGAAGAAAGAAGAAAAAAAATCGCAAAAACGTGAGCTGAGGGAGAAAGAGAGAGAAGAGAGAAGAAAGAGAAAAAAGTGGGAAGAGAGAGAAAAATTAATTGTTGATGGTTTGGTGGAGGAGAGATTAAAGAGAGTAAAGGATGACTTTGGTAGAAAGTAAAGGCAAAAGAGTTCAAAATATTAGAAAAAATGCCGTATTTTGTGTTTTTTCAACTTTGTGATAACTATTGTATTTTTTAAAGTGATAATGCCATATCACTACATTTCCTTTTTTTTTAATTTAACTTTCATACCTTTCTCATATTTTGGGGTCAATTTTGGCAGTCAACGGTCAACTCCGGTGATAATTTTCTAGCGACTTTTCCGCTGATAATTTTCTGGCTCACATTTTTGGGTTTTTCATTCTTTTTAAATTTTTTTGTTTTGTTTCGTGTTGTATTAACAATTAGATTTTGTTAAATTAAATTAATTTAAATATTATGATAATTGAAATAATTAAGTATTACGATAATTAAATTTATTCATATATGTTAAATATAATAAAAGAAATTAAATAGTAAAAATAAGATGTACTCCTTCAATATCATTATTAATGTTCTACTTTCCTTTTTTTATTGTCTCATTATTAATGTCTTGTTCCAAAAGTAATGGAACTTACTATTTTTTATCTTTTTTCGTTTTGCAAAAAAAGAAGCTATAATAGTTTTTTTTTCCATTTTAGACTCTTAGTCCGAATGGAGAAAAACAATCTATATTTGCTTTTGTGTTGTATCTTGATGGTTGTATATGGAGCAGATGGAGAGTTGTCAACTAGGTCGGGCCGGCCCAGGCCTGGAACGGGCTTTTTAGTGTGTAGCCCAGCTCGGCCCAGGCCCATTAATGGAGCGGGCCGGGCCTGGCCTTCCTAAAAAATAAAGCTCATTTTAGGCTCATGAAGAACAAAGCTTTGAATGGGCCCGGGCCGGGCCCGGTTCTGGGCTGAAAATTAGGTCCATATGCGGCCCATTTCAATGGTTGGCCCAAGCCCAGACCTGCACATTTATTGAACCGGGCCGGGCCTGGGCCGGCCCGGCCCAGTTGACATCTCTGGGATGGACGTAGCAAATTGGTTGTCAAAAAGGAAGTAAGTAACATTTTCACTTTAATTTTTTTATACGAATAATTGTATTTCATTTATTTTTTTAGCATCGAGGAAGGAAAACCTTCGTTTCTATCCGATTATATATAGACTTTGGTTAGTGGTACTATAAAAAAAAGATAAATCATACCGAAGAAATTATTTGTGACGGGCTCGCTTTTATAGTACTACCTCCGTCCCATGATAAGTGGCTACTTTCTTTTGGGCACGGGTATTTAGGAGTAGAGTGTTTAAAGGGTAAAAAGATAAAAAGTGGTGGAGCCCACATCTTTTGTGTGAGAGAGGGTATTTCCATATTAGGAAAGTGGCCACTTATGATGGGACAGCCCAATAAGGAAATGTGGCCACTTATGACGGGACGGAGGGAGTAATAATTTTTTGCTGTTTTTGATGATCAAGATAGATCTAGTCTTGGACTATTGATTTTTATTGAGTACTAACTAATGTGTTACCCGTCGAAAATCAACGGGGATTCATCATTTATTAAAATTATTAGACGTAATATGTTTATTAATTATAGGAAAAAAAATTTACGTGCAAGTCTTTTGTTTTAATTAAATTCAAGAAAAATAGTTAGTTTCTTTTGTTATTTTACCGAAACAATGAGGTTAGTATTTAATCACCCTGAGTCATTGACTACGACAGAGGACGATGATGAACCAAGATGATGAGGGTTCACCCATCCAGACTTGTTTATAATATATAATTGTATATGTTTCAAATATGATTAAAGTAATTTTTTACCCGTTTTCGTCATGTGTAGTAATACACTAATTACACGCTCTTGTTTAAATGTATAAAATGTCAAAATAATAAAATATAAGTTGTTACAATAATAGGTTATTTGTCTCAATAAAAATTTGAATATTACAATTTATAAAACATTTTCATTAAGATTGTGTATGTATGTATATATATGTGTTGGGAAAATTCTAAAGTTTTGATTTGATTCCAAAACCCAACTACTCCCCAACCTAGTAGATGAATGTACAAACCTAAGTTAAGTTTTCCAGCTCACTTGTTTGAGCCTTAGATTTTCTAAGTTCACAGGTTAGGAAGCTGAAGACAGAAGAAGACCCAGCTGAGTAATCAGCTGGATCCAAAGTCAGCTGAAAAGGTCCCTTAGCTGAACAGAGTTCAAAGACTGAGCTGAGTCAGACTGACTCAAGAAAAGAATAATGGATCCAGCCAAGGAGATCCAACTGAGCTGAATATATTGAGATGACTCAAGTCTAAGAAAGTCAGCTGAGCGGACAAAAAGGGAACTAACTCTGAAGACGTCACTTCAAATCAGCTTACCCAATCCAGCTCTAAATTCAAAAACCAGCTCGAAAGACAGAAATCCCGGTGTCAGAGGAAGTCAATATACCTCGACCAATGAGGGATCGACATCTCAGCATCCTAAAAAGGCGAACCTAGGATCTGACACAGTGATGAAGACATGTGAAGATACGCTCAACGGCAGATCGACAGATCAGAGAGTAGGTAAGATTCAAACGGCTCCTCCAACGGCTAGTTTGAATCTCTACCTATAAATACCAGTCTTCAACCTCAGAATCAGATACGAAAAACTCTCTATAAGCTTTCAACCTCTCTGAATCTCTCAAGTTTTAAAAAGCTCTCTAGCAGTTTTCTAACTCTTTAAAGAACACTTAAATTCTTAAGTGTTCACCTTCAGACACTGCTTTAGTTTTTCGTCTGATCAATAGGCAGAAATCATAGTAAATCCAAAGCCTAGATCTGAACGAGTTTATCTTCCAAAGTTCTTCATTGTAAGAACTCGTTCAAAGTTGGAAACCCAAACCCTCCTTTACCCAGAAAAGGTTAGGTCAAGGTTACGCCTTCTCGAAGCACGAAATTCGAGTGTAAGGTTATTCAGTACCCGAAAACTGAAAAGGTATAGGCTTCTACAGTGCCCGAACCACGTTAAAATTCCGTGTTCTGTATTGCTTTATTCAGTCTTTGCATTATATATTTATTTAAAGAACTAACCGCATTTGCACAGCACAAGTTTTCAAAGCTTCAACTCTCTGGCTGTGTGACCCAGCCAGCTGCATTATTTTCAATCCTGCTTAACTGAAAACTGAAACTAAGATTTTCTGAGCTTTTCTAAAAGGAACAAGCTAAGTTTTTCTTTCCACCACTTTCCGCACAACCAACTAAGTTATCTGTCCAGCTGACCACCTTCGTTTGAAGTCAGCTGAATTCATAACTGAGCTCTCTCTCAACTCTGCTTTAATTTGATAAAAGTTTTCAAAAATCCCTCTTCGGTGTATTCACCCCCCCTCTACACCAAAGACCTCGTTCCGGGACCATCAATTGGTATCAGAGCAGTGGTTCAAACGACCGCTGTCTCTGGATCAAGAGATCTGTCTTGAAACTCTGTATCAGTGGTCAACTGAACAGATCCGCTTTTCAGAAAAACTCATACTAGTGCATTCTGTACATCTCTTCATGGATTCCTATCTTAACAGGAATCTTCCCACCTTCTCAGTTGATGACTATGCAATCTGGAAATTCAGATTGAAGAGCTTCCTGTGTGCGCATCACGACATGATGTGGGACGTCATTACAAACGGACTCATCCTTATTTATAAACAAGGAAATGAACTCGTACCTGCTCATGATGGAGAACAACCAGAATACCGGCCAATTCTCAAGCCAAAGAAGGAATACTGTTAAGAAGAACGAAAGCAAGCTGGACTGGACAGCTTCGCAAGGAACACCATCTCATCAACAGTCTCGAACGCCTACCTGAGTAAAATCATCAAGTACGAGACAGCCAAAGAGATGTGGGAAACACTTGCCAAGCTATGTGAACGGTCAGAAAAAATCAAAGAAAACAAATTCACAATAGCTTGCCAAAAATTCGACAACTTCAAGCAGCTAGCCAATGAATCCATCGAAGTGATGGAGCTAAGGTTCTCAAACATAGTCGTCGAGATAGAGACAATCAGAACTGGGAAATATACCCAGCGGGAAAAGAATTTAAAGGTTCTTTCAGCTGAATGGAACACTTACAAGGTAGTTCACCAAAGTCGAAGTGACTTGGGTGATCTATCTACAGAAAGGTTGTTCTCACTCTTAAAAGCCAACGAATACAACTTGAAGATCACCCAAGAAGAATCTTCAAGCAGACAGAATGACGGAGAACTCACCCCAGCTCCAAAAGAAATAGCTTTCAGAGCCAACTCTGAAAAGTCAACTCATGTCAAGTCAGCTGAGTCCTCCAAGAAGAAGAATGACAAAAAGGATATGAGCAAAGAGGAGCTACTCGAAGAAATTGCCATGTTGGTGAAAAATTATAACAGACTCAACACCAGCAAAGGCAAGTACAAGAAATTCGCCAAGACGTACAGAGACAAGTACACAGCAGCTAATGAAAAATCAGCTGACACCTCAAAACGGATAGAGGAAGGCTGCTTCAATTGCAAGGAGCCGGGACACTACAAGCAGGACTGTCCCAAACTGTCAAAGAAAGAAAAAGATCTTCTGAAAGCTAAGGAAGCTGACAGAAGAAGAGCATATATAGCTGATGAAGAGTCCGAGTGCAATAAAATAGATGATGATATGTCTTTCTCAGACTCAGAGGAAGATGCACTCATGGCCCGTGATGATCAAGACTGGGATGCTTGCTTCATGGGACAGACAGAAGGACTCGACGATGATGAGGTAACTTCTAGAATTCAGAACGTATCTAAACCATCACCATCACATGAACACTCTACGCAGGTCTCTGAATCAGAAGAACAACCTGATTGGAATCTGGTGGAGAAAGTCATGAATGACTTCAAGGATTTACAAGAAATTCTTGATGTCATAATGTATGAAAATGCTGAGCTGAAGGTAGAACTGAAAAAGAAAGAAGCATCAGAAGCAGCTGATGTTACACAGCTCAGAGAGAAAATAGTGTCGCTCAAGGAAAAGATAGTCAAACAGGATCAGCTGATGAAGGAGTTCTACTATGCGAAAAAGCAGCTGATGGACAATTTGGAAAAATCCACAGCTGAGTCAGACAAAAAGTCAGCTGAGATCTTGGAATTAAAAAGGTCAGAAGACACATTATCTACAAAGCTGGTTGCACTCATCAAAGCTACATCGACGATGGATGAAATAATCAGTGTACAACGGCCAGCAGCATTAAAGACGGGATTGGGTTATGATGGGTCTAAGGATCTAACAAATGTTGCAACTACAAGTGGAACCAAGGTAACTTTTGTGAAAGCAAAAGAGAATCCAACTCCAGCCGCACAACAGACTGAGAAACAGAAGACACAGCAAGGTCCTAGAAGACAAGCTGTAAGGCAACCCCAGGCACAAATTAAACAGCATTGGATTCAACCACAACGAAGGAATGACGCTGGACAACATCGACACCAGCATCATCAGCAACAAGTGGCAAGATATCAACCGAGATATCAGAAAAGATATCAGGCTGGATATCAGTCATATGATTACCAGCTGGATTATCAAGTCCAGCCGAGATACCAAGTTAGACAGCAGAGACAGAAGCAAAGAAATGTCTCAGCTGTACACTCAGCTGGAAACCAAAGAAGAACTGAACTCTCAAGAAATCAAGCTGGGAGATAACAGAGATCAAGACCCAGCCAACAGAGTCAAACAAAGAACACAAAGAACGTGTTCATAGACACAGCTGGGAGAATTATCAGATCTAATGATTCAATCAGAGTCATCAAACAAATCTGGATCGTAAAGGGATCTCTAACTAACCCATAAGGACCCAATCACAACTGGGGACCTAAATTTTGATTTCTGTGACAGGCTGCAAGAGAAAGATGCATCATAGAGGAATCAATGAGAACACTGTGGTTCTTGGACAGCGGATGCTCAAAACACATGACTCATCTAAAGCATCTACTCCAAGAATACGAAGAGCGTCCAGGTCCTCAAGTAACGTTTGGTGACAACTCCAAAGGTTTAACCAAAGGTTACGGTACATTTGAAACCTTCAATGTTAAAATATCTAACGTTTCATATGTACAAGGATTAAAACATAACTTGCTTTCCATTAGTCAATTCTGCTATAATGGTTTTTCTGTCAAGTTCGATGCACAGGGATGTACAGTGAAAAATAGGGAAACCAAGCAGGTATTACTGAGAGGGAAAAGAGAAGCAAACATATACTTTGCTGACTGGAACAGCAGCCCTCCAGACACATGTCTTGTATCAAAAAGCAGCAATGAAGTCAGCTGGTTGTGGCACAGACGGCTGAATCATCTCAACTTCAAGACAATCAACAAGCTGGCTAGAAATCAGCTCGCTAATGGAATTCCAGATCAAGTTTATGACAAGAGTCATATTTGCAGTGCTTGTCAACAAGGAAAACAGACAAAGATTTCGTTTTCTCTCAAGCCGACGCCCTCAACTGATCGAGTTCTTCAACTCCTTCACATGGATCTTTTTGGTCCAGTAACACCAGCAAGTTTCAATGGCAGGAAATACACTCTGGTCGTAGTGGATGACTTCTCCAGATTCACTTGGGTTTCATTCATGTACCAGAAAAGTGAAACAAGATCCAAGCTGCCGGCCCTGCTGGAAAGGTTGACGACTCAAAAGGAGTGCAAAATTATCTCAATCAGATCAGACCGAGGAACTGAGTTTCTGAATGAAACCATATATGATTATTGTGAGAAGAACGAGTACAACATCAAACCTCAGCTGCACGCACACCTCAGCAGAATGGTGTAGCTGAGAGGAGGAACAGAACACTCAAGGAAGCAGCTACCTCAATGTTAGCAAGCTCAGCCATTCCAAAGAAATTATGGGATAAAGCTATCAATACATCTTGCTTCACTCAGAATAGATCGCTACTCACATCCAGACAAGGAAAAACTCCGTACGAGCTATGGAATAACAGGAAATCCTTCATCGGGTATTTCAAGGTTTTCGGCTCAAAATGCCATATCCTAAATAACGGAAAAACCCAGCTGAAGACGTTCGATGCCAAAACTGACCGAGGAGTATTCCTTGGTTACTCAGCTGTAAGTAAAGCCTACAGAGTCTTCAACAGGAGAACACAAACAGTCGAAGTGACCCCTCATGTCACCTTTGATGAAACATCTTTCGAATTCAGAGAGTCGATCAAACAAAGAAACACAACTGGAACATCAAGCACCGATCCAGCTCAAACAAGATCTCAAGTAATTCGAATCCGGAATCTAGCTGAACCATTGATTTGGGATGATGAACCAGGAGAACCTCAAATCAATTCAGCAGAGGCAAATCAACCAGCTGATGATCCAGAGGGATCCCCAGTATCAGATCAATGGGGAATGCCACCAGCTGGAAATCAAGACCCAGCTGACTCCCCAGCTCCCTCTCCAGCTGGATTCAATCAGTCTACGACTCAAGATCAATCTAATTCTAATCCAAATCAGAATGAGTCTCAGGATATGACTCCAGAACATCTCCAAGCAAGACGTGACTTAGCAACTTCAAGCATCAATGAGCTAGAATAAGAAATTCGAAGAAGACGAAGATGGATCGAAGATCATCCAGCTTCAGCAATCATTGGAGAACCATCAGATAGAGTTAGAACAAGAAATTCTATTGCTCATAACTCGCCATCAAATCCTCAAGAAGCAGATAATGAAGCTCAAGTCTCAGTAGAGCTAGAACTGACCGTCTACAACGAAGACACAGCTCTCATGGCATGTTATGTAGCTCAAGTTCCAGAGCCTCAAACAATTATCGAAGCCTTAAAGAGTGTGCCCTGGACAAATGCTATGCAAGAAGAGCTAAATGAATTTCTCAGAAATTGCGTCTGGGAACTGGTCGATAGACCAGAAGGAGTCAAAATAATAGGACTTAAATGGATATTCAAAAATAAGCTGGACACTCTTGGAGTAATAATCATAAATAAGGCCCGCTTAGTTGCCAAGGGTTATACACAGCAAGAAGGAATAGACTATGAAGAGTCATTTGCTCCAGTAGCAAGATTGAAAGCCATCAGATTATTCCTTGCATACGCAGCGCATCACAAATTCAAAGTATACCAGCATTCTTGAATGGGAAAATCAGAGAAGATGTCTATGTAGAGCAACCCCCAGGATTTGAAGTAGAAGGAAACAAAGTGTACAAGCTAAAGAAGGCGCTTTATGGTCTGAAGCAAGCACTTCAAGCTTGGTATGACACTCTGTCAGGATTTCTTGTGTCCAAAGGATTCAAGAAAGGTTCAGTCGATAGAACCCTCTTCACCATCAAGTTAGGTGAAGATATACTAGTTGTCCAAATATATGTGGACGACATCATCTTCGGCTCAAGATCAACTTTCTTATGTGAAAGATTTGGAGAGATGATGTCAAAACAATTCCAGATGTCGATGATGGGAGAAATGAGTTTCTTCCTAGTACTTCAAGTCAAGCAATCAACAGAAGGGATATTCATAAATCAATCCAAGTACGTGAAAGACTTAATCGCCAAATATGGAATTCAATCCAGCAAAACGGTGAAGATCCCTATGAATACCAACTGGAAGATTAAACCTGGAACCGAAGGAAATCCAGTGGATCCCAGCAAATACAGAGGGATAATTGGTTCCCTGCTGTGTCTCATAGCTAGCCGCCCAGATATAGCATTTGCAGTCGGAGTGTGTGCCAGATTTCAAGTTGATCCTAAGGAGGCACATATGCAAGCAGTCAAGAATATTCTCAAATATCTAAAGGGCATTCAGAACATTGGGCTGTGGTATCCAGCTGAAGATAATTTGCAGCTGACTGGATACTCAGACTCAGACTATGCTGGAGATCGATTAGACATAAAATCAACTTCAGGAACATGTCAGTTCCTAGGAAGCAAGTTGATATCATGGTTTTCAAAGAAGCAGACGTGTGTCGCTACTTCTACAACTGAAGCGGAGTATATGGCAGCTGGAAGCTGCTGCTCTCAAATTCTCTGGCTGAAGCATCAACTGGATGATTATGAAGTGAAAACTGGTCAAGTTCCAATCTTCTGTGATAGCTCAAGTGCTATTGCAATATCTGAAAATCCAGTCCTTCACAAAAGGTGTAAACACGTTGACGTTCGACATCACTTCATCAGAGATCACGTGGAAAAGAAAGACGTCATTATTGAGAAAATTCACACAGATATACAACGAGCTGACATTTTAACAAAGCCTCTGATGGAAGCAAGATTCAAAATGTTGTGTGGATTGCTTGGATTGCTTAATCCTGATGAAGAAACCTCATCCAGCTGAGGGGGAAAAGGACTCAGCTGGATACATTTTGGTTATCAAGTTGGAAGAATCCAGTCCCAGTAGTTTCGTGAACTCAGTTCAAAAAGGGAAACCAGCTGAGGGGGAATCAAGCTCAGCTGAATAATAAAACTGAAGGAGAAACTCAACCTAAAGAACCACAGCCGAGGTATCAGCTGACTACAAAGATCAGCTGACAGGTTTGCAGTCTTTCATTTATTTCCCTGATGAATATGCTATTTAAGGATAAAATTATTTGAATTTAATTCAAATTCCCAGACATTCCTTAGATGGATTAGTCAAGAAGCCATCCATCCAATCGAATCCCATCGCATTTAATAAAAAGCATGCAGGGTACTGTAGCTCGGGAAAGTCAAGGCGGAAGTCAGAACGTTTTGACCACCTCACGCGCGCGTGACCTACAATCTACATACGCACGTCACTTAACGTGTTGCGCAAATCTCTCCCAGCCGCAGATCTTGATATCAGATCTCATAATCTCAACCGTTCATCAAAATAGACGGTTGATATATATATATATGTCAAAGATATGCAAATCGTCGCCATATTTTATTTCTATTCTCTGAAATTTTCGCATAACAAGTTCTTGCTTATCTTTCTGCAAAATACCTCTTCCTTGTATCTTCTAACTCTTCAATACAGAAAAGAAATCATGGCACCAAAGAAGATAACTCCAGGAGCGAACCAATCAGAGAATCTCATGTCAAAGCTTCACTTTGAGAGTTGCTTAACTCTCAAGAATTACAAGAACTCGGAGTTCCAGGAGGTGCTGGATCTCATCGAGAAGACAGGCCTACTGCAATGGGCGACAGCGCGACCGAAGAACATCTTCCGCCGGGAAGTGGCAGAATTCTTCATGGAGATGACGAACAGAGATGAACGTCTCCGCTCCAACATCACTCTCAAACTCAAGGAAAAGACAGGGCATACAACTCCCTGGGATGTCGACATCAACATCAACCGGATGTTGAGCAAGCTGTTCGGACTAAAAACTCTTGGGGACCGCTCCCCAGACAACTACTCCAGAGAAGAGATCCAGGCCGAACTGGACCAGATGCTGTTCAAACCGGAACCCTACAGGGCGAGTATGTCCAAGCTACTGCTCAAGCTAAAATTCAGACTGCTTCTGGATGTCACCCAGAAGTGCATTCTAGGTATAGCTGGATCTCAAGGAGAGATCAGCATACCCAAGTTGAAGCCAATGATAGCCATCCTCAGGAATGATCCTGTGGATTGGTTCTCCTACTTCATGGGAAAGTTGGAGAAGGAGTCGAAGAAGATTCACTTTGAAGATGACAGCTTCACCAAGTACAGCTGTAGGGAGACAATCTATTTATGCACCAAGGTGGCGTGCATAATAGAACACTACACAACTGGACGACAAATCAAGTGGAACGACATGGAAGAGTTCCCTGTGTCCAAAGTTCTTTTTGAAAAGCAGAGTCAGCTCTCTGACTTGATGAAGAAAGCAGCCCCTGAAGGGAAGAAGAAGATGCAGGAGGCAAAACAGATCCGCCTCTCCTCTCAAGCGTGGGAAAAGGAAGCGAGAGGAAACTCGGCACCGGATCTCCACCGCCAAAAAGAAGCTCAAATTCAAGGCGGCCAAGAAGCTACCATGGAGACGAGAAGCCACTGAACTGAATGGAGATCAGTCGCTGAGGAGACAGCTCAGGATTCCTCCTCCAGCACAGATCAAGGAAGGGAGTTCGTGATTGCTTCACGAGAAGCTGAGGAACCACAGGTAGTGGTCTCCCACCCTGACCCGGAGGATGCTATTCCACTTCGACAAATCCTTCAAGCATCCTCACAACCCACTCCAGCTGATCTCACATCAGCTGGAACTCCTCAACAACACTCTCTTCTCCTTCCTCCTCAACAACACTCTCTTCTCCTTCCTCCACATCCTCAGGTACCTCACCAAGAATCCTCGCCTACTTCTTCAGTACTTGAAACCACCCAATTCTCAGCACCCAGCTCACCTAAAGAGCCCCATCCAGCTGACGCTCCTTTACAGTTGGATGATGAATGCCAAGCTGAACCATCTAGCCCCACTTCTTCTGAGGAAATCAAAATCCTCAGTCCCAGAGCCGTTGCACGTGCTGCCACTATCATGAGGTTCGAGGACCTCAGGCTTCAAGGAATAAAGAGTGCACTGCAACATTATCCTTCTCTTGCCTCGCTCCCTGCTACCTTAGTCGCCGTCAGCGACTTCAAATTTTATCTGGCTACCAAGATGTCCACTTGGTATGCAAATGAAGAAATGGTGGAGTTCGATACTTTTGATAAGCTTAAAGCCGAAGAACCAGCTCTGCAGGAGATATTTGGATTTGGAAGTCTTCAGGATGCTTTTGAGCATCAAGACGAGCTGATCCAAATCCTCATCCAGAAGGTTGAACAGGATGAAGTACCACCTTCTGAGGAAGTCATCTCTCGAGCCAACTCCTATCTACACAATCTCAGCTGGATCGTTCCAGTTGAAACTGCCAAGGAAGTTGTCCCTGCCGACACAGCTGAGGCAATGATGATTGAAGAAGAGCCAACTAATGCAACAGTTGAGCCTACCGAAGTTGCCCCACAAAGTCCAAATGCCGATGACACTCGCTCACTGGTCGAGATCGAGGCAGTAAAACCCAGCCAAGTCGAATCCGGGACCCAGAAGGATCCTAATGTACTTTCTGATGCAATGAAGGACGAGATCGCCAAACAAGTTGAGGAAATCCTTTTTGAGGATAGACTCAAATCAAATGTTGACACCCTTCTGCGCATCACAGCTATAGAATGGCAAGTCCAATGTAATGGACAGTCCATTGATGACGTTTACAGATTTGCCCAGAATCTGCAGGAAAGCACCAGCAAAGATCTCAAACAGTCTCTCGTTTCTCAACGAATTGATCAATCAAATCATCTAGAGAAGAGAGTCCCTGAGATCATATCAAACCTCCAAGCTCCGCTGAAAAACAGCATCAACGATTTATCCAGCCAGCTGGAAGCTCTCCAACAGCAGACTCTCTCACACAGAACTGACATTCACCAGCTGTTCAATCTTTACAAGGAACTGGACAATCAGTTCAAAGCTGGAAGCAACAGCACAACACAGCTCAATCTTGTCACAGCAGACAACTCAGCAAAGATTGCTGACATTGACAAAGCCCTGGCCCAACTGAACGAGACAGTTGTCAACCTCTCCTCCACTCTTGTTGATTATGCCAAAAAGGGGGAAGGTAATGACAAGAGAAAAACTTCAAAGACGGGCAAAGGAAAAGCTGTAGCTGAAGTCCAAGTGATGCAGTCTGAGATTGACGAAGTTGTTGCTGAGCTGGATGCAGAGGAACCAGCTGGACGAAAAGGGAAATGGAGCAAAATGATCATTCCTCTTGCCAAAGCTAGTGGAGCCACGCCAGAACAGTTCAATGATACTTAATGGCTCTGCAACTTTGTGACTCAACAAAAGCAAGAGATGAAAAGCCTTCAAGAACAGCAGAAGAAGAAAGAATGTCTGCTCAATGCCGAAGAAAAGAAGCAGCAGAAGAAAAGAGCAAGCATAAGAGCTGCAAAGAAAAAGTCTCAGATGCCGATGAACTGGAGAAGAGTAGATGAATGGATCCCAGAAGAGTTAAACGACGATTGAGAACATACAAAATTTGAGTTCATTGAAGATTACTACTATCTGGGAGCTTACCCAAATACGCCCCCAGATGTTGCGTTCATGATGCATCTCAATGAGCTTTTTCATCAAGATAGGATGACGGCAAAAGCATTCTTCAACGCTGCAAGTACCGCAAATATCCAGTTCACTGCTCCCCAACTGTATCATATCCAGCCTCCTCTGATACCTGGAACTCATCTTCCTGACAAATCGAAAATTATCGCAGAAGTAAACAGATGGGCGATCAGGAGAAGAATTTTCAAGGCAAACAATGAAGAAGAATACAGGAAGCTGGAACAGATGATATTCAACCGGTATAGGTTGAGAACAGATGAGCAGCTGGAAGAAGATAGGCTGAAGAATCAACAGCAGCAATAGAAATGAAGACCCAGCCAACTGGGATTTAATTTTGTTTTGTTTCAGTTTGTTAATCCTGTAATTCTTGTAATCATCTTTGTGGATTAATAAAACTGAAATATTTTGCTCTCAAGCTCACCCTGATGACAAAAACTCTTTGTCCAGCACTGAACTCTGAATTTAATCTCCTGCTGAAATTTCTCTTATCATCTTTTAAAACCCACTTTCTCATTTAGGGGGAAGCAGGTTGTTTTTCTCAGTTAGGTTTTGGCATCATCAAAAAGGGGGAAATTGTTGGGAAAATTCTAAAGTTTTGATTTGATTCCAAAACCCAACTACTCTCCAACCTAGTAGATGAATGTACAAACCTAAGTTAAGTTTTCCAGCTCACTTGTTTGAGCCTTAGATTTTCTAAGTTCACAGGTTAGGAAGCTGAAGACAGAAAAAGACCCAGCTGAGTAATCAGCTGGACCCAAAGTCAGCTGAAAAGGTCCCTTAGCTGAATAGAGTTCAAAAATTGAGTTGAGTCAGACTGACTCAAGAAAAGAAGAATGGATCCAGCCAAGGAGATCTAACTGAGCTGAATATATTGAGATGACTCAAGTCTAAGAAAGTCAGCTGAGCTGACAAAAAGGGAACTAACTCTGAAGACGTCACTTCAAATCAGCTTACCCAATCCAGCTCTAAATTCAAAAACCAGCTCGCAAGACAGAAATCCCGGTGTCAGAGGAAGTCAATATACCTCGACCAATGAGGGATCGACATCTCAGCATCCTAGAAAGGCGAACCTAGGATCTGACACAGTGATGAAGACAGGTGAAGATACGCTCAACGGCAGATCGACAGATCAGAGAGTAGGTAAGATTCAAACGGCTCCTCCAACGGCTAGATTGAATCTCTACCTATAAATACCAGTCTTCAACCTCAGAATCAGATACGAAAAACTCTCTATAAACTTTCAACCTCTCTGAATCTCTCAATTTTTAAAAAGCTCTCTAGCAGTTTTCTAACTCTTTAAAGAACACTTAAATTCTTAAGTGTTCACCTTCAGACGAGTTCATCTTCCAAAGTTCTTCATTGTAAGAACTCGTTCAAAGTTGGAAACCCAAACCCTCCTTTACCCAGAAAAGGTTAGGTCAAGGTTACGCCTTCTCGAAGCACGAAATTCGAGTGTAAGGTTATTCAGTACCCGAAAACTGAAAAGGTATAGGCTTCTACAGTGCCAGTAAACTGTTAGAACACAGCTCGAGGTAGAGCTGCGAAGTTGCTTGGTACTCGTAAACCAAGTGGTCATCCTTAGTGGATTTACCAGCTAAAACCTGGTCGTGGACGTAGGAGTTCTCTCTCCGAACCACGTTAAAATTTCGTGTTCTTTATTGCTTAATTCAGTCTTTGCATTATATATTTATTTAAAGAACTAACCGCATTTGCACAACACAAGTTTTCAAAGCTTCAACTCTCTGGCTGTGTGACCCAGCCAGCTGCATTATTTTCAATCCTGCTTAACTGAAAACTGAAACTAAGTTTTTCTGAGCTTTTCTAAAAGGAACAAGCTAAGTTTTTCTTTCCACCACTTTCCGCACAGCCAACTAAGTTATCTGTCCAGCTGACCACCTTCGTTTGAAGTCAGCTGAATTCATAACTGAGCTCTCTCTCAACTCTGCTTTAATTTGATAAAAGTTTTCAAAAATCCCTCTTCGGTGTATTCACCCCCCCTCTACACCGAAGACCTCGTTCCGGGACCATCAATATGTATATATATATAGAGCGCGGATCAAATAAGAACACTTTCTTAGGTGAGAAAGAAGAACAAATCTGGACCCTTGATTTTTGTTGATCTACGGTCCAGATTTAACCGTGCATTTAATTACCCTAATTTATGCATTTAAATGCTAATGCATTAAGTTATTGTAGTTTCTGCATTAAAATATTATGCATTTAGTTTCTGCATTTTATGCATCTCCGATGTAATAAAAATGCATTGTTCTTACGTTCTTATATAAGATGTGTTCTTACCAGATCCGCTTCCTATATAGATATATATATATATATATATATCAAAATCATACAATATACCTGTTTAATTTAGATTTATATATGTGTACTCGTTTCCCGTATTATTTCAACAAATCATCACAAAGAATCATCTCGTTTGCGAGGCCAAAATAGCTCTATCCATAAAAGTTTGGCACTTATATTGCAATTTACACATATAAATATTAAAAATAATTCAATACTTTATTTCGAAGTGATATATTTCGACAAATCGTTACAAATAAGTGTTACATGAAGAATCATCTCGTCGGTGGGGCCAAAATAGCTCTATATTTCGATAAATTATTGCAAATAAGAGCTACATGAATCATCTCGATGCTGGGTCAGAAAAACTATCAACAAATAAGTGTCACGTCTTCAAGAATAGTGTCACATCAGCTTCTCTATCACAAGGAATATCATCAAGGATAATTTATCATATAATAATATCTTGGTGTGTAGGCTCCTCAATTAATCGATAATGATTCATTATTTAATAAAATTAGTGGAATTATTAGGCCTAATACTCTTGATAATTGTAGGAAAATTTTTGGGGTGAAGAGATTTTTTTTTTGGGTCTCTATTAGCTCATATCTTAAGAGTTATTGTTGAAATATGTACATCTTTCAAAATTATTTAAAACTTGACTTTATTATTTGTCTCATCTCATACTTTTTTTATTAATACTCCTTAATTAGATCTTAGGGGGTGACTGGTACGCAGGAATGAGGCTGGAATGGAATGATCATTCATACAGTCATTCCTAATCCCATGACTGTTATCATTTTACTGCAAGGAATGGTCATTCCCTTAGCAATGACTAATCCCATGAACATGGGTTTAGCCATTCCTCCATTCCCCCTTGGTATTAGCTATTCCTCATCTTAAGGAATGAACTTTATTATTATTATTATTATTATTATTATTATTATTATTATTATTGGTATAATAATAATAATTTTATTATTATAATTAGCATAATAATAATACTTATTATTATATTAGTATCAATATTATCATATTAATTATTATGAAAATAATTATAATAAAAAAATAATAAAATAATGATAGAATAATAATAATAATTTATTAAAGTAATAATTATAATTAGTATTAATATTATTATAAACCTGATTATAATAATTATAATGAAACTAATAAATAATAATATCTATTAGAATTAGCATTAATATTATTATAATAATAATAATCATCTTAATATTAATTATTATAATTTAAAATAATAAACAATAATAAATATGATTAGTATTATTATTATCAAGATAATTATAATAATTATAATAAAATATATTAAAATAATTAAAGTATTAATATTATTTTAATTATTATTAACCTAATTATAATAATTAAAATAATAATAAATAATTATTATTATAATTATTTGTATTATTAAGCTAATTATAATCATTAAAATAAACATAATAAAATTAAAATAATAATTAATATTTATTATTATTTGTATTAATATTATTATAATTGTTATTAAAAAGCTAATTATAATAAGTATAATAAAAATAATAGTAATAAACCTACCATTCCATTCATGATGTATATCAGCCATAAGAATAACATTACTTGATTCATTCCTTTCCTATTTTCATTCCATTACAAGTGTCATTCCATTCCCACTAAATTCCATTCATGTCTACCAGTCACCCCCTTAGTGTGTAGCCCTCCTCGTCGATTAATCGACAATGATTCAATATTCAATAAAATTAGTAAAATCATTAGGCACAATAAACTTGGTAATTGTAGGGAAATGTTTTGGGGTAAAACTTTTTATTAAGCTTTAATAATTACACTTATTAAATTATAATAATCTTAGTTTAATTTAAATTATAAATGAAATTATAGATGTATTTATTTTATTTTCATGGATTTTTCGAGATTTTTTTTAATATTTTGCTAATTACTAAAATAATATAAATATTTTAAAACTATTATCAATTGTTTTGGCATGAGCAAATTATTATTTATTCAAATTAAATAAGTACATATTATGTATTGATAAAATACACGTTATATCTAATCATTTTATACATATTCTCCAATCATTAAGAACTACTATTAAAAATTCAATATGAAATTCAAGAATTTGAGAAATAGTAATTAAAAATCGTATTTGAATGTGCAATTAAAGTTACTTCCATGATATTAAATTAAAGTTCACGGAGTTTAAAATTTTTGAAATTTACATTTTAAAACAAATTGGCAAATATTCTCTACTATTTTGCTCAAATATTTAGAAAAAGAAATAAAATTATATATTTTCTTCTATATAAGCCAACTTAATAATTTGTTAAATTAACAAATTAATATTGACATGTTAATAATTGGTCAAACTAAAATTTTCAATAAAAAATAAAACTATTTATTTGACCAAATAAATATTAATTGGTCAAATTAAATTGATTGTGCAAACAATTGTCATGATGAGAAGATATATATTGATTTTTGAGTATTTATAAAGGATCTCCAAGCATGAAGTCTTGTTGAAAAACGATGTGAGATAAGAAAATATATATAAATATAGATAGATAGATTAATTAATACATTATCTATTATTAATACGAAAATAAAGCTCCCCCATCCACGGTGCTCCGTTCCGATTTTCCTTTATTCTGATAATTTGTCTAATTTTAATTTATATATATTCTAATTTTATTTTTATTAATTAAAATTTTATTAATTTCATATTCTTGAAATATCAAATGTTTATCTATTAATCACATCTCATATTTATCTTTCCATCTATTTAATTAATTTCTTCTATTATGCATATTAATAATAATAATTTCGGAATGCATTCTTATAAATCATTATTTTATATATTTTTAATTCATATATAATAATCTGTAGAAAATTTGTAAATGAAAATCCCTATGAAGACTAAATAAAAATATTTAATCAACATGTCTATATGGAATCATTTTTATTTTTCATTCATGTTTTTCTAAAAACTTCGATGAATGCTTTCTTGAAAATATATACATTGAATCAAATGTGGGATATGTAGCTAAAGAAAAGAACAAAAAAACTTGAAGATGTAAACATATTTTTTTTTCCGCATTTTGGCAAAGATTAGAGATATCGATTTAACATGAACTAACGAGAAGGTTCAAATATACTTAAAAAGAAGGATTTTACTAATTTTAATTAATATTAACTTTGTTTATATTTTTACCGAGTAATTTAGCATAAACCAACAAGACGGTTCAAATAACATAGAAATAATGATTTTTACTAATTTTAATTAATATTACTTTGAAGATGTAAACATTTTTTTTCCGCATTTTGGCAAAGATTAGAGATATCGATTTAGCATGAACCAACGAGATGGATCAAATATACCTAAAAAGAAGACTTTTTACAAATTTTAATTAATATTAACTTTGTTCAAATAACATAGAAAGAAGGATTTTTACTAATTTTAATTAATTTTATTTGGAGTGTTCATATTTTTATCGAGTATTACTCAACGGATTTGAGACGAGTATGTACAGTAAAGTCACTATTTTAACCGAGATTAGAACGAACATGTAGAAAAATTCTAAACAAATTTAGATTTAAAAAAACATAATGAATGAGTATACTTGATCCATTATCATTCTTAATTATAAATTTAGATACGTAAAATAAAATAAAATTTCTAA
This sequence comes from Agastache rugosa, assembly GCA_031470985.1. Classification (NCBI taxonomy): domain Eukaryota; kingdom Viridiplantae; phylum Streptophyta; class Magnoliopsida; order Lamiales; family Lamiaceae; genus Agastache; species Agastache rugosa. The sequence goes on along the minus strand of CM062604.1, from coordinate 3,960,776 downwards.
GTTTGATTAATAATTAACACGAACAATATCACAACTTTTAAATAAGATATAAACCTATTTTTATAATATATACATATAAATTAAAACATAAAAGTTATTTCCCGTCGAATTCCGACGGGCTACTTACTAGTTGTATTTGAATTGATTTGGAGCAATTCAATTTATAATTAATCTGGCAATTATTCGAATAGTCTAATGTGATTTAAAGGGAATATTTTAATTCCATATTTAATTATGGAAATTTTGAGAATGTAAACATTAAATAATAATATATTGAATAAATATCATTAAAATGAGATTTAAGATAAATAAGAATACCGAATGATGGTTGCGCCCCGTAGGACCTAAAATTAAGGAGAAGCCTCGAATGCGCATTCGTTTTAATAATATATGGATGAAAACGTATTTGATTTGTTATAGGCGTCTTGGTGCATTGCAAAACTAACTGTTGATCCTGAAAAGATGCAAGCATTTTGTAGATTGTTTTTGTTTGTAAATTAGTGAATTGTGGAAGCATCAAACCAGGAGGTGAATGCTTTGATCCACCCCTTATCCCAACCCATGCAAATTATGTCATCGATCTCGTGTACAAACGTACTGCCGTATGCGATCCCGACATCGCCTATGTTGTAACGATCGAAACTTGTAAGTTCGTGTGTATGAAATTCTCTGGTCCATATTTTTCTTCAGCCATATTTGTGTGCGGTCATTTTTTTTCATTTTATTTATTTTTTTAAGGGAGGAAAGTTAAAATAATCATTTTGAAAAAACAAAGATAAATACTAACCAAAATTTTTTTTACATCTTTACTATTTTGCCCTTATACATGAAAGTATATATGACATACACGAAAACACATACACGAATATATACATGAATACATACACGAATACATACATGATAGTCAAATATTTTTCCGGTGAAAAAATTTTGGCGACTTCTAGAGAAAAACATATTCAGAAAAAAAAAAATTCCGGCGAAAAAATTCAGGCAACTTTTCCGGCGATTTTTCCAGCGAAAAACAGTTTCAGAAAAAAAAAAAAAAACTTTTCCGGCGAAACACATGCATAAAGAAAAAAACACATACACACATACATGTATTCGTGTATGTCATGTATGAATTCGTGTATGTCATGTATGGATTCATTTACATACACACACACACTTACATGTATTCGTATATGTATTCGTGTATGCCGTGTATGGATTCATGTATGTCGTGTATGCCGTGTATGGATTCATGTATGTCGTGTATAGATTTCGTGTATGGATTCGTGTATGGATTCATATGTATGTCATGTATGGATTTGTGTATGGATTCATGTATAAAGTCATGTATAGAATGACAAGATTAGAAGAGTTGATATTATTTATCTTCTGGACATTGTTTCTTTTTTTTAATTACAACGAGTAGTTATTAAAAAATTATTTTTAATTATAATTAATGAACTACATAAATCCGGAATTTACCCGAAATTGGTATCCACATATTCTTTAGGTGGTAACATAATTAGCTATCCATGAGTGCCGTGACGAAACGAAGAGATAGAATTAATGTGAAGAAATAAAAATTGCATTGTATCTCAAGTTGTTGCTATCAAGCACAGATACGCTTGAGAGGGTCACGTATCCAGTGAAATATGTATTTAATATGAATACAGGAAAAATACGTTCCAAATATGTTCTTAATACATATTTTTTTTATTTAATTTAATTTAATTATTTTTAAAATATTAATACGTTTTAAATACGCTCCAAATATATTTTTGAGTAGTCAAATACGTTTTAGCCATAATTTTGTTAGGTCATGATTTTATATTTTCTGCGCTCTCGTTAGACTCGTTAGAACGAAACGCTTTAAAACACTTACCTCTCCACTGTCACATGTCAGACTCACGCAGTTGTTCACGTCGGACGCCGCCGTTCATGGCGCTTGCTCGAATTGGGTTAGGGCCGCCTTGTTGATTTTAAGGTTCAAATGATGTATCAATTTCGAATTGAGGATATGGGTTCGATTTTGGAATGAGAATTTGGGTTCGATTATGATTTTAAATGAGGATGAGGCTGTGGGCTGTGAGATTATCGGTGGAATTATGAGTTGTAAATCACTAATTTTGATAGGAGATTTATTGGGTTTATTTTGATTACGATTAAATCATTAATTGTGGTTGGCTTCGTTTTGAATATGATTAAATAATATATATAAATGTATTGCCCGAACTTTTGCTGAAATTGTGTGAGTTCTAATTATTTATATAATTTTCATAATATTATTATTAATAAAATATAAACGTATTCGTATCTTGATTTTTTAGAAATTAACATATTTTCGTATCGTATCGTATTCGTATTCATATTCGTATTTGTATTCATATTCCATATTCGTACCCGCGGTTCTTAGGTTGTTGGAAAATTTCAAATATGTTTTAAAATTATAACTTAAAATTGCAGGAATCATAAACTTGTGTTATGCATTTATGAATGATTTCTTTTATAAATATATATCTACTCAATACATGTCTCAACAGACTACAGTCGTATAAATTGTTTATTTTTTTATGAGAATAAATTTGCAATTAGTGGTGTCCGTACCGAGGTGATTGATTTTAGGGGTGGCTGGTAGACATGAATGGAATTTAGTGGGAATAGAATGACCCTTATAATGGAATGAAGGTAGGAAATAAATGAATCAGGAAATAATATTCTTATGGCCGGTATACATCAGAAATGGAATGGTCATTCCTTAACTGATTTTATTCTTACGATTGATAATAAAACCCGTGTCACAATTCTTGATGCGAATTTTGATGGACTGAGGGAGGACTTATTATAATTGGTTTATTATTAATAATTTTAATAATATTATTAATAATACTAATACTAATACTAATACTAATAATTTTAATAATATTAATATTAATACTAATACTAATACTAATAATATATATTATTTTAGTTTTATTGTTTTTATTATGCTTATTATAATTAGCTTAATAATAATAAGAATAATTATTTATTATTATTATTATTTTTAATTTAATTATTATAATTATCTTAATAATATTATTATTAATACTAATAATTATAATATTAATACTATTAATAATTATTAAGCTTAATAACAATAGTAATAATAAAAATATTATTATTATGAATACTAATAATAATGATGATTATTTATTATTATTTTAATATTATTATTTTAATATAAATTATTATAATAATATTAATAGTAATTATTATTATGATTATTATAATTATTTCTTATTTTTAATATTACTGTTATTATTATAATTATTTTTATAATAATTATTATAATAATATTGAAACTAATAATAATAATAATAATAATAATAATAATAATAATAATAATAATAATAATAATAATAATAATAATAATAATAATAATAATAATAATAAAGTTCATTCTTGAAGATGAAGATTAGCTAATATCAGGGGGGAGTGAAGGAATGACTAAACCCATACTCATGGGATTAGTCATTCTTTAAGGAATGAACATTCCTAATGAACAAATTACACCAACCGTGGGATTAGGAATGAAGACAACAATGATCATTTCATTCCCATTTCATTCCAGCATACCAGCCATCCCTTTAGGGTATGTGGTGGTAGGTTTTAAATTAACGGGCCGGACATGGTTCAAAAGTTGTTTGGACTAGTTTCTAGATGTACCGGTCAAATGGTACGTGCAATGCATGTATAATTATTGAAATTAGATAATAAATTTCTAGATGTACTAGTCAAACGATATGTGCAAAAACTAGATTTTGTTTTACTTGTGAAAAGGGGAGCGGTGAATTTTGACTCGTTAAATCCTTACTTATAATACTAAAGTTTGCACCGCTTGATTGTGTCACCTAGGGACTGCAATTACTGAAATTATATAACAAATACATGGGAAAAGTTTAATCTTACACCCAAAGCTTGAATTAATTGACAAATTTAAAACAAACTTTCATCTTTGACATATGGGTACCTAATAATTTTATTATGTTATCAAATTAGAACGAGAAAATTTATCTGGCATCCCGTCCAGTCAACTTTCAAAATTTGCCACGCAAATTGTGATTGATTTTTTTCCCCATGTCACTTCTAAACATTACAAATAAAAACTTATTAATAAGAAAAATAATTCTTTAATAAAATTGAAGTGATAAAAAGTTGGTGTGGTAACAAAATATTATTCATTAAATTATTATTTCACTGACATATTTTTATTTGAGGTCGCACATATATGTTCCTCGTCAAGCCTATGAATTTTCTAACAAGCCGAGCTCGTGTCTGCCAGTGTTTTGGCTCGACTCAACCTACCTTTTATCATGATAATTATCACTTGATATTTTAACTAATTAGAAGGGTATAAGACCATCTACAATGGAGATTACCAAGTTGATGATCTCTCCATTATATTTAAATACTCCCTCCGTCCCCTAAGGGGGCATTTGGTTTGCTTGATAAGGAGTGATTGATAATATAATTCCACCTAATCACATGTTTGGTTTGAATGATGAAACCCGTGATGAATAACTAAGCCCGTGATCCAATCATTCAAATGGATAATAACTTATCATCCCAAAATTGGGTTGATTATTAATCATTATCTAATCCATGATGCAAAATTCTAAAATAATCACACATAACACACACACACACCCTAAACACACACACACACCCTAAACACACACACTGCACACAGTAGCACACACACTCACACGCACAACACACATTAGCACACACACTCACATAGTTCTTCAATTATCCTACACCACAATCAAGCAATCCAAACACAAGATTAATAATCTAAATAATCACATCCTACACTATCCTATCAAATATTATCTATCCCATCCATCAAATCAAACGTCCCCTAAAAATGTGGTTCATATTTGATTTGTTGTGAGATATAAAATATTAGTTGAACCATATTAACATGGGACATAGGGAGTATTAAAAATGGGCTCATGTGATATCTTTATTTTGACTCACAATAGTGGTGATCTCAAAATTAGGGCTGTCAAAAAAAGGCCCGGCCCGATTTCAGGCCGGGCTCCAGAATTTCAGGCCCGGAGAATTTTCGGGCCGGCCCGTAATGGGTAAAAGTCCGGTGGGCTCAGGCCGATTCGGTAAAACTACACTATAAAATGGTTTCCGGGTCGGGCCGGGCTCCATAATTTCAGGCCCGACCCGATTTTTCCAAAAAGCCCGACGGACTTGGCCCGGCTCGAAATTTTGACAGCTCTATTCAAAATCATGGTATGTTAATATTAAAAAATAAAGAAAAGAACAAAACTTGAGTGGAAAATCAAGAATGAGAGAGATCACCGAAGAGAAATGATCGCAAATATGAATGTGATCGTTGATTTGTTACGTGATCTCCAGTGGCAAGCGATCACCATTTTGTAATCGCTAAAGCTGTGATCGCCGTTGCTGATGGCCTAGGAGGATAATTAACGTACTATTTTTTATTTGACTACATCCCATATTCTCATCGTCAATTTCCATTTCGATTCCAAAAGTCTTCCAAATTTACATGTTCACTCCAAAAATTATTATTTCGAGTGATAGTATAGATTGATAAAACATACCTATAATCAATACTATTTTTATCTATAACCGTAGCCCTAAAAAAAACCTACTGGTCGAACCCTTTTCTTTTCTTTTCGTCCAGCAGTCCAGCCAGAAGATCCTTGCGCCGGTGATCCCATCGCGAAGCAGACACGCCACCGCCACCGCCACCGCCACCGCTAGTTTTCCCACGGAGAGGACACCGCAATTAGTGATCCCCACGCCGCCTAAGATAACTTCTTGCCGTGGCAGCAGACGGCGGTCCGACGATGCTGGGTGATGATGAGAGTGGAGACGACCTCTATGTCTCAATTCCTCTTGGTGGTCCTATATATGTCGCTGGTCTCGTTGGTCCGCTCACAACACTCCCACACTTCGAAACTTGTGTAATTCAAGAACTTGAGGTATGTATACTGCTTGATATTTATAATTATATTTGCGTGTGTATATGCCGTTAATTTTGTTCTCTCGTCTTTCATATTTTCATTGCGTGATGCTATAGCATTTTCTATGAAAAATTATTGTTCAAATTTTTACCTTCATGCAGAGTTTGAAAGAGGAGGTATATGGAGACGCCGCACAAATGTGCGATGAAGATACATCGTAAGTATTCAAATTTCCATAATTATTTGTAAAAATATTGAGATTCACTGGCTTAGGAAGGGTTAGGGCTATGCTGATATAGATGATTATGTACCAATAAACTGGCTGTGTGTAGTACCTCTAATTCATTCACATTGAGGTGTCAGAATGTACTCTAAATTTATGTTAACATGGTGGCTTTGATGGATAAATATTGCATATACCATGTCTATATTTTCACTTCATACAATATTTCTGTGGATTTTGAGCACTTTAATGAAACCAAACTGTGACTTACTGTACTTTCAATATTTTTTAAAACTTGCTAATTAGTGACCTTTTGTGTTTAGTTAGTGAGGCTCCTTCTTCTCTGCTTGTTCTGTTTAAACTGATCTTTTGTATTTTACATTAAAAAAGGGCTGATGAACTCAAAATAATTCAGGAGGACGAGTTAGTCAATAAAGAATTTGAAGAAACCTTCAAGGTAATATCTCTGAAACTTATTTGAAATAACTGGTGCTTAAATTACCTTTCAGTACGCGATAATCTTCTTTTCCGTGTATATAACAGGTTGACGAACTGGCTATAGATGCTCCACAAGTTTCAGAAGAGCATTTGAGCCCCAGGTTAGGTAAAAAAGACCCTCTCAGTACCTGATAATCTCCCTTTCTTCTCTCTTTTCCCGTTTGCGCTTCTGGAAAATGCTTTTGGCTTTGTTTTCACTTATATCTTTAGTAGATTAACTTTCACGTATTGAAGTGCATTGCTTTTTGATTCACTATTCTGTTACCCTACATTATTTTTGTTGAAAGATGGCTAGAGAATGGTGTTTTAATTTACTCCCTGGTCATTTTCTGACAACAAAATTTCCATGTATGTAACAGTGGGTTGCTAGTCCAAATTATTATCAGCATATTTGTTGTAGGTCGAAGATATTGGTTTGCTTGTTGCACTTTGAGTGGTGTCTTGGCTCGCTTATTTCTTATTATAAGTGACATTAAGGAGCTAAAAAACATTTACATAGTGCGGATGGCAAATCTATTACTGGTGCTAATATTTTTACTTGAAGTATGCTTTATGTGTGGGTGGGGATGCATCTAAGTCTCATTAAAGTTGGTTGTAAAGTCATATTAAGTGCTATCTTAAGATACATATTTTAGGAAATAACTGAAGAAACTGGAGAAGTTTGCATTCTAGGTTTTCAGCCATAGATGCAATGTATGATGAATATATGGGGCCTTTGGTGAGAATACTATCGTATTAGGTGAAAATGCCGAATAGTATGCTTAACAATTTATTTATATTTCAATAATATTCCCACCATGGTTCACAGACACTAGTATCTTGCTTGATGAGATCCTTGATTGTTGCACGACTCAGATATGAGGTATATTTCCTACGGTTCTGGAGCCTGAAAGTTTGGAAATATTCATGTGCTCTTGTTCGATTTCAATTGCACAACCTAGAATGATTAGTATGGCTCTTTAGGAAAAGAGTCTTTCAGTTGTGTCTTGTTGTATGTACATGGTGGACATAATCTTCATTTACTTTACTGTGGTCTTTTGGATTTCCCGACGTCGCTTACAGCTATAGTGTGCTTAAGGGGGGGATTGAACAGCAAATTCAAATTTGGGTTCTCGCTCTCATCAGGCACCATTAACTGTTAGGATCTGATAGCACTTCACCAAGTATAGGTGGTCAGTTAATTTTTCTGGGAATAACTGCATAGTCTGCATGTTAACTTTTGTGAGCAGAAAGAAGTCTGCTTTAGTCATAAAAAGGTTCGATGACTTTGAGACCGTTTGGTTTAATTGAACTGTCATTACTAGATCATGCTTTTCCTACTTCATGCTTGATAAAGTATTGGTATTGTGGGTGCATCTGATTTCTAATATGAAATTTTGGGAGTACAGATGATAACGCTGCAGCTGGCATTGAGCATTGCTGTTTGCAAAATCTTGAAGAGGATCCAAAGGCTATTGCTCCAAGCAAATCAGACAAAAATCCACCTGGGAAGAGGAAGAAGGGTGATGGCAAAAAGAATAACTCTTTTGATGTGCTTACAACTGACCTTGTTACCCATGCCTTTACTTATTACAATTGTGTTTTACTGTTCTTGCTACATTTTTTTAATGTGTGTTCATAATTTTCTTTCCTCCCAGGAGAGCTATATTGTAAAGGTGGAGCAGCTAGCTAAAATTAAACTAAAACAAGAAGAAGATAAAGCATGTGTGAGATTGCATTCCTTCAAGTGAGCATTTCAAGTGTTAGCTGAATTCCAGTGCCTTTCATCTATTTTACCACGAGTGGCATTTATAATTTTGCCTTCTTCTGTCTTTACATCCTCTCTCTAGTAATTCCTTGGTGCCTGGACATGGAGTAAATACAAAAGCTGATAAAATAAGATCTCTGAAATCTGGCAGTGTGTCAAAAAAGGTTTGTGATTCTCTTCCTCCCATTTTCACATTGTACACATATGTACTATTAATAAAATGACAAATTTAAGCTTAATTCTCTAAATGTTGGGAATGATTGGGCTTGTACCTTGCTCTTAACCATTTTCTTGTGGCCTTCAATATTGTATATGGTCCAAACATTTTATTATTTCTATAATTTACCATAATTGATATGAGTGCATGAGGTTTAGAAATAATCAATTTATTTCTAGTGCTGATCTAGTCTTGTTAGGATTTAGAAATAATCGATTTATTAATGTATGATGTGACTTGAATATTTTCAACTTAACCAATGAGATCTTAGATTCTTTAGAGAAACATGTTATCATGAGACTTGAGCCATTTTAATGTGATGTAGTTGTCAAATTAAGCTAGTTCTATTGCTTGGACTTCAACTTTATGTTTGGGCCTTGATTTCATGGGCAGTATGATCTACTATGATAGTAACTTTCTTTTTGTAACTAGAAGCATCAAGCATGCAGTGATATTACTTTGGATTTCATGTCATACTCATAGCTATTGGGCTTAACATACGGAATCGTGCAACAATGCTATGCTCACCTTGTTTTCATCAAATATTTCTTTGGGTGTATGGAGGATGTTAATCTACAAACATAATATAAGATCCACTCATTATTGTCACTGTCAGTCCATAACATCTCACCAACTATAGATTTTCATTTTTTAGAGCATGCCAGGTAACACTAGTTGGGATTGCATGTTCTAGGAGATAGAGTAATGAAGTTATTGCTGTCCGTATTGAGCCTTCAGCATCTTCTATAATGTATATGTCTAGTTTAGAGGATAAACAATATAAATGGAATAACACAATAAATTATAAATTAAAGCAACAAGTCCTTAGAAAACTGAGTTTTGGGGCATCTTCATAAACGGGACCACTTGCTTTCGGTGAAGCATAGTGGTTATCCTCCCCCTCTATTATTATTTTTTTTTTTGGGGGGGTGATGTAACGACCCGGTTTCCGGACTGACGGCTGGCCCACAAACCATCACAAGTCCTTTCTAGCGTGCTTTGTCCTCACTCACACGCTTCCTAAGAAAACTTCCCAGGAGGTCACCCATCATAGAATTACTCCAGATCAAGCACGCTTAACCTTGGAGTTCTTCCACAATGAGCCCCAGAAAAGAAGATGCATCTTCTTTTCTTTCTTTTAAGTGGGTAGGGTTGTAACATCCCACATTTTTATAATTAAATATTTTATTAAATTTTTGGTTTATCAATAAGAATTTATGATTTCTGAGAATTTAGATTTTAAGATTTGAAATGTTTGGAGTCCGAAATTGCGCCTTAGGAAATTAAAATGTATAAATACTTATATATACATAAATATATATATATATATTTATGGATCTCATAAATTATTTCTAACTAGGCTATATAATGGTTTTGGGTTATTATTATGTATATGGAGAGAATTATTATATTGGGTTTCAAGGTATTAAAATCTTTTAAATTAAACAAATTAGAGATTAAGCCCAACTTAAGCCTTTTAAAAAAAAATAGTAATAATAAAAAAAAAAACTGCTGGAACGTGAATCGTGTCTGCATAAGATTTCTCACGGAGGTTATAACTCCTGCAAAACTTCCTGGGTTCAGTTCCTATTCTTCATCTTCAAAACCTAATTATCGAAAATTCCTCTTGCTCAGATTCGTTTTCTCCAACTATTTATACCTTGAAACTATGTCAAACAAAGGAACACACACTAGATTCAGTTTTCAATAATAAAGAATTCGATATATTTGATTTATTCAATACTCAAGTTTGGTAAGTTTTCTTTTTTTTTTCTTCTTTTGTTTTGTCATGATGATCAATTTCTTTCGTCGATCCTTTTACAAAATTTATTTTGTCGATTTGTTTAGTTCTTTTGAAGTTCTTTGGTGGACAGTAGTTCATTATCAGAAGGAAGTTCCATTTGTTTTTTTTAATTGGTTATAGTAGAATTTGCGAAGTTTTGAAATTTATAATTTTTAGAATGTATTTCAATGAAACAGTAGGAAAAGAAATTTGTTTAATTATTTTCCTTTAAACTATTGATTACGTGATACTGATGTGGTCTGTTCTTCAAAAATTTAAGTTAATCAACTGAGATGCTAATTAATTTTTTTAAAGATAACTTTATCTAAGTTATCGATTAAGATAAAGATTGGTTTATCAATTTTTTTTTTATTTATTTGTTCATCATGATTTGGGATCGTGCCTTTAATTTTAGTAAAAACTAAAAGTTTTAATTTTTTTTTGAATACCAGGTTCTGTATTTAATTAAGAGATAAGAATTTGATTTTGGAAGTTTATAGAATATGTGAGTGCAGCTTTAATTATTTTATTTTCTGTGGTATGCTTTGAACAGAGATTTGATAAGGGATTGTAAATTAAGTTAATATATTTAAATATTTATTTGTAGGGAATTCTTTTGTGGGCTTGTTCAGAATTTTAATGTGAAAATGTGTATATATATATATGATGACGGAAAAGTTATCAAAATAGCGTTTGAAGTATTTCTTCACACAGAAGGAGTTGAATATGAGGCAGCGGAGATGGTATCAGAGCCGAACCTCTCCCAGTACGGTGTGGTTCGGAGACGAACCAAGCGGAAGCTGGTGGGCCCGTGACGCCCGAGGCAGAAGTACGGAGTGATCGCCGGTGCAGAGGCACGGACAAGGAGCGGCTCCGATAAGACTTCAAAGCGGAGGGGGCAGGCACGAACCGAAACACACCAGAATGAGAGGGATTCCGAGAATATGTCGGAATGGGACGGCATATTCGAGGAGAGCTTAAAGGAATTGATTGGGCTACTTATACCATCAAGATGCATCTTCTTTTCTGGGGCTCATTGTGGAAGAACTCCAAGGTTAAGCGTGCTTGACCTGGAGCAATTCTATGATGGGTGACCTCCTGGAAAGTTTTCTTAGGAAGCGTGTGAGTGAGGACAAAGCACGCTAGAAAGGACTTGTGATGGTTTGTGGGGCCAGCCGTCAGTCCGGAAGCCGGGTCGTTACAGGTGAGGGTTGAAGTTTTTAAATATTCCTTCTAGTGATGTTCTGTTACATCATTTGGCAAACCATTTTTTTTTTTTATCTAATGAAATATTTAAATACATAGCAGGTGAAAGCCTCAAGTAGTTGTGGTAATGTGCCGGTGCAATTTCCAGAGGCTGTCCTCTATTTTGAGGTTTACCATAACAGAAAGACAGGGTTGAAGGTATTTGCTTCACATACCTCAAAAGTAGATTATAAGTTTATCATGTATATGACTATTCTACGAAAATATTTGGTTATGCATCCTGGAACATTTGCTTATTTCTGACAAAAGCATTTAAGCTGTTATGCTAGTTATTAGATGTTTCTTGATTAAATAAAGAGGAAGACGTGCTTCCATGTACCTCGTAAGGGTGTTAGGTTAGCCCCATCAATTTTCATTCGCAAACCCAAACGCTGCAGCCAAAAACTACCACCACTGGCCAAAACACTGCCAGCAAAAAATCACCACCACCAGTCTTGCAGAATACATGAGTGCCCCTAATCCACCCTTACCACACACAATAAGTAGCAAAACCAGCAGAGGTAATCGGATCTCCATTAGCAAAAGCGGATCAAAGAGAAAATGCGGAAGGTTTATATAGTGTGTGAACTTACAAATACAAGTGTATTGTATTTGTAGTTGGTAGAAGAAGAGAAAGAGCAAATACTTGAGTTTGATAGAGACGTGGTAAGATAAGTGAAGAGAGTGAATTGGGATAAATTGCTCCTGGGGTTGGAGAGAGAGAAAGTGCGGTAAGTAGCTAATGTGGCAATTGAGGAGTGATGAAGAATCTGCACAACAGAGATCAGGGAATTGAGTATACGTACGGTGGAGCTGCTGCGATGAAGGTTGAACAGTGGCAAGAGTTCCTGCTGCTGAGGTTTTTGGCAAGTTGGCAGCGATTGTGGTGTAGGTAGGGGCGCAGAGAGCAGTTGCGTTGGCATTTTGCTGACGTCAAATTCAAAGGTTTCTGATTTAAATTTTTTTTTTTAGTTTTACCCATATTGAGCTGATGTGTTGAGAGAAAGTTTCACCTATTTTTTAGTATTTAGGTGTGTATTTTCATGTCAAACTTTGGTAGTACACGTCGTATGTAGGTGCCGAAAACCTAATCTCGAGATAGATCCGTTGACAAGTTGGGTATGAAACAGTATTCAGCCTAGTTACTGGTTATTTTGAGGATAATGTCTTCTTCTTCTGTTTGTAACTTTGATTTTATTTTTTTGGTAGGAACCACAAAATTAAGATTATAGTCCAAGTGGTCAGTCCATCTATAGTTGTTCTGTACAATTCTTTTCTATTAATTTTTGTGTGTCATATCTTTGCAACTAATGATTTTTGTTTTTCAAAAATATGTAGACTCAAGAATTCTTGGTTCTGGGACGGCAATTTTTGACTGAAGTTGAAGACAAAATATATTGTTTGACAGATGAGATAATGGAGAAGGCAGGGAAGTATGATCCTTCTGGATACTTTTTAATAGAAGTAAGTTTTCTCACTGACCAAGAAAGAGTCCACAAAAAGAAAACCTCCTGCTGATTCCTTGATATTTTTGTTTGTAGGATGTCTTTTGTAATGACATGAGGGAGTCCTCGTCTGTGGACTACAGCAAGACCATTCTTGATTGGCTCGAAAACTCCAAGAACGATGCACTTGAGAAGTGGGAATCTATTATTGCTGGTGCGTTGCGGCAGAAACAAAAGGCCCTTTTGGGCAGTGAAAATAAGCAGCAATTGCCAAGATTCAAATCTCTTCACATGCAGACCACAAGGTTTTGTGACTTACGATTCCGACTTGGTGCTGGATATCTTTATTGTCATCAGGTATGCATTTCGATGCCCTCTTGTTTTTGTGTACATGTGTTACTCTGTGCCTTTCTTGTTTTAACTGCACAAGCTTGGATTAATGGTACTTGCTTGAAAATTTTCATGCTTAGCCTTCACATGAGTGACTTGGCCATATAAATTTGTTGCCAACTATATAACCTTGAAAATTGAACTAGTTGAATAATATCATTAATTAGCCCCATCCTGTTGAAAGGTTGTTTGGCCATGGCTCATGGGAGTGTGATAGAGTTAAGAACACCACAATAGGAAACGGAACCAATGAGAAACAATTATTGAACTGGAATAAGAAGTAAGAACTAAATATAAACATTGATCACTAGATTCCTTCTCCTGCCCAAGTAATATGTGCAGATCACGAATCACAAGGGTCCTAGATAAGTTAGCTGCGGAAAATATTTTGAAGACCTAGGCGCGAAAGCTTGGCAGGAGCCCACAAAGCAAGGCGTGAAAGCTAGACAAATTGCCCTTTCTCCCGCCCTCCAGTGTAGACTCGAACAAACAACAAAGTGTTCATTGGCCTTCGACAATGATATGCCTCTATTTGATGTTTAAAGAATAATATGTGTCCCAAGTGTTGTAAGGCCATTGAACAGAGTGTTCTTTCAGTGAATCTATATCTAAACCCAACAAGTAATTGGACTTCTACATAATTTAGTGTCCTTCAGTTATCAAATTACTTTTAGCTCTTACCAACTTGAAAGATACTGCTAGAACCCCGCCCATCTAGTAGGCAACTCCAGCTTACAGTTCAGAATATATGTGGATATTCTCAGCAAGAAGTAGAAGAGATGTGCATTTGTCAATCCTGGTAACTAGTCTCTGTATCCTCTTTGTAGAAATTGCAATTATGGAGCTTTTGTAAAATGAGACACAGAATGTGCTTACTTTTTTTAAGTGAAGTAACTATGCTGATGAGAGTTTGTCGGGGATGCCCGGAGGGTGGGGAGACAGATGGTAGAACAATGTAGTTATGGAATTGATGTGTTTTTTTCTCATCACTTATATATTATTGCACCTGTGTCTGTTTTCCTTCTGTAGCCCATTTTTATATGACCACAGCCATTGTTGCGACTGTCATCTTAACCTTATTTGATGTAGAGTTGCCAGTTAGAAAATGTGATAGATACACTCGTCATATAAGATACTCTTTGCATGTGCATTGTTATTTGCTTTTTGCTGACGGATTCAAGCTTGCAGTTGCTGTTCTTGTTTTCTTTCCTCACATGCGCATTTGTTTAGATTCTCGTTTTCTCCATCGTAGCATGGATAAAACTAGTATATGTTTTATTACAGTCTTTACTGTTGTTTCACTAGGGAGATTGCAAGCATGTAATCGTATTACGGGACATGAGACTTATACATTCGGAAGATGTACAGAACCGATCAACTTATCCACTTATGACGCGTCAGCCAAAGCTGCATTTCAAGAAATGTTCCGTTTGCGAGATTTACAGGGCAGATAGAGTGATGGTGGACGACAAATGGACCTCGAAAAATCCCTGTTATTTCTGTGAGATTTGTTATTACATGCTTCACTATGTAAATGGGTCTTTGCTTTATAGTGATTTCAGTGTCTATGATTATCATCATGACTGAACGTTATTGAAATAATTTTTCTTTTTTGAAATCTATAGATTCTGCTCTGCCCAGTTTTCTTTTACTTGTCATATTGATTATATCCAGTGAATCAATTGTGAAGAGCCACGAATTTGTCACTTTATTAAACAAGAATTTTTGTTAAACTTATTATTAATTAAAATATAACTGCATGCAGCAAACATCTTTCACTTCATTTGATATATAACTCTTTATTCTTCTTATAGCTGCTCTTCCTCTCATGGATACTGGCAACCTTCACGTGCTGCATTCAAGAAATATAAAATAAATTAAAATCAATATACACAAATTAATTAAATGCATCTATAAAATACTATCTATGTAGTTAGAGAGTCGAATAGTGAGAAATTTACATGGATTTGTTAGAGTAATAAAACCAAGATGTTTTTGGCAAATTGCAGTCACTCGATAAAATTTATCTAAGATCCAAGAGGCATGTCCCAATACGACATTGGGTTCGTAACACGCGCCACCTTCTTTAATCGGACTGCAATCAAACTTACTGCAACCATAGTCTATAAATTTTTGCAAGTCTTCGAAAGAGGCACCGGTATCGGCTACACACCAACCGGGCAACTACAAAAGGATGCGGTTAGTTAATACATGTACATGTAGGATGGAATCTCTCGAACGTATACATAATTGCTTGAAAATTTGTACTGAAAGAATAGTGAACGTCATCATGTCCATGTAATTTTAGGAAGACTTACAGCTTTGTCATGGAAGACACGATTTCCACTGCAACAACATAAATTAATTCCCACCAGAATGATAACAAGAAAAATGTGTAGATTATTATTCATCATGGCTAACAATTTGCTCAACTATGTGTGTTGTGTGGCTTCCGTTTTCTTTAATATTGTTATAGGTTCTTCGAGTTTATATATATAGATGCCATGATGAGCACAAATTAAAAAGAAGAAACTAGTTACCAATTTACAAAAATTGTGATAATGATCTCTACAATTTCTTATGGTTTTGGTAATATTCTCTTAGTGTGTGTGAGGATGCTGCTACCTACTATAACATTTTATGGCATGGTAAAATCATATCAAGATTTTGGTTAAATAATATGTTCATGTACGAAATATAAAGATCCCAAAGAAGGAATAGAGGTAATAATAATAAATCTAGAACAATCTTTCAAAATCACTGACTATAGTTGTCCAAAATTGGTGATTTCTTGCATAGCTTTTTTTCTTTTTTTTGTTATCTCTCTCTCTTTTTTTTTTGTCATCTCTAGTAGACTTTATGTTGCACTACGGACTAATAATTTATACATAGACATGGGATCGATGTTTTCTTCTCAATTTCAAGGAAATATATATGTTGGCAAATCATAAATTTCACGGACAAGATCGATACCATATACTCCCTTTGTCCACGATAATTGTTCTCTGCTTTCCTTTTTCCTTTTTAGTCACTCCACGAAAATTGTTCCCTTTCCCTTTTTGTACACTACCCCCACTAGGGGTGTGCATCGGTCGGTTGGGTCCAACCGACCGACCAAAATCTCATGAACCGAAAATCGAACCGATCAAAAAATTCAAAACCGAAACCGACCGACCAGATCCTTTGGACCGAACCGAACCGAAAAATTCGGTCGGTTTATGAAAAAAACCGACAGTTTAAAAAAAACAAATTCCAATTTCCAAAACATAAAAATTATTCAATAAAAACATAACAAATTAACAATAAAAATCAACAAATCAACAAAAATAATATGCAACAAATCAATTTTTTGAATCCAAGCCCCAACCATCACCTCCAAGTAAGCACACACACACACATTTATATACAAGCTTTATTTTTTGTTTGCTGCATATATATTTCACCTTCATTTTGTTAATTAACTAGTAATAATCCACCATGTATTGAAATTTTATAAAACAAAAACAGTATTAGGCTAGGTACAGTGTGAATTCAATTCTCAGATCGTGAAATCGATTGTGTGTGTGTGTGTGTATGAGAGAGAGAGAGAGTTGAGATTCGTTTGTGAAGAAAAGCAATCCATAACAATTTGGGCATGAATTTGATATGTCAGCTGCTAAGGTTCAAGAACTGTACGTGTACGAGATGAACGAGTGCGACCGCGCGCGGCAGTCCGGCGTACTTAACGGTTGAGCGGGAAGGAGCAGAACTCTCTCGGCGACCTCGTCCCCTTCTCCAACAAGCTCTACTCCGGCGACTTGCAGAAGAGATTACGCATCACCGCCGGCGGTGGGAGAAGGGCGTCGACGAGGTCGAGCTCGAGGTGGACTCCCGGAGGGTGGAGAGGATATGAGAGACAGAGAGAGATGCTCGATGGGATGTGACTTGTCAGGATGTCGGCCGGTGGGATGTCGGACGGTGAGATGAGCAGCGCCGCTGAAGTTAGTGGTGAGAGTGAGAGTCTGAGAGAGAAACGCAAGAAGGCTGAAGGCGACAGAGAATAGATTATATAAGTTAGGTTTTTCCTATATATATTTATATTATATTATTATATAATTATATTATATATATTCGGTCGGTTAGGTGCCCGACCGATAAAATTTCGGGGAACCGGAACCGAAACCGAAACTGATAACCGAATTTTGTCAAAATCCTGGACCGAACCGAAAACCGACTAGGAAGAAAACCGAACCGAACCGACCAAAACCCTTCGGTTCGGTCGGTTTTGTCGGTTCGGTTCGGCCCATGCACACCCCTACCCCCACAAAATATTCATTTTCCTCTACTCACAACAGTACACTTCAGAAAAATTCATTTTCATCTACTCACAACCCACTACACCTAACTTTTATTAATCCCCGTACCCACTGTTCCGGGGAACAATTATTGTGGACGGAGGGAGTATGCAATTATCGATGGTGTCCCAATAGATTTGTGGCGGGAACTGTTTGAGCCTAGACATACGATCGACGTTATGACGGATCAGTCGTCGTTAATCTTCACGACAAACGTGTTTCCATCGTTAAATACTTCTAAATTAAAAATAAAGCAAAATATTTTTTCACGAGGGACTTTGTTCTCCGTTAGTCTTACTATTATCATCAACTGATAGCCAACTTATATTAATGACAGATAAAATCTGTGATTAATGACAGTCCTCTCTCTCTCTCTCTCTTGGTCTTAGAACAAGTCAGTACTGGGGAAAATAAGTGGCTACACACCCATGCATTGCATCTATGGTGTAATTTGCTGCCACGTGTAAATAGGAAATAGTAACCCCAAAATTTAAAAAAAAAGATTAATGAAAATAAAACAAATGTTGAGGCGCCATGCAGAAAGAGTTTATACACTGTAGCATTAAATGTTGTCTGCAGGCGACTTGGTGATTTCCCAGATTTTTGTAATATTTGAAAAAATATTTTCCCAGTTTTATTTATATAAGATTGGTATTTATTTTTATTGAGAAGTGAATTTAGTATTTATTATTATATTACAGAGAGATGAATATATTGAGATGTTTTCCTGAAAAAATAATAATCAGGCTTTTCGTAATTTCAAAAATTAATACGTCTATATTATTTATTATAGGAAAAAAGCTTTTAAATTATGAATAGTTAGTAATGATAAAACATTACCCATAATTCTGGTTTCTTTACTCTGCCTAGAAAATTCATCATCAGGTTCCTCCTTCTCCGACGAGAACGCTTAAGCGATCGAAGAGTCGTAACGTCTTGCAACGTTGAGGTATGAGTTTTATTTTTATTATTTTGTAGAAATTATTATTCGCGGAAGAAATTCTGAACACTTGTGCTGTGTGTGTTAGTGTGGATTTAGGGTTTATTATTTTTACGCCGTAGCTTATGTAATCGTCAGTAAATTATCATAATTTGTTGTTCATCCATGTTGTCTGATTACAACGTACATTATATTGAATTTTGACTTTGGTTATATTGAAATGTGACATCTGGGTATTGTGGTTTATGTGTATCTGAATTTTTTTGGTTGATCCTATGTTGGGTTTTTATGCAGTAGATGGCTTTATTGTTTTGATTTCATCCCTTTCCTTATGTAGGTGGCGGAATTGGTTTATCTTGGCACTTGTAGTTTGGAAAAAATAGAAACTTTGAGAGTTTGTTGTGTTAAGACAAAACATACAGAATAGTTGCTTGTTAATAACAAGCATTGTGAAGTTATGGATGATCTATGTTATTCTTAGAAATAAAATTATATTGAATGAGAAAACCAAGTAATTTGTATTGCAGAATCAAAATGCGGCCAAGAAAGGACGTACTAAAGTATGGTTTAGAGAAAGGTAATTCGTTCGTGGGTGTTATTTTTTTGGTCATTTATATTCATAAATCACTCAATTAATGGGTGTTATTTTTATGCTTATTTATTATATATGTTATGTTGAATTGGTGTAGTAGCCATTATGTTTAAAACCTTAAGATGTTGTTATTATAGGTGGCACTGCTTCAAGTCGTTGTAGGTTGCTAAAGGTTGTCAAGGTGATAACGGCAGGTCTGGATGCTTCTAATCTAGAACGGTTTAGAGATTCATGCTTTGGCCGTTTTTTGGATGTTCCAGACATTCCGTTCCGAGGTGTGCTAGCTTACTTACCTCATGATGCTCCATACCTGTAATTAGGATCACGGTTCAGTGATTTTCAAGATTAGGAATGTTGAGCTGGAGTTTGGGCCTGAGGAATACTATCTCTGCACATGATTGAGATTCGGACCGACAAGGAAGCTGTCTCGGAGGTCTGATATCCATGATCGTGTATTTGGTGGTCGCAAGACTGTGTATGTGAAAGATATAGAGAACGAATTCTCGTCAGCTAGTAGAAAGGATACCCTGAAACGATCTCTTATATTTTCTTTATGATGTACTCTTTGGACAGGACCATGGTATGAATTTTGGTGTAAGGTGATGTATTTGCATGCAATAGATGATATAGAATTGTTTAATTCTTATTCGTGGGGTCTAGTGTCATACCAATTTCTTGTTGAGAACATGTTTCGTGCATTTGATCAAATATGCCGCCAAGCTACTAATAATATGAAAATAGCTTTTGACCTCTATGGTTTCTCTCATGCATTCCTATGTTGGATATATAAATGTTTTTCTTGTATTAGTTCATTCTGCACTGCAATTGTGGATGGTCAAGAGTCAGCCGTACCACGAATTCTGCGTCGTAGGTCTGTGGCAAGGAAACAATTGGAAGAGTTGAAGGATTTTTTCCTACATAGTGAAGTACCCCTGCAATATGTAAGATGTTTCACTCTGTTATGTTTTAGGTATTGTCTTGTGCAGTAGCGTATGTCGACACATTATCTTTTTGAACCCTGTTTTATTTGCAGGAAAAAATGATCCATCTTCTGTTGAACTATCTACATAGGAAACGGAGCGGCCCTTTTTCCCTGCTATTGAGGTAGAACCTTCCAGTTGTGATGAGGCTATTGAGGTAGAACCATCCACTTGTGATGAGGCTACACCCCTTGTACCTGATGCAAGTGATGAGCAAGCAAAAATGAGGGTTTATCGTCGGAGCAAGTCCAAGACTTTATTTACAGGGTCTGGTCTGCTGTCCACCTGACTTCCTGAAGCGAAAACGGTCCATCCTTCAAAGGACAAAGTCATAGACTCATTATGCCCCAATGAAGAGTATTTTCCCAGTAGGTATCCTCGAGAGAGAGAGACACTGAAGATAGGGCTCAGGTCACCCATCCTATGCACTAAACTAATAAATTTAAATTTTTTGGTACTTCAATTTATTTATTTACAAAATTTGAGATATTCTTTTAAAGTTACCTTATACATTTTGTACCACTGATTCCCTTTTTCACACTCACTCTCTGCAGTTCGTACGTGAATTTCTTGAATTTGTCAGGGAATCAGTGTGTGCTATGGATTCCATTAAGAATCGGTTCTCCGCCTATTATGAGAAACTCGAACTTTCGGTTGTTATAAATATCCCTACCGTAAAATTTCATCCCGTTGGTGTGGTTCAGGAGCTGGAGGCTATGCTGTCTTCCCAAGTTAATTTAACTCCTCCACCACAACAACAAGTAGACCATCAAGTAAATGGAGAATCCGTCGAAGCATTGTATCCCCACGAGCCAGATATAGGTTATGATGTGGAGGAAGGTGCAAGTTTTGCACTTGTGAGTGAAATTCATAGTGCCGAAAATAATATTTTTGACCAAGCACTTGGTGAAGCCCTGCACGTGGAAAGAGTACATTCGAAGGAGGCAGAGGTGGTTTTCCAGCTGGAGCAAGATGTAAATAGTCCAGAAAACAAATATTCGGATGAAATAGTCCCTCAAACCACAGAGAAGCAGCCTTCCGTTGTCGAAGAGATTGCTGCAAAGGCGATTGATCCTTCCACAACTTCGGGGTTGGCAAAATCACGGTCCAAGACAAGAAGACATGTTTATTGTAAAAGAAAACGTGGTATGATAGGAAAAAATGGTGGCCAGCCGCCAAAAAGGCGTACTGAGGTGGTTGAAGATTAATTTGAATATGTTGCACAGGTTCTAGAACAAGCTTTCACAGGTCCAGGCCCTGTGAATGTGAACCTAATTGATGTTGACGAACTAAGTGACTCTGGTGAGGTTCACGTCCACGAAGTGGACGGCTGCAACGTACGTAGGAATTGTGTTTTGCGAGTGATGACTAAAAGCTCTGCACGGAGAAATACTCCCACTGTTATGAAGTGAAAGTGCAGCTCTTTGACTTTACCCCAGGATGAGAAGGCCCATTTTCACATTTGGCACGAACAAGCTAAGCGACACATGAAGTAAGTTCCAATTAGTTGTTATCCAGTTTAGAATTTTCAACTTCTTAAAATCCCTACGTAAAACTGTAAACATGTACGTTTATAGCACCAGTCTTCTAAAGCTGCCTTTGAATGTGTGGCCGGTGGTTGGAGCTGACTGGTTTACTAGTGCGCGAAGTCCTCAAAAGCGTTTGTCGGACATTGTAAGCTTCCACTCCATTGATTCCATGAATTTTTTTTATTTTTTTATCTTCTAACGACTGCGTAACAAATGCAGAACTGCGACATGATGTTGAATTGTTTACTACACAAAGTTGCGCTGTACCCGGAGCACTTTTTGCAAGATTGGACAGTCCTAGAGTATCCTGCTTGGGTTAAATTTATTTCTCATAACTCAGTCATGATGTTGGAGTTTTTTGCATCTACACATATGTCATAATTTTTCATCTGGCCTTGGTTGTAGGTGAAGCTGCAATCTCGGGATACCAAATCGGACGACCGTACTCTGCGAATTATGTGTTAGGCAAATCCCCTCATGAAAGACCGGTTGTCTGGAAAGATGTGCAAAAGGTGTACGGTATTGTCTATATCCTTGGAGATCATTGGGTTGCCTTTGCAATTCATCTAAAGGATCAGAAGATTGCTGTTTATGACTCTATGTACTCGAAAACAAGGAGGGAAGACCTCATTGCTGAATTCAAGAGGGCGGCCGCGACACTTCCAGATCTTGTTCTATTACACGAAGTTTTCAACGGTCCTGAGTCCAACACTCTTATATATGCCACATGGAGAATAGAGATATCGGAGGAGTCACCTAGGCAGGCCAGGAAAAATGACTGTGGTGTTGTCGCCTACAAAATCATTGAATGCCTTGCTTCAGGTACATTACTCTATCAGATAGACTGGTCGAAGACGGACTCCTTCCGAGATGATTACTGCCATGATCATTTTAGTTTGAGTTGCGGTTAAAATGGGCACTCGTGTACTTAATCTTGTAAGGCTGTATGTATGGTTAAAATGTTTTGTTAATTCAAGTGATACAATGATCACGTATATGTTGTGCGTATTCTGAGCCTTGGTGTATATAACACCAAGCTTATACATGTCAGTCATGTTAATGACTTTTTTTTCTGTAAGTCCTTCGAAGGCATCTCCAGTGTTTATAACACTGAAGCACCACTTCCGATTAGTAAAGTTGTATTACTTTATTTATCTTAGGTTCTGTAAAAGTACTTATAAGTATTTCTGACAATTTCACCACAAATCCCTTCACTATGTCTGGGGTTTTCTAATGTACTAATTATGACTGTTGTTGCTGTAATATGTATACGTTATTACCTCTTTTGTTGTAGATGATATTGCACCTCAAATTTCATAATGCTACATTACACATGCAATAAATAATTTTCTGGGTTATTTGGTAATATTATGCTCGAATTTAACAACCATAAACCAAGATCGTTACTTGTTTAACAATTGATTTACTAAACACATATCTATAATCCTGCATAGGTTCATTTGTAACGCCACAAAAATACTATTGATGACGCCATTACACTTATATATATCATAACTTATCTATTCTATTATGTTGAGATCTCATGCCAACTGTGCTTCATATATCCATTTCAAATCAACGTTCTTCAGGCCGGCACCATCGAACACGACACACGCTTGTCCCGCCATGGCTCTCCATTCATGTGGATCATTGCAAACATCGGAGGCTCCTATCATTATTATCACAACACACATAGTTTTAATGTAATGTTTAAGATATTTCAATTAAAATGAGTATTACATACCATATATATTACCTATCCGATTGACAAGAAATACTCAGGCGTAACCGAAATGAGATTCCTTAGTGGCTTTGGCTAATATCAATTGCTAACACCAGTGGTGATGATGACAACATCGATTCTTATTGTCAGCTTCGGCTGATGGCTTCTGAATAAGTTTAGTCATTTTTCTAGGCCACCCTGACGCTCTCATGTAGTGCTCTTCAGATTGATTGAACTCTACAACGTCGTGATATCAGTGATATGATGTGAAACCAAATCTGGCTTCACCTCCTAAAGTATCTTGATTGTAAATCATTGAATGATCTTTTCTGACCTTCGTTGCCCGTTCAAGATGCAATGAAGGTTGACGGTCAGTTGGGTAAGTTTCCTACTAATACCAATTAATAAAGATTCTAAGTCTAACTTGATCCTGAGTATAGTCCATATAGGTTGTGTTTCCTCACAATGTAATCATAACTTCCGCTTTAGGATAACACCACTTTTGATTGTCCTCTCTTGTCCTGACAGAACTTTCTCAACCTGACTTCTCGAAATTGGTTGTCCTCTAGTTCCAAATTTCTCAGTCCGCAGACAGCTCTAGTTAACCTTGATAACAGTAGACTGAAGAAGGTTTAGATGATTTGAATTATAGATAGGCATAACAAGTCGTTCACCACAGTGTTCGACGAGATAGTCTTACAGTGTAAGAGTACTTTGAACGAGTCAAACACTATCAACCCAGAGAGTGCATTCTTGAGAATGTGCTAGCGAGGATCAAATCGAGGGATATTACTTTAAAGTTCATAAAGTAAGTGGTAGCATATATAGCAAGACATATTGGAAGGAGTCCAAGTGTAAGTCCATTGTACACTAAACTTCACAAGTAATGAATTATTTCTCATGGGCGGAAAGACTCCTTCAATGTAGGTGGTAATAACTGAATTTGGGTACCGATTTTCTGCATTCAATTATGTGTTTTTATTTACTATTTACTTATTGATTAAACTAATAACTGAATATGTGTGCCAGGATTAAAAATTTTCAATCACTGCTGTTGGGAAAATTATAAGGTTTTGATTTGATACCATAACCCAACTGATTCTCCAACCGAATAGATGATCGCTTCAACCTAAGTAGTGTTTTCCAGCTCGCCTATTTGAGCTTTAGATTTTCTAGGTTTACAGGTTAAGGAAGCGGAAGATAGCAGTCGATCCAGCTGTGTCAGTCGACCCAGCTGTGTCTACAGCAGGAGTCAGCTAGCGGAAGACAGCAGACGTCAACCTTCAGCTGAGTCCTCCAGCAGAGCATGATCAAGGTGAAGAGAATTCGAGATGAGTTCAAAACACAGCCGGTCCAGCTGTATAGAACAAAGGGAACTAACTCTGAAGACATCACTTCAAGTCAGTTTGCCCAATCCAACTCTGAATTCAAAAGCCAGCTCCAAAGGCAGAAGATCCCGGCGTCAGAGGAAGTCAGCATGCCTCGACCATGAGGGATTCCCGAATCAGCATCCTAGACTTCAGGACCTAGGATGTGACACGAATGAAGACAGGTGCAGATTCGCCCAACGGCAGATCTCGAATTTAAGAAGAGTAGGTAAGATTCAAACGGCTCCTCCAACGGCTAGTCTTGAATCTCTACCTATATAAACCCGTCTTCAACCTCAGGATCATATACGAAAAACTCTCTATAAGCTTTCATTCTCTGAAATCATCAATCTTTCAGAAGTTCTCTCAAGCAGTTCTACATAGTTCGAAGAACACTTTATCTTAAAGTGTTTCTAGTTCAGAAACTGCTTAGTTTTTCGTCAAATCCCTATGCCAAAATCTTTGTATATCTTAAGCCTAGATTTCGAACGAGTTCATCATACTCTAAAGTTCTTAATTGTAAGAACTCGTTCACAGTTGGAACCCCAAACCAAACCCCTCTTTACCCAGAAAGGTTAGGTCAAGGTTACGCTTGCTTGAAGCGGGAAATTCAAGTGTGTAAGGTTTTTTCAGTACCGTAAGGCGAAAGGTTAGGCTTGACAGTGCCCGCAAACTGTTGGAACACAGCTCGGGTTAGAGTTGTGAAGTTGCTTGGTACTTGGAAACCAAGTGGTAGTGAATTACCAGTGAACCTGGTCGTGGACGTAGGAGGTGTTACTCCGAACCACATAAAAACTCGTGTGCTCTTTACTTTCCTTTTAAATTCAGTTTTGTACTAACTCTTTCATTACATTGCATATTTGATCAAAACTGCATACTCAACTGCTCTCCAAAGACAGCTGTGTCTCTCAGAAAGTTGCACAACTTGACTAAGCTGAAAACATAAAGTTAATCTTTTCAAGCTAAGTTTTTCTAAGTAACCGAGCTAAGTTTTGAAACCACCACATTCCGCACCGCCAGCTGAGTTATTTACCCAGCTGACCCTCCTCAGCTGGATCAATAAGCTCACCAACTCTGTTATTTAACTTGAAAAAATTTTCAGAAATCTATTTGGTGTATTCACCCCCCTCTACACCAAATACCTAGCTCAGGGACCATCAACTGCCATGACTAGTTAGTCTCGAATTCAACAATACAAAATGAAAGAATTGAGTTATGTTAGGAAGTCCCCAGAACCTTTAAACCAAATTAATCACCTATCATGTGCGACTATGTTGCAATCAATTAAATTCACCCGAGAGTCTTCTAGAATGCCCAATTTGGTTCTCATACAACACCGAGATCATACATGCCTATGATCGATGTCTCTTGATAGTATAGATTTAACTAAAACTCAAACTCATTTTTATTTGTTTTCTTTCTTTTATTGTTTTAATTTACAGCTCTTATCGAATGCCATACCCCAATTTAATCTGGTTACCTTGAAAAAAAACACTTTGCTTCTCATGGGATCAACCCTTACTAACTAGGGCTACGTTTGCAGTAAGCTATGGAAGATTCTATTTTTAATTTGGACACAATTAAAGTTGAAATTTTATGTGTCGTCATTCAAATGAGATGCACATGTAGTGATTACAAAGGTCAGCCATCAATGTCGCTTTTGAATGGAAATTTTCTCGGTCTAGGCCATCATAAATACACCACTTTTATGCGTGTTTTTATCAAAATATATGGTTGTTTTGCAATTTTTATTATCAAAATTTTTTACTTTTGTATATTACCATTTCTAAAATCCACATGTTACATGTTTTTACTCATTTTTTTTTAGTTGCTTAACACATGTTAATTTGTAGGATACTTTTACAAGTGAAAATGGACTATTCATTGTATATTATCCCTTATAATATAAAAACGTTACAGGTACAATTTGTTCTAGTTTGCATGCTCAATGTTCCACAAGTCTTTTAATTTAGTTGTACTCATAAAAATATATTCTAAGACTATATTTAAAAGTGATCACTCCGACCACCCAACCATCTAACCTTTTCAATATTCAATTAATTTCTCTCTCCTCCACCTACTCAATATTTCTCCCAACTCAACCACATCTATTTTGGATAAAATATCAATGACCACACAACCACCCAACCACAATATTATATATAATTATACAATTTTATTTTTTATACATCAATAATTATTGTATTCATTATAATTTTAAAATTATAATTATAGAAATAAATTATAAAAATGCCCAAAAGTAAAAAAATTTGGACTCCGAGAAATTTTGAGAATTTGGTAAAAATTTCTTGAATCCATTGAAAAACAGAGAAATATGGAAATTCGTACCGAAAAGGGAAGAAATACGTAAAGAAAAAGAGACTATTGGTTTTTGTGAAGAAGTATATCAAATAGAAAAAAAATAATATGAACTTTAGTATATATATATATATATATAAATAAAGTATATAAAAGATATTAAGATTTTTATCTTAATATCTAAATTAAATGTCACTATCCAATTAAAACTATACACGTGTCCATTTATACTCAAGAAAAATAAGAATGAGATGTCTCAAATGTTTGTGGTCGGCACTTGGTCTGATCTCTCTAGCATTTTCATCCACAATTTATCTATTTTTTTTATTCCAAATGATGATGTGGCAGGTGACCTTTGCTCCAAAAGGTCGCTGTTAAATGTAGTCTAAGAGCGTACTAGAATTAACAATATTCATTTAAAAAAAAAACAGAATTGCAGTTATGGAAACACAATTTCTCCCTTTATTTAATAAGAATTCACTACATATATAATCAAAATATTACTGTAGCAAACATATTTTACTTCCTACTCTTATAATATTAATTAATTACTCTCGCAAGCAAGCTTTTCTTCCCAATTCTTTTTACATAGTAATATAATAATATATAAGCCATTATTCTCCCTCTAGCTTCTCCTTCTCTCATGGATACTGACAACCCTCACGAGCTGCATTACAAAAAAATAAAATTAGACTGAAATCAATGTAAAACATAATATGCATGTAACAATAAACTATATAAAATACCTAGAAACTTACATGGATTTGTTTGAGTAATAAACCCTAGTTTTTTCACGCAAAATTTACCCTCTCGATAAAATTTATCTAAGATCCAAGAGGCATGTCCCAATAAAACATTTGGTTCAAAACACGCGCCACCTGGTAGAATCGGACTACAATCAAACTGACTGCAACCATAGTCTAGAAATTTTTGCAATTCAACCGGTGAAGCACCAGTGTTCGCTACACACCAACCACCAAACTGTAAAAAAAGTGAAATTAATTATTCTAAATCTCGACATAATTAACATATAAATAAATGTCTTGAGAAAATGTTGAACGTAATTATATGAT
This sequence comes from Agastache rugosa, assembly GCA_031470985.1. Classification (NCBI taxonomy): domain Eukaryota; kingdom Viridiplantae; phylum Streptophyta; class Magnoliopsida; order Lamiales; family Lamiaceae; genus Agastache; species Agastache rugosa. The sequence continues at coordinate 3,932,399 of CM062604.1, read as the reverse complement.
TTTAGGAAGACTTACATCCTTTCCATTGCAGCAATGAAAAGTGGTTCCCACCACAACGAGAACGATAAAGATTTTTAGATTATAATTATTCGTCATGACTAATTCTTCCTTGCTTCTCTCTTGTTTAAAACTCTTAGTGGTTCTTCTAATTTATATAGTTTCCATGAGAACAAAAAGAAGACATAATCAATCACCAATTAATGAGAATCGTGATAATGATCTCTACAATTTTTAATGATTTTAGTAACATAATGATTTTTTAGCGCGTGTGAGTATTACCTACTATAAAATTATATGGCGTATGAAATTCATGATCTATGTTCTAGAAAAAAGGAACAGCTAAATAAGGCAAAATACATTATGATGATATTGTACTTTTACATTTTGTTTTAATTAAAAGATGTATTCTTGTAAAATTTTCTTGTTTTCATAGGCCCTTATACTTTTATATTTGTTATTAACAAGTCCTTAATTATGTATATGAACATATCTTAAATAACTAATTTAAACTCAAATCAAATGTATCAATAGCAAAATGGACAGTTGGAGAAGTCGAACCAGATCAACAAATATTATGCAAGGATAAACACATGCATATCGGTTTCAGAATATTTAAAAAACACTTTCATTTGTTAAAGATATCGTTCATAGTGAAATTAATACTATTTTTATGAAAAAAGTCAAGATGAAAAATGGAGAGGGAAATTGTATAATATTTAACAATATTTCCATTATTATATTTTCTAAAATCTTGAAGAATATCTACACGATTAATTAGATATTTGCAACAATATATATATATATATATATATATATAGGAGTTGATTCACATACAAAACACTTTTTCCGTAAAAAAATAATAATAATGTATTTTATGTACTAAAATAATGTATTTTATATATTATTACAATGCACTGTTTTTAATTTATTACAATGCATTGTTACGATAATATAACACAAAACATTCTAAATATATATGTTGTTTTTCGGGCAAGGAGTTGGTGATTGCATGGGAGAATATGTCTGTGATTATTTAGTAGTCTTTTGTTTCTGACTTTATCTGCAATTTTCAATTAATGGTTGGATTTTGGGTGAATTTCGATTTTTTTTTTGTTTGAGATAAATTTCAATTTTCAAGATAGATGAATAAATAAATGTAATCTTTCCATAATCAATATGATACTTAAGTGTTTGTTGATGAACTGACTAAAATAGGTTAGAATTTCCTTTCTTCGCCTCTGAATTAAGCTTGCTTTTTTTTTTTTTGCCTTATACCCCCCTATCCACCAAATGTTTGCATCAAGAATTGCGATACAGATTTAAAAAAAAAACTAAGTAGTGTAAGTGGAAGGAGGGTCCCATATTTAAATAGATTTTGAAGTTAAAAGTTAAAAATTTGATGGTGGGATCATGTACAAAAATAGAATGTGCAAATTTTTTATGAATATTCCCAAATAAAATTAAATGCAAATTTTTTGGTGGATGAAGGGAGTATATAATTTAGGGTAATTCTAAATATAGCCCCCATTTTACTCTTTATAGCCCCTTTAATTAAAAAAACAATTAAAATTATAGTGAATGTACAACTTTATCCCTGTATCCCCCAAAAATTTAATTTACTAATAACTACAAAATAAACCCTAAGATAATAATAATTAATCAGTAGATTATAGCCCCCAACTCAACACATAAATCATAGAGTCACACACGTACTTACCCTCCTACTGCAAATGAACATGGAAGAACAAAATCAACGTGATAAAAGAGCTCCAATAGCATGCTCCATAAATGAAATAATGTTCATAATCGTATATATTCACTATCTTCACAATCTTTATAATTAGTCTCGTCTTTGTCATACAAGTTTTTCTGCTGGATTTGAACTTCTTGAATGATGCTGCAAAGAATTGTGCCTGAAATTGATGACATCGGCAAACTTGTCATGATACTGCAAAATAGAAGTTCCAAATTATATTCTCTTTTCTTGGATCAAATTGAAGAAGCTTCTCATAAGCAATTTTGGCTAAAACCATATTACTATGAATTACTACAAGCAATTATTCCTCTTTCTCAGTGTCGGCTGTAAATAAGAACCCTAATTTTTGGGTTTGGGGGGTTTGAGATTATGTTATGCAAATTGCAGAAATCGATTGTTTTGCTGGGGGTTTATGCAATCTTTTCTATTTTCTTTTATTTAATTATTAGTAAATTTTAATTATTGGGAGCTATAGGGATAAAGTTGTACATTCACTATAATTTTAATTATTATTTTTAATTAAGGGGCTATAGGGAGTAAAATGAGGCTATATTTAGAATCACCCATAATTTAATGTGAGCTGGGTTGGATTTTCAACAGCCCAATCATTTTCGGCCTTTCGGGCTGGCCCGACACAGTCCAAAATCAAAAGGTTGGCCTGTTGGGCCGCATCAGTTCGGCCTGGCCCGAGCACTTTGACAGCCATACTCGTGAAGTCCATCTTTGATTTTTCCAAAATTATAACACATAACTTCTCTTATAATGTTCACCATGATTATTTAGTAGTCTTTTGTTTCTGACTTTATCTACAATTTTCATGATCGGGTTGGGTTGGGTTGTGTTTGAACTTTAGTGGCCCGAATCATGATCGGGTCTGGTGAGCCAATTCTGATTTAAGCTCAAGTTCGGTGGGCTCAAGTCGGACCGATCCTCCCGTTTTGACAACTCTATTAGAGAGGAATAGGATTTATACCCACAAAAACTACCTACCTAACATTTATTAAAACTCATGTCACATCCTATGTAACCTAATTAATAAGATGGACAAAGGGAGTATAATTTAATGCGAATTTGGATTTTTTACAACCGAATCATTTCCGAGCTGGCAGACCCAATCCAAAATCATTAGGTTGGCCTATAGGGCCGCGTCAGTTCGGCCTGATCCAAACACTTTGACAGCCATACTCAGTCCTCCCCTTAATTAGAAAAAAAAAACAAATGAAAAAGAAACAGAATATGATGTCAGCATTCACCAACTTTTTCTCTAGTGTTGACAATGGAAAGATTACATCATTAAGGGTGTCTCCAACGCCCACCAAATACACCATTGTGCAAAAAAGAAACTAGCTTCAATAGCCGAAAACTTTGACTTTTTTTTTTGCCTTTTTCATTTTGAGTTTTTTAATAGTTTTTCATAAATACGGACCTATTAGCTCGTCTAAAACATATCGAACATATATCTTATATTAAAGATCACGACGAGAGCTTTTATTCGACATAAAAATCGTAAAAATCCGATTTGAAATGAGCAAATGATGATATTTTAAAGTTCAAAACTAATGTAGTGTGTATTATAGTAGGACTCTTTAAATAGTAGAAACTGGTTTCATTGTTGGAGAAGGTCTTAGATTAAAAAGTAGGTAGGTTCCAAAAACTGACATGGCGCTGATGTGGTGGTTTGGAAGCTAAAACTGGTTTCCAACCATTGGAGGCACCTTAAAATTCCCCAAAACAAAAAATGTACCTAATATTAAAGCAGAAAGATACACACAATATGTCTCAAAATGACAAAAAGCAATAATGTGAAATTGTGAAAGGTCACATCCAGCTACAAAAACCCTGAATTACTGAACCCTCACCAGCTTACCTTGTAAAGCCACGAACACGCCATGCACACACTAAACTAAATCTTATTCCCTTTAAATAAAATAAATAAAATCCCAATTGTCCTTTTGCTCTTCGGGATAAGCTTCAGTTACGTTACATGATTCAAATATAGTATTTATTTTGTATAAGTGGAAAATCAAATCAAAATTAATTCATCGAATATGATTGAGGAAAAGGATATTGGATATTCGCACGTTTCGCTTCCGCCGGATTTGATCGAAACGTTGGAAAATGCCGTCGGCGTTTGGGAAGAAGAGTGGAGCTGGCCGTGGTCGTTTGACGAGGAGGAGATGTGGTGGATCGGAGTTCTCGCCGGCGATTTTCTCTACTCATGGACCTCAAGGTGAATGGAATTATATTAATTAGTACAAGACCTTATTAATTATAATTAATTAATGAAAGACGATGGAATAATTAATTAAAGGAAAATATTTGTGATTAATGGTCGGATCAATGGTTTTCAATAAAATATAAATATTGTTGATATATGGGTTTAATTTAATTTCTCTATATTAACCTCTTTTCCGGGGTACTAGTGTATTTTTTTTTTTTACAGTCGTTACCGTTATAGTTAATTTGCAGGTTTAACTTTGAAGTTATTGATGAGATTTGAGATTAAGAGTTACGAGTTTAGTTTGCAATTATTAATTGTTTGACTGTATATTACTAGGAGAGCTTTTGGGGTGATTTTTAATTAGTGATCACTGATCAGAATCAGATGATGTGAATATTTTGATTCAGTTTCTATCAATGTGATTAGTATTGTTGGAAATTTGAAGTAATTTATTACGTAATGCGAAAAATTTAATTGCTTGAAATTGCTTAATATGAGTGGATTTCATAATCAAGTCTGCGTGATAATATTAGTAAATCGATCATGGTTTTTTTCAATGAAAAAAGTGCAGGAATTGAAAGCCATGGCTGAATTAATGGAAAGAAACTTGAAGGCAGTGTATAAACAAAATTTGGATTTGATTTCATAAATCTTTTTTAGTCACGATTAAAAAGAAAGTTCTTATTAGCTGTAAGATTTTGAGTGAAGAAAATCCCTTTACACACATGAAAGGAAATCCCAACTTTTCTCTTTCTTAATAAGTTTTTTTGCCTTTATTAATTTATTCCCCGATGGCAAGGCCTATAAGTTTCTGAAATTAATCTAATATCTTTTTTGGTACGAAGTATACGGTCCTTTATAAAGTTATGACCTGTATAAATAATATTAATTTTTTTTTGAACAAATATTACAAGAAATTTTAAATGCTGCGTGACGGTGGACTTGAACCCGTGACCTTTGGCCCGGGCATTAACCACTTTACCACAAGGCAATAATACTGATTTTTGTTGTTGTTATGTATACTACTTATGAGGTGGTATAAATAATACTACAACTAACTATAATAATAAATTACCATAATTACTACTCCCTCCGTCCTCCAAAAGTGTGGTCCAATTAATATTTTATACCTCACATATAATCAAATTTGGACCACACTTTTGGGGGACGGAGGGAGTATGTGTTGCAGAGAATAAAATACATCATACTACACGAAATATTAATTCTTTATATTTTATAAGACATTTCAGTTAAACATATCAAGCTTTATACCATACTCCGTATGTGTATCACGACTCACGAGCAATGATTATCTATTTAACAAATAAATAATTGTATAAAAAAATAAGAAAATTTCATTTACAATATTATAGTATGTGCAATCATGCTTAATTATGTGTAACATAAAAAGTAGTATACCTCGAACCTATTTATCAATATAGTTATTACCGAAACAAAAAAAAAAATCATATTATAATAATTATAAAGAAAAAAAATACCTTTTAAATTATAAATGTCCGATCATGTGTAATTTTGTTTAAAATAATAAGGGGTTTGCTAATACTCGAAATCTAATTATATTTTAATTCGTATATTGGATTTATGTAATACTTCAACCATTAGATTTTCTTACAGAAATGAAGAAAGAAAAATATGTGAAGATGGATTCGCGGGAGATATCAATGCACCGTGCAATTACTTTGTTATCAAGAAAAATTAAATCCCTCATGAGTTACCAAAATATCTGTATTCCGCTTAAATATTATTTGGGCAAATTATTGTGATCTTTCCATTACCAAATTATTGCCATATTTATTTACTGATCCAGTCAGATTTAGGCCATCGTCAAAACCCTTGCATGTCCAATATATACACAATTCTTGCAACATTTTCTTTATAACAACAATATACAGTAGCAGTTTTTTTTTTCAAGAGAAAAAAAACAATATACAGTAGCACAAATTTTTTAGTTTTTCATCTTTATTTTTAAGTTTGTGACGAGAATCGAACCACAAAGGAAAAAATACTCGGTCAAGATGGCAGCGGCATCGGCATCGGCATCGGAAGAGTCGATGCAAATGCAAAGAGTGTCGCTACCACAAGAGCTTATTGAGAGGCTAAAGAATGTGAACAGCTGGGATGAGTGGCCATGCCAATGGACCTTCGACGAGGAAAGAATGAGCATGCCATGGTTATGGCCAAATTCCTTCAATTCTTGCAACAATATTCATCTTCCTAATGATGAACTCATGATTGAAGAACAAAATGATGATTTGAATTTTGAAGAGAACAATCTAGAGGGCCTCAACAATAATGATGAAGAGGGAAGTATTCAAAGAAATAATTCAAGTTTGGGGAATTAGAGATGTTGATAATTAGGCTATTTGATCACTAATTTTAGGGCATTGAGAACTGAATTTAGGCATATGTTGGTTTAGGTATTATATCAAATTGTTTGATTTTATTTCCCTCGAGTTCTTGCTGAAGACTTGCCAATGAATGTGAGAGATTGAAATATAAGAATCGAAAAGGAAAATAGGAAAAATGATAAAGATTCTTCCATGAGATGCACAAACTGGAAAAATAACTGTGTATTTCAATATTTCATTGATAAATGAAGATGCAGTAAGCTAATGAGCACAGACAACATGAACACGAAGAAGAGTCTTCCTGCTCTGAAAAACCTAGAAACTAATGCATACAAAATCCAATTCTGCAAAGCTAATTAACCAACCTTATTGGTAACTAGAAGAATCCCTTTTGCTTCGATTCCGATACAGCAAATTATCTCTACCATGTCCGAATGGAAATTTGACACTTGAATAAAATAGAACGGAGAAGAAGGGCCCATGAAGCATCTTTCCCAGTTATGAAAGAAGGCGCCGTCTTAAAGTTCATCCTGCAAAAGGGAACAGTAGCAGCAATTTTAGATGTACATTACAAGTTAGTTCACTGTTTTTGATAAGCAATCACAACTTTAGATTCCTAAACTAGGAAATATAGTATGGTATTGGTAGTGTTAGGGATCTTGAACTGGTTCTAACATGTAGACACACTACAACAGACTTTTCTCGTGATCTTTCTATTTTCTTGAGAATGTAATGGAATAGTAAACAGTCACGCAAGTTTAATTGTTATAGATCAGAAACACGTTTGTTAATTCCTCAGAAGTTAGTAGCATTTTCTGAATGCAAGTTGAGATTCCAACCTGAAGCTATCCAAACATTAGTTCGACACTAGAGCCCTTTTAATTTTAAGGGAATGCAATTAGTAACATTTCAAAATGCATTCATTTTGTAATCTAAAATGCAAAAAGCTAAAATACTCACATGATAATCGTCATCCATGTAATCGCGGTGCTGCATAGAAAAATTTAGATTTAGATATTTCCATGTAATCGTCATAAATATGCATATGAAAGTCTCCAAATACATACAAACATGAAGTAATCTAAATATTCCGAACCAATTACATTGATTTGAGAATCAGTGAATCATGAGGATTATTCTAGCCTATACTAATTATACAAAGAATCATAATCAAACCAGAGCATGTTAACTGCAGCAATTTGCTGATACGATCATAAATAAATGCCAAGTTCCTTTGAAGGAGAGCCTGATATTCTGTACTAATTTGACTAATAACCTGTGGCACCTCAGATATGGATGGTAATTCAGAAGTGAGATGATGAACACAAACAATGAAAACACCAGCATGAACTAAAGAGTCATTTTATAATCTAAATGGAGAAGTCTATTACGAAAATGAATTATCTTCGACAATTAAGGCTTACCCTCCTGTGTTTGTCCTTGTACCGGTCCCGATGCCTTCTGTCATAGCCCCTTTCTTTTCTCCTCCTTTCACCTTCTTCTCTTGCTCTCTGTGCTTCCTGTATATCAGGTCAGAAAACCCCTTTTATATGTCAATCTTTTCATGGGAAATGAATTAAATCATTAAATTAGTTAAGGTGAAACCTCTTCCTCCCTAGCTTTTCTGATTTTCTCTGCTTCCTCAAAGGCTTCTATTTCAAGCTAAAGTTCCAAGATACAAAAGTTAGAGAGCTAGTTAATGTAATGTACTTTAAGAAAGATATGAGAAGATGCCCACCTCCCTATTAGCAAATACTTCCTCAACTACGTTCTTTGCGTAGACAGGATCATCACAAATCAAAATGTTGTCAAAGACAGAACCTGCTTTGACCTGCAACCATACCAAAGTGAAACTCCAATCTTGCTGGAAAAGGCGCGCTGAATTAATTTAGCAAAAGAAAATATAATCCCACCTGCCAAACTTCAATGCCGACATACTTGATGGGCTTCAGGACATAAAGATCAGGATCATCTTCAAACTCTGACCAAGAGGAAAAGCAGATGAAAGAATCATTAGAAGTTAAAACCACCAGATATAAATGCTCAAAAGTACTGGAACGAGAATCATTGTCTACAATGTGCTTTACCAGGATTATCAATCCAAGGGATTTTCCATTTTCCTTTATAATTCGGATTCTTGATTCTCTGGTGATAAGAAGAAATTCCATCAATTTGATGTCAACATGAAATAAGACCAGAGTCTCTATCAGTAATCTCCGGAGCAAGTGGAATACCTTAGGCTTCCATGGCCCTTTGTATGCTGGATTAGGAATTTTGGGTGCTCTCCATTTTCCATCTTCGTCTTCATCCCAGTCATAAGGCTGCTTGAAATAATACAAATAAGTAAATATATCATTGCATCTAACACATCAATCTCAATAGTTAAAACATTTGAGGGCATTATGGCATTCACACAAATAAATCGAAGATGAAACATTGCCAAATCACACTCAGATTAAAAAAAAAAAAAACCAATGCCCACAGGGTTCAGAGTTCAGACAACCATAGACAGTCAAATGCATGTTACTTAAGCTTTTGGTCTATAATGAACTGACTAACCTGCCTTGCCTTTGGATCCGGTATTTCTCGTGGAATAGTATCATATCCCTGCAATGCGATGCATATTAAAACATTTAGACCAAAAAAAACAAACTGGTGAACTGTTAAAAGAACCATTACAGGTGCAAATAGCTATACCTGAGGCTTGACATCATTAGGGTCATCTATGTATTCTCTATCATCCCAGTCTGCAGGCTGTCATAATATTCAGAAAGAAGCAGGTCAGAGCAAAAAACATAAACAATTGCTCAATTAATTTCTCATTCTCTTCTTTAGAGAATATTTGAATTTTAACTGTAAGACAAATAATCAAAGACCATGTTATAGCAGTTAATACAGGTGGTAAAGTAATATTGAAGATAACTCGTAATCTAAGGGCAACGAGAAACCAATATAGCCAACTGCAATATAATTAGCTGATAACAACCTTTTTGGCATTCACTGCTTTAATTTTGCGGGGAGGTAGAATATCCCAGTCTGTGTACATGCTTCCAGAATCTCTTTCTCGACCATCAATGAGGACGCTATATGATGCATCAGGCCGGAGAATGAAGGTATAAAAATGGGTTAACTTGTCCGTTTCACACTGCAAATCCTTCTTGATAGGGTAATTTTGACCCTGATATGATAGTATGACATGCAGTTTCTTCGTCTGGGTGCCACATAAATCAGGTCCAAACATCATGCTGATGAAAAATAGAGTTCCAAAGAGTTAGAGCTTGAAAATTGGGTGTGGATGGCAAGGACGAAATTCATTAATTTTGAGTTGAATGTATAACAGTATACGAAAGCACAATTTAGCAGACTTGAGATCCAACTAAGTTTTGACGAAAGATCTAGTTGTAAGAATTATATATGCATATCATAGTTAAGGAACCAATAAAATTAAAATGAATCACATAGTATCTGTATCAAAAAGAGAAAATATCTCTGCTGCATTTGTATCGTAATGCATCCTAATGAAGTAGGTTTGGCAGAAGGAAAAACTCATCAATACCCATATCAAATTTATATGAAGACAACAACATTGAGAAGTGGAAAAATGATGCACGCCCATGAGCACAACTGGAGAGATTTAGTTAAAACGCAAAAACTCGTTTACCTGTAAGGTGTGTCACCACCAAATTTCTTTTGATTTACGTAACCAGAGAGCAGCTTTATATAACCCCCGCCACATTCTATGTCCTGTTCAAGCCTAAAGGAATATTGAACAACCAAGGTTCTATTCTTATTGCTGAATTCTGGGATTTTGGCTGATATAGCATAATGCCTAGCATCAGTGGAAGTCTGAATACCTGAAACCATTAAAAACATATTTCTATTTCATATAAAAAAAACAAACAAACATAGAACCAAGAAATAAGCTCACTGCATCATCAGATATTCAGATGACTCAAAATTCAGAGTAAAAAACAGAACTATGCAGATAAAACTCGCATCATGTACTTCTCCAAACATCAATCGTCATCATAGCAAAAACTTGAAAGTGGAAAAATCAAGACCTTTGTCATCGGGATCACCATGCCACTTCCCTGCCGTGTGCTTGAATGAGCCGGCTTTTCCTTCAGCCTTCTTCCAATCAGACTTCACCCACCGGCTCTGCCATCCATCTTTTCCACACAGCAAACAGAAAACACACACGCATTACTTCGTTACTGGATAAACGCACTCAAACTCACAAGTCTCACCCCCAGAAAACACAAGAAGAACTAGCAATAGAAGAAAACAATTTTTCTCAACAAATTTCACAACTATTACAGAAATTAACCATCAAAATATCAGCTAAAATTTGTGCAGAAGTTAATTAGCTGGAAAAAAAAAAGGGAACTCAGCTAAACTGATCCTAGCCTCCTGAAACCTATATTCCACCAATCAAAGTCATCAGACTCATCACATCACTTGAGATCCATTTCCAAACAAGTTAACGATCCATTAAATGAACTCAAAATCATTATCAGTTGAAAACAAACTCAATAAATTCGATTACTCGCTACTAATCAGTGCTTCAACCAGCACAATTGCGAAAAATAACAATGAAAAATAAGCAAGTTACCGTCAAATCGCTCCTCAAATATAATTTCAGCAAACGATGCGCGAAGCAGAGAAAATGAAACGATAAAAACTGAAAATGCTGCCCAGAGAAGAAATTTATTCTTAAATTTTCCCATTTTTTGAGTAAGCTGCAGTGGGAAACTATCGAACTAGGAATTCAAGTTCGGGCAAATTATAGAAATTTATTGTATGAAAGACCCCGCATTTGTGGTTTATTACGGTTGTGCCCCAGTTTAGATTTGTTAATTGACTTTTGAAGTCCTCGTTGGGCCCCATTGGCACGTTATTTCCGCCAATAAAATTCCTTCTAGTACATTCTTTGTCCATTTGGATTCCCATTATTATTTTATTATTTTATTTTTATTACTTCATTTTTTGGTGACTTCCGCTTGTTTAGAATTAATTAAAAACTTTATTTCGCTTCAAAAAAATTAAGAACTTTAATTGGTTTTTCTAGTGCTGAATATATATTGAATTAGTTTTATTTTGATTTATTTAGAGAACGAACAATTTTTTTACTCACACAAACCAAATTACTTGATACTTATAAATAACGCATCATTTTACGATATGTTGTGAGACTACACTAGAAGACATGAAGATTAAGATTAAAAATATAATGAAAAATTAAATTTACCCTAAATTTGAAATACAATAATAAGGAGCTTCCACTGCCCAAACATCCAATTTAATTATATTTCTAACTAGTATTGTCTCCGTGCGATGCACGGATAAGATATATATCATAAATTCGAATAATAAAAATATTTTATTTAAAGATAAAATGAGTTAATAGTTTAAAAATCTACAATGAATAATAATTCAAAACACACATATTCAAAATTATAAAAAAAATTATTTAAAAAAAAATACACTCTATTGTAAATTGCCTCAATTCTATTTTGATTATATGTTTTATACAGAATATTGTGTAGAATTTATTACCTTCAACTTTATATAATTAACAAAATTATCATCAAAATTGATTTGTAATTCCACTATTTTATTTTAATAAATATATATAGAAATATAGATTAGTTTTTCCTGACCAACTTACACTTTTTTTTAGATACTTGTAACTATTATTCTTGAATTATATTATCCAAGTTATGTATTAGTCAGATAATGATTCATATTATTTAAATTATGAACTCGTTAATCTACCAATTAGACCATGTATGGTGCAATTTACACTTAAACTTTATTATTAATTATTGTTATCATAATTTTTAGTTCGTCGTGCCCCGCCGAAGGGTTTAAGAATTTATTTTGGTAATAATTATGAAAATCAGGGCTATGAACTTAACAGTGAGGAAAGACTTGAGTCTACCGAAGACTTTCACTATCACCCTTCGTAGTCAAAGTCTTCCAACGGGGACAATTATTACTTTTAAGAAAATAAATATTATTTATTTTCCCACTAATATGTTTGTTTGACGGATATTAGGAAAATATTTTATACTTGTAATGTGTCATTAATAAAAACTAGTGTGTATCCCGTCGAAAATCGACGGCGAATTATATTATTAAAATAAAATATATCAATAAGGTTGTTTCTTCGATTTTATTGTACTTCCTTTAACAAATATTTTTATTGTTATTTTGCAATATATAAGCATGAACATTAAAAATAATTTAATATTATTTCGGAGTAATAATATTTCTAAAATTGATCAAAAAGAGTGTTTCTTTGATTTTATTTCACTTTCTTTAGTTGCAAGAAATCAATAGATATCAAGCTATTTTTTTACCTGACAATCTCAAGATTTCATTATATACGATATTAATTGTTATGTACGCCTGATCATCTCGTCTAGAGGTGTTCACCCGACCCGGAACTGGAATCGTGGTCAACGGTTTTCGGTCCAGAACTGCGGTCAACGGGCCGGTTCCGACCCGGAACCGTATTTGAGACGGGCCGGTTCCGAACCGGCGGTTCCACATTTTTTTTTAAATATGTTTTGTGTTATCCATGTTAATTATATCCTAAAACAAGCAATAATGACAATTAAAATGCTAAATGGAACGAAAAAATGTCAAAAAAAAGGTTCGGGGTTGAATCGGCGGTTCCGGTTCGGAACCGCCGAACCGTGTGAACCGCCGGTTCAACCGCCTAGGATTTGGCACCCAATGGCTATGATTCAAAGCTTTCCCCCCCATTTCCTCCCACTTTCAACTATAAATACCCCCTACCCACAACCATTTCTTCACACCAATTACTCTCTTCTCTTCTCTTACTCTTTTCTCTTACTCTCTAAGTTATTCATTCTTTTCAGTTTTCATTGTTCTATTTTCTAGCTCTTACTCTCTTAGTCTCTTAGTAGTTATAGCAAAAATGTCTTCCTCCAATCCTCGTAAGGGTAAGGAAAAGGCAGTTGAAAATATTCGTGGTACTCGTGGTAGTGGTAACCCTCCTCGTCGTTCTCGTGGTGTTGTCATTCGAGAACGAGAAGCGTTCCAGGATGACTACTACGAAGATGATGATACTTCTTCCACTCCCACTCCCACTCCCACAAGCCAGAATCCTCAATACCGGAGGGTCCCCACTCGCCGCCAACGTGAAGAAATTGAGAACCAGCAGATGGCCGAAGATGCTGCTGCCTTTGCTGCCCACCAGATTGAAGCGGATAGGCTACTTACTGAAAGCCTATATGTTGCCGACCTCGAAGTGGAGATGAATCCGCCCCACCAAATGCATCATCCCAGCACTATGCAGTCGTCCCCCTTTCACGAAGAGGCAATCAACTTGGATGAGGATGACGAAATGGACGAGCAAGGGGACGGCAGAATGGCTGCTGACAAGGGTCGTCGTACCAGAAAGGCGAAGCTGCAGGCCAAAGGAAAGAAGGAAGGATCCGATGTGTTCTCAATATGGTTCTAAAAGGTAACACTACCTTGTGCCGAAGGAGAAACTCCAATTGTAATGGCGTGCTGCAATTTCTGCGACCATCAGTACGAGCATAAGAAAGGAAATGGGTATGGCACTTATAACCGCCATATACTCAAACACAAGCCGAAGGATCAAGAAAAAGGTACACAACAACAAACTCAAACTCAACTAAACTTCACGCAAGGTAATGAACTCACTTTATTTAAGTATAATGATATAATAGCTAGAGAAGTGATGGCTAAGTTTGTTGCTACTGAATCTCTTGCTTTCCAATTTGCCGATAGCATGCGTTTTGAAAATTCCATGAAAAAAGTATATAATCCGCAAGCTAAAAAAATCTCACGAAGTACCATGACTAGGACAATTGCTAAATTATCTATTAGATATAAAAAAGTATTAAGAGACATGTTTGCTAAGCTGCCATATAGAGTCTCTGTTTGTTCTGATATTTGGTCATGTGCTTGGCAACAAAATTCATATCTTGGAATGACTGTGCATTGGATTGATCCGAATTGGTGTATGAACAAACGCGTACTTTGTTTTAGGAAGTTTAATTGTACTCATAATGCTGCAAACATTGCTCTTTGCATTATAAAAGTGTTGAATCAATTTAGATTAACCTAAGATTTTTTCAATCGGTTTTGATAATGCATCTGCTAATACTGCAAGTGTGTCTGCTCTAATTGCTGCATGTAATCCAACTCTAGGAGGAAAATATTTTTATACTAGATGCATATGTCACATATTAAATTTATGTGTGCAAGATGGATTAAAGCAATTAGAAGGTTCAATTACGCATATTAGAAAATGTGTTGCCATGTTAAGGGATAAAGCTAAGCTACACAGAAATTGGTTAAAATTTTGTAAGCAAAAAACTGGAAAAAGTAAGAGTTTTAACATTGATGTATGCACTAGATGGAACTCTACTTATGAAATGTTGGCAGCAACTTCTGAATATAAGGATTTATTATGTGATTTCTTTTCAACTGAGGTTAGCAACATGTTCTTATTGCCTTCTTATTGGGATGAATGCTCAGGTCTGATTGCACTCTTAAAAGTTTTTGAAACTGCAACTAAAGATTTATCTGGAGTTTATTATCCTACTTCATGTCGTGTACTATATCATTGTGTTGTTATCGTTCTTCAATTCTTAATATGCAGTACTAACCCAAGGTTGCAGGATTCTATAACTATGATGGTCATTAAATGGTTGAAATATTTTACTTATATTCCCGATGTCTTTTTGATTGCAAAATGTTTAGATCCCTCTATGAAATTGGAAGGGGTTTGTGGTCTATTAGACTTGTATTACAGTTATCTTCGTGAAATGACATTTGGAGGGGGGGTGAGCGTGGTGAAGACTCTTTTGAATTGCCTAATATTGCATCTGTTAAAACTTCTCTAGATACGATATTGAGGGGTCTTTTTCAAGAATATGAATCTAAGTATTCGGATAGAGGGTCATCATCTAGGCCTAGTCAAAGACCAAGAAGCTCTTTTAATCTAGGAATAGATTCTAGTTCTGTAGCTGCACAAAGACTTCAAAGTTTCTTTCAAAATCAGGGCACAAGTAGTAATATAAGCAGTGAACTTGATATCTATCTTAGCGAACCCAAAAGTACAGATTTAGCAGGTGAAGGGCCAAATGATGTTGATGTTTTGCAATGGTGGTCGAGGAGGCAAAACCAATACCCGATTTTAGCAATGATGGCGAGGGAGATCTTAGCCGTTCCGGCATCAACAGTCTCGGTGGAACAAGCTTTCAGTGTTGGAGGCTACGTGCTCGATGAAAGAAGATCGGTGATGACACCAAGAAACCTAGAAGCTCAAGTTTTACTCAAAGATTATACATTGGCCGAAATGCGTGAACAAGAAAATAATTGGGATGAAATATTTGCGGAGTATCCCATAAGCACAATCGAGGCCGAAAGCACAGACACCGACTCTATAGCCACTACTGAAACCGATGAATTTGAAGATGATTGGGACTTTGACGCCGACATCAACGGGCAGTCCTAAATAATTTTAGACGAGTACTCTTTTTCCTTACTTGGTGTTTTTCCTATTGGGTTTTCGCCAAGAAGGTTTCAACGAGGCTCGGCCCTTGAGTTTTCAAACTTTGTCAATTCTAAGGGTTTTAGGATTTCGAGTTTTAAATAATAATATATTTCCATTTGTAATTGATTACACATTGTTATAAATAAAGACATATATTATTCTATTTCGATCTTATACATTACATTGATGATTTATGTGTTTCATTTCAATAATAATAAAATAAAAAAAACGGTTCGGGCCCTAAACCGGCTGTTCCGACCCGGAACCGTGGTATGTGGCTGGCCGGTTCAGGTTCCAATTTCTCCGAACAGGAACCGGCGGTTTCGGGCCCGGTTCCAAACCGGAACCGACTCGTGAACACCTCTAATCTCGTCACAAAGTTAAATTTCGATAATTATCCCTACGAGTATATATATACTAATGGTCCCGGAACGAGGTCTTCGGTGTAGAGGGGGGGTGAATACACCGAAGAGGGATTTTTGAAAACGATTGACAAATTAAAACAGAGTTAAGTGAGAGCTCAGTTATGAGTTCAGCTGACTTCTAAAGAAGGTGATCAGCTGGACTGATAACTCAGCTGGAAGTGCGGAAAGTGGTGGAAAGAAAAATTTAGCTCGTTCCCTTTACAAAATCTCAGAAAAACTTAGTTTCAGTTTTCAGTTAAGCAGGTTTAAAACAAATGCAGCTGGCTGGGTCACTCAGCCAGAGAACTTAAGCTTTGAAAACTTGTGCTGTGCAAATGCGGTTAGTTCTTTAAATATAAAATGCAAAGACTTAATAAAGCAATAAAGAACACGGAATTTTAACGTGGTTCGAAGAGAGAACTCCTACGTCCACGACCAGGTTTTAGCTGGTAAATCCACTAAGGATAACCACTTGGTTTACGAGTACCAAGCAACTTCGCAGCTGATGGTCCCAAGACGGATACCTTGGTGTAGAGGGGGGGTGAATACACCAAGGTTTAAAAACTTTTCCAATTAAAACTCTTTTGAGTGAGCTGGCTGTGTTCGATCCAGCTGGAAGACAGCTTGATAGACACAGCTGGCTGTGTGCGGAATGTGGTGGGATTTTGGAAAGTCCGTCTGTTGCTTCAAATATATTGCAAAGCTTTGTTTCTCTTTTTAGTTAGTCAGATTATGCAGCTTGAAATAATGCTTATGAAGGGTTAGCTGGATGCATAAATAAACATGAAAGAACAAAGCAACTTAACGTGGTTCGGAGAATCTACTCTTACGTCCACGACCAGAAACCTCTGGTAATCCACTAAGGATACCACTGACTTTTCGCGCAGTCAGCAAGCGTTGCAGCTTAGTTCCTCAAGCTGGATACAAGTTTACGCGTACTGTATCGAAACGTAACCAGACTGTTTACGGGCATAGCTGAAGCCTACATTCAGTTTACGGGTACTGAAGAACCTAACCTGTAGTTTACGGGTACTACAGAACCAAAACCTTAACCTAACCTTTTTCTGGGTTTGAGTTTGGGGTTTCCAACTATGAACGAGTTCTTGCAATGAAGAACTTTGAGTATGATGAACTCGTTCAAACTAGGCTTAAGATGGGAAGGATTATATGCCTAGATACTAGTGGGAGAGAGCTTCAGCAGCCTGAGAATGAATAATAACTCATAAGAATGACGGTTGCTGGATCTTGAAGCTTTTCTGAGAGATCTCTTGATCTTTGGTTAGACTTCTTTCAATGAAGTATGTTGATCTCTCTTGAGTATATTCTCTCATCACTTCTCTCTTTCTGATGATGAAGAAGACTTCTATTTATAGGGAGAGATTAGAACTAGCCGTTGGAAAGAGCCGTTCTGAATCTCTACCTAACTTCTGACAGGATTGACTTGTCTTCTTCCTTGATTTCCTCGTAAAGCAATCCTAGGTCTGACTTCTAGGTGCTGAGGTGTCGAGTTCCTGATGGTCCAGATCAGATATGACTTTATCTCAAGTTGACTTCGACTCTGCTGTGCTGGTGACTCTGAGCTGTCTTGAACTCTGCTGGATCTTTGACGCTGAGCTGAGTCTTGAACTCTGCTGGGTCTTGACGTAGAGCTGAGTTGTCACACGAGCTGGGTCTTTCCTACAGCTGTGTCTGGAAGAGCTTGATCGTCTTGAATCTGGATAACGTTGCTGATCACTCGACTTGGCTTACCCTGCTGTGTACTCAGCTGGGTCTTTCATTGCCTTCGGCGACCACCTGTAAACTTAGAAACTCTATAAGCTCAAACAGGTGAGCTGGAAAAACACTTGGGCTTGTGCAAACATCTACTCGGTTGGGGTCAGCTGGGTTTTGGTATCACTTCAAAACTCTATTAATTTTCCCAACAATTTCCCCCTTTTTGATGATGCCAAAACCCCTAGTTGGAAAAACAAAATTGCTTCCCCCTTAACAGGAAACGGGGTTTCAAAGGATTAAACAATCACAGCAGGTAAACATAATCAGTGCCTGGACAAAGAGAGATTGTCTTCAGGTTGATTTTGATAAAACGAACGATTTCATTAATACGAAGAAATTTTACAGCTTTCTATTATAAAAAGTTCAAAGGAAAATTCCCAGTTGGCTGGGTCTTCAGCTTTGCTGCTTCCTTTGTTCATCAATCTGATGGTCAGTCTTGAGACCATATCTATTGAAGATGAACTCTTCCAGCTCCTTCCATTCAGCTTGATTCTTCGATTTTGAAATTCCTCTTTCTCCAGCCCAGTGATTAATTTCTTTGATGATTTGGGCCTTGTCAGGAAGGTTCGTTCCAGCTAGAGATGGAGGCTTTAACTGTTTGACTTTTGGAGCCTTCAGCTGGATGTTGTTACTCTTGGCATATAGGGCAATTGATCTTGCCATCATTGGATCTGTCTCATGAAGTTCGAGGAAGTAATCCTGGAAAGCGCTTACGGATCCATGCCTTTGAATTGATTCAAATAGTAGAATTCTTTGATGAATTCTGATTTGCAACTTTCCCAGTTTTCATTGAAATCGTCTGGGTTCTTCTTGTCGGCTGAGGCTGGTTGGATTTGTTTCTTCTTAGCTTGCCTGTAGCTCTGCCTTTTCTTCTTCTGCTTTTTCTCAGCAGGCTTGAGCGATTCGGCTTTCTTCTTAATAATCTTATCCAAATTTCTTGCATTTCTTTTCTTTGCTCGTTGTGAAAGTTACACAGCCAGTGATAGTCTTTGTATTCTTCAGGCTTGTGTCCACAGGCTTTGGCAAGAGCAACCATCTTTTCTCTCCATGTCTCTTTGACTGCTTTGGCTGGTGCAGATGGCTCTGTCTCTTCTTCATCCAGCTCTTTGGCAAAATCGTCGATTTTCCTCTGAATTTGCTGCACAGGTTCACCCTTTGCTGCAGCTTCCCTCTCACTTATTTTTCCAGCTTCACTCTTATCTTCCCCCTTTTTGGCATTATCAACAAGGGAGGCAGAGAGGTTGGCAACTGTTGCGCTAAGCTTGGAAAGAATACCTTCAACATCAGCAATCTTGGCTGAGTTGTCAGCTGTGGTGAGGTTCAGCTGAGCATTGCTGCTGCTTCCAGCTCTGAACTGAGCATCCAGATCTTTGTATAGGTTGAAGAGTTGGCGGATGTCAGCGCTGTTGGAGAGAGTGGTCTTTTTGAGAGCTTCCAGCTGGCTTGAAAGATTTGCAATGTCGTCAACCAGTGGAGCTTGAAGGTTTGAGATGATCTCAGGGACTTTCTTCTCTAGATGAATTGACTGATCAATTTGTTGAGAAACGAGAGATTGCCTGAGATCTTGACTGGTGCTTTCTTGAAGATTTTGAGCAAAATTATGGACTTCATCGATTGTTTACTGTTGTTCTCGAACTTGACAGTCGAGAGCTGAGAATCGCATGACGACGTCGACTTGAGACTTCAGTCTATCCTGAAAGAGAATTTCTTCAACCTCTTTGGATATTGCTTCTTTCATTGCGGTTGAAAGCTTGACAACTGAGTCAGTTTGAGTTCCAGATTCAACATGACTGGGTTTGTCTGCCTCGATCTCGACCAGTGTGCGAGTGTCATCGGCAATTAGACTTTGTGGGGCAGCTTCGGTAGGCTCAACTGTTGCATTAGTTGGCTCTTCTTCAATTATCATTGCCTCAGCTGTGTCGGCAGGGACAGCTTCCTTGGCAAGTTCAGCTGCGACTTCTTTGGATTTAACAGGTACAGAAGATGTCTCCCATCCTGCTGCTGTAAGGAGCTTGTTGGCAGATTCCCAGATTTCAGCTGGGTGCGGCTTGGGGTATTGCTGAGACACTTCTATAATTCCTCTGATGAGATCATTCTGGTGTAAGTATGCATCCTCCAGGCTTCCAAAGCCAAATGTGTGCTGGAGGCATGCTTCATCCGTCTTCAGTTTCTCATAAGAGAAAGTCTCTATCAGCTGCTCATTCTGGTACCAAGTTGCCATCTTGGTAGCCAGATAAAACTTGAGTTCTCCAACTTTGACGAGGGCGATGGGCAGGTGCGCTAGAATCGGATACTGAGTTAGAACACTCTTGATCCATGCAATGTGCAATTCCTCGTACATGGTTTCCATAAAGGCTGAGCCAGTGGAGTTGAGAGAAGGAGATGCAGTAGAATCACTCTTCTCTGATTCTGTGGAGATTTGAGGAACTGGTTCAAATGGGTTCACAGTAGGCTGTGAAGAAGTATCAGCCAACTGCGTGGGAGATTGAACTTTGGGTGATGGCAGTTTTGGGGATGAGCTGGGATTAGTGGAAGAGGGTTCAGCTTGGGTGTCAGCTGGCTGTGAAGGAGCTTCAGCCAGTTGAATATCTTCCTGCTCTCTTACAGGAGATGGCTCTTTGGTTGGAGAGCTGGGTGGAGGGGAAGGCTATTTCGGCGGAGAGCTGTGAGGTGGTGAAGGCTGGGGTGAGCTCCTTGGATTATCCAGCTCGTCCTCTGAGCTGGATGACAATCCATCATTCAATCCCATCTCGGCCAGGATGTTTGATCCGTATTGATCGAAGGCCGACACTGGCTGTGGGGAGAGAATCACCATTGCTTGACTTGGAATGACAGCTGTTTTCTTTTTCTTCTCAGCTAGACCTCCAGCTGGTTTGGGGTCAGCTGCCTTTCTCTTTCTTTGTTTCTTCTCAGCTGGAACTTCTGCCTCTGATCCTGAATCACCATTGCTTGACTTGGAATGACAGTTATTTTCTTTTTCTTCTCAGCTGGACCTCCAGCTGGTTTGGGGTCAGCTGCCTTCCTCTTTCTTTGTTTCTTCTCAGCTGGAACTTCTGCCTCTGATCCTTCCAGCTGCTTCTTGCTTTTACTCACAAGAGTCGCTTCTTCAGAAGATCATTGACTTGACTTATTCTTTGGAAAAGAATCTTCGTTTCTGGAAACGGTTCTGAATCAGCCCACTTTACTGTGTGCCCTTTCACAGCTTGCTCTATCAAGAAAGAAATTTTGGAGCAGAGATACAATGGCTCTGATGTTGAAAACGTCGTCCTGGTGGAGTTGAACTTGATCTTCTCAGACTCCTTGACCAGACGGTTGAGTAAGAAGTCAAACCAGTTGACATTTGCGCCTTTGATCATGGCAATCATCGGCTTGAGCTTTGGAATGTTGATCTCTCCTTGAGATCCAGCTATCCCTAAGATGCATTTCTGCGTGATATCCAGCAGCAGCCTGTACTTTGGCTTGAGCAGGAGCTTTGACATGCTCGCTCTGTAAGGCTCTAGGGAGATAAGCATCTCTCTGCTGAGAAATTCATCCTCTTCTTCACGACTGTAATCATCTGGGATGAATCCTCCTTCTCTGGGTAGGTTGAACACCTTTCGTAGCATCTTGTTGAGTTTGATATTGACGGTTGATGTATCAAACTTTCCATCTTCGCCCTTGACGATCATGTCAAATGAAGATGAGTAGAAGCCGTCTTCATCAATGATGTTGAGGTAGAAAAGTGCTGCATCTCTCTTTAGCAACAGCTTGGGCATGGAGGTTGCCCACAGCAAGAGACCGGAGTCTGCAACTAGATCCACCATCTCTTTTAACTCTGAAACATGGAGGTTGGAGGTGGACAGAATACTCTCAAATGATAGCTTTGTCATTAGAGCTTCAAACTGGTTCATCCCTGCAGTTGATTTCTTGGGCGTCATTTCTGCAACTTGTTGAATTTGATCGTGCGAAGAATTTGCAGAAAATAGATGGATATTTTGAATCTTTGAAATTTGCAGAGATAAAGATGGAGGAGGAAAGAATCCGCGTATCTTTTCCATATATATCAACTGCCATATAGGATCAACGGTTGAGATTGAATCAGTTGATATTCTGATCAACGACTGGGAGAGATTCACTCATCACGTTTTGCTGACGTGCTTTCGGCGAGTGTATTTCAAACGTGCGTGAGGCAGTTCAAACGTTTGATGTTCTGCCTCGATTCTGCCGTGCTACAGTACTATGCAGACTTTATAATTAATGCGACGGGAAAGGAAACTTATCAAACAATTCAACTAAGGAATATATGTCCGCTTAACATAAGAATTCAAATTTATTGAATATTATATTCCTCAGAGCAATAAATGCATGAGACGCAAACCGGTCAGCTTGGACACAGTATCCAGCTGATATCACAGCGGTCTTCTCCTTTGTTTGATTGACAGTTCTCCTCAGCTGAGTATTTTGAGATTAGCTTGAATTTCCTTCAGCTAAGTTCCCTTTATCTCCTCGACTGATGTCCAGCTGAGCTTGATTCCCTTTTTGGCTGGGAAATCCTTCTGAACTGAGTTTTGGGATCCAGCTGAGTTTGTTCCCCCTCAGCTGGATGAGCTTTCCTTTGTCCGGTTTGAGCAGTCCAAATAATCCACACATCATTTTGATTGCTCCGCTGGATCAGGTTTCCTTTAGCCGGTGATACCACCGAGTTTTATCTCGGTGAGTGCATCCCGTTGGGTATTCTACTTGATTTTTCCGAATCTTTCCGACTATGTAGAATTCCCCTTGATATGATAGTAGGTGGCTTTTTCTTCACCGCATCCTACTTCCTTGAGCGGATTTTCTCATTATTGGCTCATTCATTTGATAAGGTCACCGTCACAAATCCAAATTGATTCATCTCGTCGCTTCTGAATTCTTCTCTTGAGACCAATGTACTCAGCTGTATGACTGGCTGAATCTTCAGTTTTGTATCCAGCTGTCTTTATTTCACAGTTGGTCCTAGTCAGCTAGCTGGGTTTCTTTATTTTCTTTGTTGGATAAAACAACAAGATGTTTCAGACATCTTAATCAGAGCAGTCATCCTCATCTGAGTTGGAGAAGGAGATTTGATCATCATCCATTTCGCTCGATTCGAACCTTTTATCCTTTCTCCTGGAGGATGACTCAGCTAGGTTTCTCTTTGGATAGAGTTGCTTGTCGTGATGAACCTTCACGATATTCTTGTACCTTTCCTTGCTTTGTTCCAGCTGATTAATGCTCCGTACAAGCATGGCAACTTCTTCGTTCAAATCTTCTTTGCTCATATTTCTGTGCTCCTTGTTGGTCCTTCCAAGCTGAGCTGATTGAGCTTCTTTTCTTGGCTTGATCCTCAGCTCTGCTTCATTCATTCGGCTGGATGAATCTCTGCTTGAGATCCCCAGATCAAATTCGTTGGCCTTCAAGATGGAGAACAATTTTTCCATCTCCATGCTGCCAAGATCAGTTCTGCTTTGGTGAACCACTTTGTGTATACACCATTCTGAGGAGAGAGCTGCAAAAACTTTCAAGTTCTTATCTCGAACTGTGTATTTTCCAGTTCGGATCGTCTCGATCTCGATGACGAGGTTGGAGAATCTAAGCTCCATTTGTTCGATGGACTCGTAGGGGAGTTGCTTGAAGTTGTCGAACTTCTGGCATGCAACTGAGAATTTGTTCTCTTGAATTTTCTCTGAGCCTTCACACAGCTTGGCTAGAGTGTCCCGCATCCCCTTAGCTGTCTCGCAGTTGATGATCTTGCTGAGATAAGCGTCCGTCACTGTTGAGGAGATGACGTTGCGAGCGTAGCTGTCCAAACCAACTTGTCTTCTTTCTTCTGGAGAGTACTCCCTTTTGGGTTTTACAACTTGACGGAGTACTGGTTCAGCTCCAGGTAAGGTTTCTGCTTGTCTTTCTGATTTTATGATGATGATGGGTCCGTCAGTGATAACATACCACATCATGTCGTGATGCGCACTCAGAAAGCTTTTGAGTCGGAACTTCCAGATCTGATAATCATCGACAGAGAATGTCGGAAGATTCCTGCACAGGGAAGATTCCATGACAGTATGCAATATAATGATTAAAAATGTTTTTTTGAAACTTTGAAGGATCTGTTCAGGTGACCACTATCAGCAAAGAGGCTGACTTGACACAGAAAAAGTGATCTTTTGAACCACTGCTCTGATACCAATTGATGGTCCCAAGACGGATACCTTGGTATAGAGGGGGGGTGAATACACCAAGGTTTAAAAACTTTTCCAATTAAAACTCTTTTGAGTGAGCTGGCTGTGTTCGATCCAAATTTGGAAGCGTTAGCTTGATCGACACAAAGAAGCCGTGTGCGGAATGTGGTGGGATTTTGGAAAGTCCGTCTGTTGCTTCAAATATATTGCAAAGCTTTGTTTCTCTTTTTAGTTAGTCAGATTATGCAGCTTGAAATAATGCTTATGAAGGGTTAGCTGGATGCATAAATAAACATGAAAGAACAAAGCAACTTAACGTGGTTCGGAGAATCTACTCCTACGTCCACGACCAGAAACCTCTGGTAATCCACTAAGGATACCACTGACTTTTCGCGCAGTCAGCAAGCGTTGCAGCTTAGTTCCTCAAGCTGGATACAAGTTTACGCGTACTGTATCGAAACATAACCAGACTGTTTACGGGCACAGCTAAAGCCTACATTCAGTTTACGGGTACTGAAGAACCTAACCTATAGTTTACGGGTACTACAGAACCAAAATCTTAACCTAACCTTTTTCTGGGTTTGAGTTTGGGGTTTCCAACTATGAACGAGTTCTTACAATGAAGTAATTTGAGTATGATGAACTCGTTCAAACTAGGCTTAAGATGGGAATGATTATATGCCTAGATACTAGTGGGAGAGAGCTTCAGCAGCCTGAGAATGAATAATAACTCATAAGAATGACGGCTGCTGGATCTTGAAGCTTTTCTGAGAGATCTCTTGATCTTTGGTTAGACTTCTTTCAATGAAGTATGTTGATCTCTCTTGAGTATATTCTCTCGTCACTTCTCTCTTTCTGATGATGAAGAAGACTTCTATTTATAGGGAGAGATTAGAACTAGCCGTTGGAAAGAGCCGTTCTGAATCTCTACCTAACTTCTGACAGGATTGACTTGTCTTCTTCCTTGATTTCCTCGTAAAGCAATCCTAGGTCTGACTTCTAGGTGCTGAGGTGTCGAGTTCCTGATGGTCCAGATCAGATATGACTTTATCTCAAGTTGACTTCAACTCTGCTGTGCTGGTGACTCTGAGCTGTCTTGAACTCTGCTGGATCTTTGACGCTGAGCTGAGTCTTGAACTCTGCTGGGTCTTGACGTAGAGCTGAGTTGTCACACGAGCTGGGTCTTTCCTACAGCTGTGTCTGGAAGAGCTTGATCGTCTTGAATCTGGATAACGTTGCTGATCACTCGACTTGGCTTACCCTGCTGTGTACTCAGCTGGGTCTTCTGCTGTCTTCAGCGACCACCTGTAAACTTAGAAACTCTATAAGCTCAAACAGGTGAGCTGGAAAAACACTTGGGCTTGTGCAAACATCTACTCGGTTGGGGTCAGCTGGGTTTTGGTATCACTTCAAAACTCTATTAATTTTCCCAACAACAGCTCTACCTCGAGCTGTGTTCTAACAGTTTACGGGCACTATAGAAGCCTATCTCTTTTCAGTTTTCGGGTACTGAACTACCTTACACTCGAATTTCGCGCTTCGAGAGGGCGTAACCTTGACCTAACCTTTTCTGGGTAAAGGAGGGTTTTGGTTTCCAACTTTGAACGAGTTCTTACAATGAAGAACTTTGGAAGATGAACTCGTTCAGATCTAGGCTTTGGATTTACTATGATTTCTGCCTATTAATCAGACGAAAAACTAAAGCAGTTTCTGAAAGTAAACACTTAAGAATTTGTTGTTCTTCAAAGAGTTAGATAACTGCTGGAGAGCTTTTTAAAACTCGAGAGATTCAGAGAGGTTGAAAGCTTGCAGAGAGTTTTTCGTGTCTGATTCTGAGGTTGAAGACTGGTATTTATAGGTAGAGATTCAAATCTAGCCGTTGGAGGAGCCGTTTGAATCTTACCTACTCTCTGATCTGTCGATCTGCCGTTGAGTGTATCTTCACCTGTCTTCATCATTGTGTCAGATCCTAGGTTCACATTTCTAGGATGCTGAGATGTCGATCCCTCATTGTTCGAGGTATATTGACTTCCTCTGACACCGGGATTTCTGTCTTTCGAGCTGGTTTTTGAATTTAGAGCTGGATTGGGTAAACTGACTTGAAGTGACGACTTCAGAGTTAGTTCCCTTTTTGTCTGCTCAGCTGACTCTCTTGGACTTGAGTCAGCTCAATATATTCAGCTCCGTTGGATCTCCTTGGCTGGATCCACTCTTCTTTTCTTGAGAGTCAGTCTGACTCAGCTCGCCTTTTGAACTCGTTCGGCTAAGAAACCTTCGCTGACTTTGGGTCCAGCTGATTACTCAGCTGGGTCTTCTTTCGTCTTCAGCTTCCTTACCTGTAAACTTAGAAATTCTAAGGTTCAAACAAGCGAGCTGGTAAGCTTAACTTAGGTTTGTACATTCATCTACTAGGTTGGAGAACAGTTGGGTCTTGGAATTGAATCAAAACTCTAGAATTTTCCCAACAATTTCCCCCTTTTTGATGATGCCAAAACCTAACTGATAAAAACAACCTACTTCCCCCTAAATGAGAAAGTGGGTTTCAAAATGATAAGAATATTTTAGAAGATTAAATTAAGAGTTCAGTGCCTGGAGAAAGAGTTATTGTCATCAGGGTGAGCTTGAGAGCAAAAACATTTCAGTTTTATTAATCCACAAAGATGATTACAAGAAATACAAGATTAACAAACTGACAAAATAGACAAAATTAAATCCCAGTTGGCTGGGTCTTCATTTCTGCTGCTGCTGCTTCTTCAATCTATCTTCTTCCAGCTGCTCATCTTTTCTCAACCTGTACCGGTTGAATATCATCTGTTCCAGCTTCCTGTATTCTTCTTCGTTGTTTACCTTGGAAATTTTTCTCCTGATTGCCCATCTATTTACTTCTGTGATAATTTTCGATTTGTCAGGAAGATGAGTTCCAGATATCAGCGGAGGCTGGAGATGATACAGCTGGGGAGCAATGAATTGGATCTTTGCGGTACTTGCAGCATTGAAGAATGCTTTCGCAGTCATCCTGTCTTGATGAAAAAGCTCATTGAGATGCATCTTGAAAGCAACATCTGGGGGTGTATTAGGGTAAGCTCCCAGATAGTAGTAATCTTCAATGAACTCAAATTTTGTATGTTCCCAGTCGTCGTTTAACTCTTCTGGGATCCATTCATCTGTTCTTCTCCAGTTCATCGGCATTTGAGACTTTTTCTTTGTTGCTCTTATGTTGGCTCTTTTCTTCTTCTGCTTCTTTTCTTCGGCATTGAGCAAACTTTCTTTCTTCTTTTGCTGCTCTTGAAAGCTTTTCATCTCTTGCTTTTGTTGATTCACAAAGTTGCAGAGCCATTGAGTATCATTGAACTGTTCTGGCGTGGCTCCACTAGCTTTGGCAAAAGGGATGATCATTTTGCTCCATTTTTCTTTCCGTCCAGCTGGTTCCTCTGCATCCAGCTCAGCAACAACTTCATCAATCTCAGACTGTATCACTTGGATTTCGTCTTCAGCTACAGCATTCCCTTTGCCCGTCCTTGATGTTTTTCTCTTGTCATTACCTTCCCCCTTTTTGGCATTATCATCGAGAGCGGAAGAAAGGTTGACAACTGTCTCATTCAGCTGGGCCAGGGCCTTGTCAATATCAGCAATCTTGGCTGAGTTGTCTGCTGTGACGAGATTGAGCTGTGTTGTGCTGTTGTTTCCAGCTTTGAACTGATTGTCCAGCTCCTTGTAGAGATTGAACAGCAGGTGAATATCAGTTCTGTTGGAAAGAGTATGCTGTTGGAGAGCTTCCAGCTGGCTGGATAAGTTGTTGACGCTGCTTTCCAGTGGAGCTTGGAGGTTTGAGATTATCTCAGGGACTCTCTTCTCTAGATGATTTGACTGATCAATTTGTTGAGAAACGAGAGATTGCCTGAGATCTTGACTGGTGCTTTCCTGTAGGTTCTGGGCAAATCTGTGGACTTCATCAATGGACTGTCCATTACACTGAACTTGCCATTCTACAGCTGTGATGTGCAGAAGGTTGTCAACATTTGATTTGAGTCTATCCTGGAATAGGATTTCCTCAACTTGTTTGGCGATCTCGTCCTTCATTGCATCAGAAAGCACATTAGGATCCGTCTGGGTCCCGGATTCGACTTGTCTGGGTTTTACTGCCTCGATCTCGACCAGTGAGCGAGTGTCATCGGCATCTGGACTTTGTGGGGCAGCTTCGGTAGGCTCAACTGTTGCATTAGTTGGCCCTTCGTCAATCATTATTGCCTCAGCTGTGTCGGCAGGGACAGCTTCCTTGGCAGTCTCAACTGGAACAATCCAGCTGAGATTGTGTAGGTAGGAGGTGGCTCTTGAGATGACCTCTTCAGAAGATGGTACTTCATCCTGTTCAACCTTTTGGATGAGGATTTGGATCAGCTCGTCTTGATGCCCAAAAGCATCCTGAAGACTTTCAAATCCAAATATCTCTTGTAGAGCTGCTTCTTCGGCTTTGAGCTTATCAAAAGTGTAGAACTCCACAAGTTCTTCATTTGCGTACCAAGTAGCCATCTTGGTAGCTAGATAGAATTTGAAGTCGCTGACGGCGACTAATGCGGCGGGTAGAGAAGCAAGAGAAGGAAATTGTTGCAGTGCGCTCTTTATTCCTTGAAGCCTGAGGTCCTCGAACCTCATGATAGTGGCAGCACGTGCAACGGCTCTGGGACTGAGGATTTCGATTTCCTCAGAGGAAGAGGGGCTAGATGGTTCAGTTTGGTTTTCATCATCCAGCTGCAAAGGATCGTCAGCTGGATGGGGCTCTTTAGGTGAGCTGGGTGCTGAGAATTGGATGGTTTCAGGTACAGAAGGAGTAGGAGAGGGTGCTGGGTGGGGTACCTGAGGATGAAGAGGAAGGAGAAGAGAGTGTTGTTGAGGAGGAAGGAGAAGAGAGTGTTGTTGAGGAGTTCCAGCTGATGTGAGATCAGCTGGAGCGGGTTGTGAGGATGCTTGAAGAATTTGGCGAAGGGGAATAGCATCCTCCGGGTCAAGGGGGGACAGGAGAGGCTGAGGGAGTGGATTCAGATCCAGCTTGCTTATCAGCTTGCTTCTCTGCTGTCTCCTCAGCTAGCTTGCTGGCTGCCTTAAATTTGAGCTTCTTTTTGGCAGGAGGAGATACAGCTGGCTGAGATTCCTCCGGCTGCTTCCTTTTCCCGGCTTGAGAGGGAGAGGCAGTCTGCTGCTTTGTCTCCTACATCTTCTTCTTCCCTTCGGGGGCTGCTTTCTTCACCAAGTCAGAGAGCTGACTCTGCTTTTCAAAAAGAATTTTGGACACGGGGAACTCTTCTGTGTCGTGCCACTTGATTTGCCGTCCAGTGGAGTAGTGTTCTATTATGCACGCCACCTTGGTGCATAGATAGATTGTCTCCCTACAGCTGTATCGGGTGAAGCTGTCATCTTCAAAGTGGATCTTCTTCGACTCTTTCTCCAACTTTCCCATGAAGAAGGAGAACCAATCCATAGGATCATTCTTGAGGATGGCTATCATTGGCTTCAGCTTGGGTATGCTGATCTCTCCTTGAGATCCAGCGATACCTAGGATGCACTTCTGGGTGACATCCAAAAGTAGTCTGAATTTGGGCTTGAGCAGAAGCTTGGACATGCTCGCCCTGTAGGGTTCCGGTTTGAACAGCATCTGGTCCAGTTCGGCCTGGATCTCTTCTCTGGTGTAGTTGTCTGGGGAGCGGTCCCCAAGAGTCTTTAGTCCGAACAGCTTGCTCAACATCCGGTTGATGTTGATGTCGACATTCCAAGGAGTTGTATGCCCTGTCTTTTCCTTGAGATGAAGAGTGATGTTGGAGCGGAGACGTTCATCTCTGTTCGTCATCTCCATGAAGAATTCTGCCACTTCCCGGCGGAAGATATTCTTCTGTCGCGCAGTCGCCCATTGCAGTAGACCGGCTTTCTCGATGAGATCCAGCACCTCCTGGAACTCTGAGTTCTTGTAATTCTTGAGAGTTAAGCAACTCTCAAAGTGAAGCTTTGACATGAGATTTTCAGACTGGTTTACTCCTGGTGTTATCTTCTTTGGTGCCATGATCTTTTTCTGTGTTGAAGAGTTAGAAGATACAAGAGAAAGGAGTTTTGCAGAAAGATAATCAAGAATCGGTTATAGAGAATTTCAGAGATAAGAAGAAAGTATGGCGACGATTTGCATATCTTTGATATATATATATATATCAACCGCTTATTTTGATGAACGGTTGAGATCGTGAGATCCGACTTTAAGATCTGCGGCTGGGAGAAATTTGCGCTACACGTTAAGTGACGTGCGTAAATAGAGTGTAGGTCACGCGCGCGTGAGGTAGTCAAAACGTTCTGACTTCTGTCTCGACTTTTCCGAGCTACAGTACCCTGCATGCTTTTCATTAAATGCGATGGGATTCGATTGGATGGATGGCTTATTGACTAATTCATCTAAGGAATGTCTGTATATTTGAATTAAATTCCAATAATTTTATCCTTAAATAGCATATTCCTCAGGGAAATAAATGAAAGACTGCAAACCTGTCAGCTGATCTTTGTAGTCAGCTGATACCTCGGCTGTGTTTCTTTATGTTGAGTTTCTCCTTCAGTTTTATTATCCAGCTGAGCTAGATTCCCCCTCAGCTGGTTTCCCTTCTTGAATTGAGTTCACGACCCGACTAGGTCTGGATTCTTCCAACTTGATAACCCAAAGGTATCCAGCTGAGTCTTATCCTCCCTCAGCTGGATGCAGTTCCTTCATCTGGATTAAGCAATCCAAGCAATCCACACAGCATTTTGAATCTCGCTTCCATGAGAGGCTTTGTTAAAATGTCAGCTCGTTGGATATCTGTGTGAATTTTCTCAACAATGACGTCTTTCTTTTCCACGTGATCTCTGATGAAGTGATGTCGAACATCAACATGCTTACACCTTGTGTGAAGGACTGGATTTTCAGATATTGCAATAGCACTTGAGCTATCACAGAAGATTGGAACTTGACCAGTTTTCACTTCATAGTCATCCAGCTGATGCTTCAGCCAGAGAATTTGAGAGCAGCAGCTTCCAGCTGCCATATACTCCGCTTCAGTTGTAGATGTAGCGACACACGTCTGTTTCTTTGAAAACCATGATATCAACTTGCTTCCTAAGAACTGACATGTTCCTGAAGTTGATTTTCTGTCTAATCGATCTCCAGCAAAGTCTGAGTCTGATTATCCAGTCAGCTGCAAATTATCTTCAGCTGGATACCACAGTCCAATACTCTGAGTACCCTTTAGATATTTGAGAATATTCTTGACTGCTTGCATATGTGCCTCCTTAGGATCAACTTGAAATCTGGCACATACTCCGACTGCAAATGATATATCTGGGCGGCTAGCTGTGAGATACAGCAGGGAACCAATTATCCCTCTGTATTTGCTGGGATCCACTGGTTTTCCTTCGGTTCCAGGTTCAATCTTCTAGTTGGTATTCATAGGGATCTTCACCGTTTTGCTGGATTGAATTCCGTATTTGGCGATCAAGTCTTTCACGTACTTGGATTGATTTATGAATATTTCTTCTGCTGATTGCTTGACTTGAAGTCCTAGGAAGAAACTCATTTCTCCCATCATTGACATTTGGAATTGTTTTGACATCAACTCTCCGAATTTTTCACATAAGACAGTTGATCTTGAGCCGAAGATGATGTCGTCTACATAAATTTGGACAACTAATATATCTTCACCTAGTTTGATGGTGAAGAGGGTTCTGTCGACTGAACCTTTCTTGAATCCTTTGGATACAAGAAATCCTGATAGGGTGTCATACCAAGCTCGAGGTGCTTGCTTCAGACCATAAAGCGCCTTCTTTAGCTTGTAAACTTTGTTTCCTTCTGCTTCAAATCCTGGAGGTTGTTCTACGTAGACATCTTCTTTGATTTCCCCATTCAGAAATGCACACTTCACGTCCATTTGGTATACTTTGAATTTGTGATGTGCAGCGTATGCAAGGAATAAACTGATGGCTTCCAATCTTGCTACTGGAGCAAATGACTCTTCAAAGTCTATTCCTTCTTGCTGTGTATAGCCCTTGGCGACTAATCTAGCCTTATTTCTGATTATTACTCCAAGAGTATCCAGCTTGTTTTTGAAAATCCATTTAAGTTCTATTATTTTGACTCCTTCTGGTCTATCGACCAGTTCCCAGACGCAGTTTCTGAGAAATTCATTCAGCTCTTCTTGCATTGCATTTATCCAGGGCACGCTTTTTAAGGCTTTGAGTATTGTTTGGGGATCTGAAACTTGAGCTACATAACATGCCATGAGAGCTGTGTCTTCGTCGAAGACGGTCAATTCTAGCTCTACTGAGACTTGAGCTTCATTAGCTGCTTCTTGAGGGTTTGATGACGGGTTTTGAGCAATTGAATTTCTTGTTCTAACTCTGTCTGAAGGTTCTCCAATGATTGCTGAAGCTGGATGATCTTCGATCCATCTTCGTCTTCTTCTAATTTCTTCTTCTAGCTCATTGATGCTTGTTGTTGCTAAGTCACGTCTTGCTTGGAGATGATCTGGAGTCATATCCTGAGACTCGTTCTGATTTGGATTAGAATTAGATTGATCTTGAGGCGTAGACTGAGTGAATTCAGCTGGAGAGGGAGCTGCGGAGTCAGCTGGGCCTTGATTTCCAGCTGGCGGCATTCCCCCTTGGCTTGATACTGGGGATTCTTCTGGATTTTCAGCTGGTTGATTTGCCTCTTCTGAATTGATTTGAGGTTCATCCCAAATCAATGGTTCGGCTAGATTCCGGATTCGAATTTCTTACGATCTTGTTTGAGCATGATAGGTGTTTGATGTTCCAGCTGTGTTTCTTTGTTTGATAGACTCTCTGAATTCGAAAGATGTTTCATCAAAGGTGACATGAGGGGTCACTTCGACTGTTTGTGTTCTCCTGTTGAAGACTCTGTAAGCTTTACTTACAGCTGAGTAGCCAAGGAATACTCCTCGGTCAGTTTTGGCGTCGAACGTCTTCAGCTGGGTTTTCCCATTATTTAGGATATGGCATTTTGAACCGAAAACCTTGAAGTACCCGATGAAGGGTTTCCTGTTATTTCATAGCTCGTACGGAGTATTTCCTTGTCTGGATGTGAGTAGCGATCTATTCTGAGTGAAGCAAGCTGTGTTGATTGCTTCAGACTAGAATTTCTTTGGAATGGCTGAGCTTGCTAACATTGAGGTAGCTGCTTCTTTGAGTGTTCTGTTCCTCCTCTCAGCTACACCATTCTGCTGAGGTGTACGTGCAGCTGAGGTTTGATGTTGTACTCCGTTCTTCTCATAATATTCATATATAGTTTCATTCAGAAACTCAGTTCCTCGGTCTGATCTAATCGAGATAATTTCGCATTCCTTTTGAGTCGTCAACCTTTCCAGCAGGGCCGGCAGCTTGGATCTTGTTTCACTTTTCTGGTACAGGAATGAAACCCATGTGAACCTGGAGAAGTCATCCACTACGACCAGAGTGTATTTCCTGCCGTTGAAACTTGCTGGTGTTACTGGACCAAAAAGATCCATGTGAAGGAGTTGAAGAACTCGATCAGTTGACGGCGTCGGCTTGAGAGAAAATGAAATCTTTGTTTGTTTTCCTTGTTGACAAGCACTGCAGATATGACTCTTGTCATAAACTTGATCTGGAATTCCATTAGCGAGCTGATTTCTGGCCAGCTTGTTGATTGTCTTGAAGTTGAGATGATTCAGCCGTCTGTGCCACAGCCAGCTGACTTCATTGTTGTTTTTTGATACAAGACAAGTGTCTGGATGGCTGTTATTCCAGTCAGCAAAGTATATGTTTGCTTCTCTTTTCCCTCTCAGTAATACCTGCTTGGTTTTCCTGTTTTTCACTGTACATCCCTGTGCATCAAACTTGACAGAAAAACCATTGTCGCAGAATTGACTAATGGAAAGCAAGTTATGTTTTAATCCTTGTACATATGAAACGTTAGATATTTTAACATTGTTGGTTTCAAATGTACCGTAACCTTTGGTTAAACCTTTGGAGTTGTCACCAAACGTTATTTGAGGGCCTGGACGCTCTTCGTATTCTTGGAGTAGATGCTTCAGATGAGTCATGTGCTTTGAGCATCCGCTGTCCATGTACCACAGTGTTCTCATTGATTCCTCTATGATGCGTCTTTCTCTTGTAGCCTGTCACAGAAATCAAAATTTAGGTCCCCAGTTGTGATTGGGTCCTTATTGGTTAGTTAGAGATCCCTTTACGATCCAGATTTGTTTGATGACTCTGATTGGATCATTTGTTCTGATAATTCTCCCAGCTGTGTCTATGAACACGTTCTTTGTGTCTTTGTTTGACTTTGTTGGCCGGGTCTTGATCTCAGCTTGATTTCTTGATAGTTCAGTTTTTCTTTGGTTTCCAGCTGAGTGTACAGCTAAGACATTTTTTTGTCTCTGTCTCTGCTATCTAACTTGGTATCTCGGCTGGACTTGATAATCCAGCTGGTAATCATATGACTGATATCCAGCTGGATACCTTTTCTGATATCTTGGTTGATATCTTGCCACTTGCTGCTGATGATGTTGGTGTCGATGTTGTCCAGCGTCATTCCTTCGTTGTGGTTGAATCCAATGTTGTTTAATTTGTGCCTGGGGTTGCCTTACAGTTTGTCTTCTAGGACCTTGCTGTGTCTTCTTTTTCTCAGTCTGTTGTGCAGCTGGAGTTGGATTCTCTTTTGCTTTCACAAATGTTACCTTGGTTCCACTTGTAGTTGCAACATTTGTTAAATTCTTCGACCCATCATAACCCAATCCCGTTTTTAATGCTGCTGGTCGTTGCACACTAATTATTTCATCCATCGTTAATGTAGCTTTGATAAGTGCTACCAGCTTTGTGGTTAGTGTGTCTTCTGACCTTTTTAGTTCCAAGATCTCAGCTGACTTTCTATCTGACTCAGCTGTGGATTTTTCCAAGTTGTCCACCAGCTGCTTTTTCTCATAGTAGAATTCCTTCATCAGCTGATCCTGTTTGATTATCTTTTCGTTGAGCGACACTATTTCCTCTTTGAGCTGTGTGGCATCAGCTGCTTCTGATGCTTCTTTCTTTTTCAGTTCTATCTTCAGCTCAGCATTTTCACACATTATGACATCAAGAATTTCTTGTAAATCCTTGAAGTCATTCATGACTTTCTCCACCAGATTCCAATCAGGTTGTCCTTCTGATTCAGAGACCTGCGTAGAGTGTTCGTGTAATGGTGATGGGTTAGATACGTCCTGAGTTTTAGAAGTTACGTCATCATAGTCGAGTCCGTCTGTCTGTCCCATGAAGCAAGTATCCCAGTCTTGATCATCACGGGCCATGAGTGCATCTTCCTCTGAGTCTGAGAAAGGCATGTCATCATCTATTTTGTTACACTCGGACTCTTCATCAGCTATATATGCTCTTCTTCTGTCAGCTGCCTTAGCTTTCAGAAAATCTTTTTCATTCTTTGACAGTTTGGGACAGTCCTGCTTGTAGTGTCCCGGCTCTTTGCAATTGAAACAGCCTTCCTCTGTCCGTTTTGAGGAGTCAGCTGGCTTTTCATCAGCTACAGCGTACTTGTCTCTGTACGTCTTGGCGAATTTTTTGTATTTGCCTTTGCTGGTATTGAGTCTGTTGTAATTTTTCACCAACATGGCAATTTCTTCGAGTAGCTCCTCTTTGCTCATATCCTTTTTGTCCTTCTTCTTCTTGGAGGACTCAGCTGACTTGACATGAGCTGACTTTTCAGAGTTGGCTCTGAACGCTATCTCTTTTGGAGCTGGGGTGAGTTCTCCTTCATTCTGTCTACTTGAAGACTCTTCTTGGGTGATCTTCAAGTTGTATCCGTTAGCTTTTAAGAGTGAGAACAACCTTTCTGTAGATAGATCACCCAAGTCACTTCGACTTTGGTGAACTACTTTGTAAGTATTCCATTCAGCTGAAAGAGCTGAAAGAACCTTTAAATTCTTTTTCCGCTGGGTGTATTTCCCAGTTCTGATTGTCTCTATCTCGACGACTATATTTGAGAACCTTAGCTCCATCGCTTCGATGGACTCGTTGGCTAGCTGCTTAAAGTTGTCGAATTTTTGGCAAGCTATTGTGAATTTGTTTTCTTTGATCTCTTCTGACCCTTCACATAGCTTGGCAAGTATTTCCCACATCTCTTTGGTTGTCTCACACTTGATAATCTTACTCAGGTAGGCGTTTGAGACTGTTGATGAGATGGTGTTCCTTGCGAAGCTGTCCAATCCAGCTTGCTTTCGCTCTTCTGAAGAGTATTCCTTCTTTAGTTTGAGAATTGGCTGGTATGCTGGTTGTCCTCCATCATGAGCCGGTACGAGTTCATTTCCTTGCTTATAAATGAGGATGGGTCCGTCTGTAATGACGTCCCACATCATGTCATGATGCGCACACAGGAAGCTTTTCAATCTGAATTTTCAGATTGCATAATCGTCAACTGAGAAGGTGGGAAGATTCCTGTTAAGATAAGAATCCATGAAGAGATGTACATGATGCACTAGTATGAGTTTTTCTAAAAAACTGATCTGTTCAGTTGACCACTGATACAGAGTTTCAAGACAAATCTCTTGATTCAGAAACAGAGGTCGTTTGAACCACTGCTCTGATACCAATTGATGGTCCCGGAACGAGGTCTTCGGTGTAGATGGGGTGAATACACTGAAGAGGGATTTTTGAAAACGATTGACAAATTAAAACAGAGTTAAGTGAGAGCTCAGTTATGAGTTCAGCTGACTTCTAAAGAAGGTGATCAGCTGGACTGATAACTCAGCTGGAAGTGCGGAAAGTGGTGGAAAGAAAAACTTAGCTCGTTCCCTTTACAAAATCTCAGAAAAACTTAGTTTCAGTTTTCAGTTAAGCAGGTTTAAAACAAATGCGGTGGTACGGGTCACTCAGCCAGAGAACTTAAGCTTTGAAAACTTGTGCTGTGCAAATGCGGTTAGTTCTTTAAATATAAAATGCAAAGACTTAATAAAGCAATAAAGAACACGGAATTTTAACGTGGTTCGAAGAGAGAACTCCTACGTCCACGACCAGGTTTTAGCTGGTAAATCCACTAAGGATAACCACTTGGTTTACGAGTACCAAGCAACTTCGCAGCTCTACCTCGAGCTGTGTTCTAACAGTTTACGGGCACTGTAGAAGCCTATCTCTTTTCAGTTTTCGGGTACTGAACTACCTTACACTCGAATTTCGCACTTCGAGAGGGCGTAACCTTGACCTAACCTTTTTTGGGTAAAGGAGGGTTTTGGTTTCCAACTTTGAACGAGTTCTTACAATGAAGAACTTTGAAAGATGAACTCGTTCAGATCTAGGCTTTGGATTTACTATGATTTCTGCCTATTAATCAGACGAAAAACTAAAGCAGTTTCTGAAAGTAAACACTTAAGAATTTAAGTGTTCTTCAAAGAGTTAGATAACTGCTGGAGAGCTTTTTAAAACTTGAGAGATTCAGAGAGGTGGAATGCTTGCAGAGAGTTTTTCGTGTCTGATTCTGAGGTTGAAGACTGGTATATATAGGTAGAGATTCAAATCTAGCCGTTGGAGGAGTTTGAATCTTACCTACTCTCTGATCTGTCGATCTGCCGTTGAGTGTATCTTCACCTGTCTTCATCATTGTGTCAGATCCTAGGTTCGCCTTTCTAGGATGCTGAGATATCGATCCCTCATTGGTCGAGGTATATTGACTTCCTCTGACACCGGGATTTCTGTCTTTCGAGCTGGTTTTTGAATTTAGAGCTGGATTGGGTAAACTGACTTGAAGTGACGACTTCAGAGTTAGTTCCCTTTTTGTCTGCTCAGCTGGCTCTCTTGGACTTGAGTCAGCTCAATATATTCAGCTCCGTTGGATCTCCTTGGCTGGATCCACCCTTCTTGTCTTGAGAGTCAGTCTGACTCAGCTCAGTCTTTGAACTCTGTTCAGCTAAGAAACCTTTCAGCTGACTTTGGGTCCAGCTGATTACTCAGCTGGGTCTTCTTTCGTCTTCAGCTTCCTTACCTGTAAACTTAGAAATTCTAAGGCTCAAACAAGCGAGCTGGTAAGCTTAACTTAGGTTTGTACATTCATCTACTAGGTTGGAGAACAGTTGGGTTTTGGAATTGAATCAAAATTCTAGAATTTTCCCAACATATACAAATTCGAGAATTATAATTGAGAATACATATTTTTGAGATTTTTTTATTTAAGTCAATTTAAAAAAAAATAAATTAAACAAATTAATATTGACAACTTAATAATTGATCAAATTAAAATTGTCAATAAAAATAAAACTATTTATTTGGCTAACAAATTAATTTGCCAAATTATATTGGTTGGGCAAAATAATTGCGGAATGAGAAAATACACATGGATTGTGAGCATTTATATAGGTTCTTCAAGAGTGAAGTTTTATTGAGAATCAATGTGGGATGGAAAAATTTATATTAAATATACATAGAATAAATGAATAAAAATGCTCAAAATGAGGATTAAAGATAAATAAGAATATTGAAAGGAGAGAGCACCACGTAGGACCTCGAATTAAGAAGAGGGCTCGAATCCGTAATCGTTTTAATAATATATATATGGATTATTGAAAAAAATATGTATGAATTAAAGATTAAAACTTGAGCCGAAGTACAATAGCTTAGCCTTTTTCGGTTTTTAGCTATAATTCTAAAAAAACAAGTGTGTATCCCATCGAAAATCGAAGGAAAACTATATTATTAAAATAAAATATATTAATAAGGCTGTTTCTTCGATTTTATTGTACTTCCTTAACAAATACTTTTATTTTTATTATTATTTTGTAATATATAAGGATGAACATTAAAAATAATTTAATATAATTTCGGAGTTATAATATTGTGATAATTGATCAAAAAGAGTGTTTCTTTAATTTTATTTTACTTTCTTTAGTTGCAAGAAATCAATAAAAATCAAACTATTTTTTTTTACTTCACAATCTGTCAAATATTTCATTATATACATCGTTAATTGTTGTGTATGTCTAATCATCTCGTCACAAAGTTAAATTTCGAGAATTATCCCTACATGTATATATATATACAAATCCAAGAATTATAATTGAGAATACGTATTTTTGAAAATTTTCTTTTATTTACGTCAATTTAAAAATTTGTTAAATTAAACAAATTAATATTGACAACTACAATTGATCAAATTAAAATTTTCAATAAAAAAACTATTTATTTGGCCAACAAATTAATTTGCCAAATTATATTGGTTGTGCAAAATAATTGCGGAATAGAAAAATATACATGGATTGTGAGTATTTATATAGGTTCTCCAAGAATGAAGTTTTATTAAGATTCAATGTGGGATGAGAAAATCTATATTAAATATACATAGAATAAATGAATAAAAATGCTCAAAATAAGGATTAAAGATAAATAAGAATACTGAAAGGAGAGAGCGCCACGTAGACCTTGAATTAAGGAGGGATCTTGAATCCGCAATCGTTTTAATAATATATGGATAGATAGATAGATTATATATATATATATATATGTTATGAGATGTATGATATGATTTAGAATATGGTTACCATTATTATATTAGTATATATAGAATATATCGATATAGAGGTAGAGATAATAGAATAAATATAATTTGTATAGAATTTGATTTGA
Organism: Agastache rugosa; assembly: GCA_031470985.1. Classification (NCBI taxonomy): domain Eukaryota; kingdom Viridiplantae; phylum Streptophyta; class Magnoliopsida; order Lamiales; family Lamiaceae; genus Agastache; species Agastache rugosa. The sequence continues at coordinate 3,892,502 of CM062604.1, read as the reverse complement.
TATATACTGATGTGGCATGAAGTTGAGATAATAATAATAATAATAATAATAATAATAATAATAATAATAATAATAATAATGTATAGTATATGAATTAATATTGACTACTTAATAATTGGCCAAATTACATTGTCCAACATAAAAATAAAATTATTTATTTGACTAACTAATTAATTGGCCAAATTAAATTGTTTATGCAAAATATTTGCATGATGAAAAAAAATACACATTGATCTTGAATATTTATAATGGTTCTCCAAGAGTAGAGTCTTATTGAAAATCGATGCGTGATAGAAAATTTCATAGTTAATTTATAGAATATATGGATTAAAATTACATTAAAAGATGATTTAAGATAAATAAGAATAATGAATGGAGAGCGCGCCACATAGAACCTAAAATTAAGGGGAGCGTTCGAATGCGTAATCATTTTAATAATATATGGATGGATGACATTGCGGTATCAAATTTGCGTACATAAATTTAACAAAAGAATAGGGCTGGCCCACACATAGGGTCAAGTGGGGCAAAGGCCCAAGGCCCCCAAATTTGAGGGCCCCAAAATTATTAAAAAAAGTTTAATAGTAGTATCAGAAAAAAAAAAAAAAAATATTTCACTCAACCGGAAGAAAGATACAAGACATTCACGATCACATATCTCAACTACTCGCCTAATTTCTCTCAAATATGCAGTCATGCAAATATAGACAAAGAAAAACGATGAAAGACCCATATTTTTCTTTTTGCTTAGGGCTCCTGAAATGTAGTTATGCAATCATACAAATATGAAAGAAGAAAGATGAAGGGTCAATTTTTTTCCCTTTTGTCTAGAGCCTCCAAAATATTAGGACCGGCCCTGCAAAAGACACACATGCTGCTAATGTTATCGAGACTTGCAAACTGTAGGAGTTATGCAAAACAAGTTGTGAGCTATGACTTTGTTTGAAATTAAATGAAGGCCTATTATTTGACTGAATCAAATGTATAATACTATTCATTTCATATCTAGTCTTCACTACTATGGAATATGGTCACGACTTTTAAATAGTGCAAGCACTATTACTAAGATGCAAAAATTTGGATACAATCAATCTCACCATGGGGTTAGTTTTAATTAAGAGAGATTAGAGGGTAATTAAGTGGATTATGGTATAATTAAGATTTATTAATCTTTAATTAGGGTTATTAATTCTAACTATGATTTATTATCTTAATTAAGATTTATTAAGTCACAATTAAGATTAATTAAATATTAATTAATTTAAAAATAAAAAAAATACTCCTTCCGTCCCAAATCAATAGGTTTGAAGTCTCCGGCACGTATGTTAAGAAAATGAGTTATTTATATTAAAATAAAAAAAAGGTGAAGTAATGTTTTTGAAGTTATTCATGTCAACTCAAGTATAAAAAAGAAATATTAACTTTTTTTAGGGTATTATCATGTGTGCCACAATGAACATATAATATAATTATTGAGTTACCTGGGTGTTCATTATGTATTGAGTATCTATTTTAGTCCGGACCTATTAAATTGGCGGTGTATAAATAAAGAAAACGAGCCTATTAATTTGGAACTAAGAGTAAGAAATCTTTTAACTGGGATAACATAGTAAAAACATCCCGAAAACCATCTATTATAACTTCTTTCAGAAATATTTGGGCCTTTTTTTGTTTTATTTCTGGGCTTGACCCTTTCGAAATGTAATGGGTATTAATTCAAGCCCTAATTAAGAATAAAGAAGAAAATTAAAAAAGAACCCGCCTAATTCAGTTATTCAGATTCAGCTCTCTCCCTCAAAACACCTCTCCCGCTCTCTCGCTCTCTCTCTCTCTCTATCGGCAACAACAGCAACTCTCCGGCGGCGGCGGCAAGTTAATTAGTGTTGCTTAAATTTTTTATATTTTGCTGTAAATTTAGTTATTTAGTGTTGTAGACTTGTAGTTAGTTTAATAAGCTGAAATTGGTTGAATTATGCTGAAATAGGGGCTGAAAATTCTGAATTGCTTAAATTGGGACTGAAAAATTGATTTTTTTTGGTGTTGTAGTTAGTTTAATTTGCTGAAATTGGTTGAAATAGGGGCTGAATAGGGGATAAGGAAATATTAGGTTCACTTTGTTGGTGGAATAAGCATCCTAATTGAAAGGTCGTGAAAAGGGGTTGAGGGTTAACATTAAGGGGTCGTTTGGTTTACTTGATAAGGCATAATAAAGCTTGATTGATAAAATAATCCAACCTAATCACATGTTTCGTTTGAATGATTTGGCCCGTAATGGAAAACATGGCCCGTGCTCCTATCCACCAATTGAGTGATAATTTATCATTCCAAATTTGGGTGGATTATTAATCACTCATATAATTCTATAATCCTATTGTAGCCACCTATGTTGATATGTTGGAGTTTATTTAATAGGTTTCTAAAATTGATCGTTTTAATTTTGTCTTCCTATGCTATGCTTGAATTATGTATTCTTTTTTCTTACAAATAAATGATTCATATGTTTTCCATACATTAGAATAGGTAGAATGGAAGGGAGAGTAGAGCACATATGCCAAAATTGTGGTAGCAATGCCGGCTTTACCGTAGCTGATGATGGGTTCTTCTACTGTGGTTACTGCAACTCACAAGCAGATGATATCTTTGATACTGGCATTGACGAGAAAGATATTTTCATTCATTACAATGCTAGTTGCAAGCGAGTCCCGCCTGCCAATATAAACTGTCCCTGTCCCTGAACCTATCTCTCAGGTGAGAATGTCTCAGTTTATGGACTTTCCTAATATTTTTTACCATCCTGATATCGAAGATGCTATGTATGAACGTGTCTTATTGCTGCTGATGTCAATCAATTTTAGAATAAACATTAATATCCTGATTAAATCTTTGTATAAGATCTGGCTTACCCTGAGTTGCGAGTTGTACTGTAAAATTTGTTTTTTGTATATTTATACTCAAATCTGATTTACGATGAGAAACGGCTATTGACTTTAACACCCACAGGTTCAATTTGGAATATGGTGTTTGACAATCTTTTTCGTCTTGATGAATAGAATCTTATCTTATTGTTTATTTTTCAAGAGGAAATTTGTGCAAGAGATCAATTCTATCCTAATAGTTCAATCTAATGGACAGTGGCCAGTATTCTGTCCAAATTATGCTCCTAGATTATTGGGGCGGACATTTTGAAGCTTCATATACTAAATATGAGATAGAGGTAAAAAGCTTATAGATGTTGTATATGATGCTTCTATTTGTTCTCAAATGAATAGCAATATATGAAATTTATGTTCCTTTTGGACTGAGGGAAAGGCAAAGAAAGTTGTACAAGCACAAAATATATAGTTTTGAAATTTAAAAATCCCAGATGCATGTTTGCAGCATGCTCTCTCCCTACTCATGTTGACATTAATGTGTATTGTGTACTAGAAATAGAATTATCTGTTTCAACAATATCCTCACCCCTAACTCATTGAGTCAAAACCGGAAAAAACGATATTATTGTGATGTCTTTATAAGTTGATACTCAAGTATGAGAATTTGCACTTCTATGCATCTTCCCATGTACTAGTGTGTATAAACTGGAGATGTTGAAAATTATTTTTGATGCGGAATTTTTATAATTATCTATATGTAACTTTAGATGTGACAAATCCTTCTCCTATTTCCATATTTAAAATGCATAAAATGTTCAAGGCATGCTTGCTCTGATTTATTGCACATTAGATAAATCAGTGATGATTTCATCTACTACGACCTTTAAGATTGGCCTTTGATTGTTGTTCTTAGAGTGTGATTTGATTTTTGGAAGCTATACTTTCTGTTGGAAGTTTTGTCCAATCTCACGTGTTATTTTTCTTGCAGGGAGGCAACAGACAACAGAAAGAGCTCTGGCCAGACAAGAATCAAAGTAGCACTTATGACTTATGCTGTTGCTAATCGGTTAGAAATTTAATTATTACGATATGGGTTCAATAACCACATACAAACATCAAAATATATATATATAAATATATATATATATATAAATATATATATATATATTACTTTAACAAAAATAAAATTACGTAGGCTCTTTATCAATTAATTGTCGATTAATTTCGGAGCATATGAGAATAGATGAGGTAAATTTCTGGAGCAATCAGAAAAGAAGTTCGAAAGTTATAAACAGAAATTAGGGGAATTGTTATAATCATAGATTTGAAAATTTTCAAAAAGATAATGTGCACCAGGTCTTATGAGCACGATATTTTGAATTTGTTTATTAGTTTAATTAACAGAGAATATTGAAACTAGAACGGAATAGAAGTAGGGTGAAAAAGAAAAGTTTTGGGTTTTCTGTCTATTATATTTCGTTTTCTATTGCATTTTAAAGCTTGGAAGTGAGAATATTTTAGGATGAGGTTTTGAAAGGTAAGAATTAAAATAGTCTATATCTGTGTGACTGTCTCTCTTACATTCATTCACCCTCTCTCCCTCTCTCTCTCTCTCTCTCTCTCTCTCTCTCTTATAGAGAAAATGCAGACTGCAAAGACAAAGGAAATGAAGAAGCGAAATGACAAGGCCGAGAAGATGAGTATGCAGTTGGATGATGTCAGAGAGCCGTTTTACAGGAGATAGAAGAAGGAAGGCAGCGGCTGCTGCTGTTATATAGTTTTTCTTTATTTAATTAGGTAGGTTAGTAGTATTTATTTTCCAGTTAATTATATTCTTTAATCTTCTAGTTCCTCTTTACTCTAAACAAATGAATTTGAGGAATTGATGTCTAAGGGAGGAATTGGTGTCCAAGGCTTTTTGAGTACTTGAAAAGAACTCAATAAAGATGGAACGTGGATTTACCAAGTCTTATATTATTGCCTTTTTGAACTAGAATGGAAGAGAAGTTCTAGTTTACTAGTATCTCTTATACTCCCTCCTTCCCATTCATCTTGGCATGTATTCTTTTTTAGGCCGTCCCACTCATCTTGGCCTGATTCCTTTTATAGAAATAATTAGAGCTCAATTAGTAAATTAATTAAGCCCAAAAGTCAATAAAAACACTGTAGCAGATTGAAAAGTCAATAAAAAATATTTTTTGACTTAAAAACACTTTATTAGCAATAATAAAATAATGTATACAAACTACACTAAACATAACTTTTATGCTTAATACCTTTCTTCTTAATACTCGTGCCAACAAGAACTAGGCCAAGATCAATGGGACGGAGGGAGAATTTCTTTTTCTGTTATTTGAGTATCATTTTATGCCGTAACAATAAAGAGAGAAGAAAAAAACAAGGGGAAGAAGTGGATTAGTATATAGAATAGTAGAAAATACAATTAACAATAAGACCATTGCACCACCGAACCTAGTTTTCTTTCGGGTTAATTATTACTTATGGTCCGACCTTTCACTTCGTAGTGATTTTATGGAGTGACCTTTTGAAATATTCAAAAATGGCCCGACCTTTGCTCCATTGTGACACTTATGGCATGAGACCGAAAATCCGGCAACGGAAAACTGGGTGGGGCGGCTGAATGATGATGTAGATATTCTTTAAAAAATGGGGCAAGAATATCCACATCATCATCTGGCCGCCCTACTCAATTTTCCGTCGCCAGATTTTCGGTCTCAGGCCATAAGTATCACAATGGAGCAAAGGTCGGGCCATTTTTTAATATTTCGAAAGGTAAGGCCATAATATCACTACGAAGTGAAAGATCGGCCCATAAGTGATAATTAATCATTTTCTTTATGTTTATGGGTGGGAAAATGGGTTCCAGGGATACCCGACTAGGACCCGGTACCAGACGGGTTAACGGGACCTTACATTCAGGTTTTGCGGGTTTGGACGGGCGTGGATTGGATTATTTTGGTCGGGAAGGTATCGGGTTTATCCTACCCGTGTACCCGAGTACATATTAAATTAAAGGTTAGGACTTGGATTAATAATTACGTTTTTCCTAATTCCTAGAATTAATATTTTGATATTTGTCGTGAGTAAATATCATTAATTAGTTGTTATTTTTGATATTTGTCATTTGGTATGAAGTTTTGACCTATGATTAGCAATGATTTGTGAGGTTAACTTGAGTTGAGGAGTCCCTTCGAGGACATCTAAACGGTAATAAATCGTGTCTCTGTAATCAGAGAGGTCTTAGGTTCAATCTTTACCACTCATTTTTTCCTAAGTAAAACAAAAAAAAAGAACTCGAGTTGAAGATGACTGTATATTGATTTCAATGATTAGAGTGTTTGAGCTTTTATTTGGGAAAAATCAATGAAAAATTAAAACAGAACATGTGGATAACTGTTGAAAATAGGGATACTTTTTAATATTTTTTAGATATTGGGTTTAAGGATACTAGTATACCCAACTCGAATACCCAAGCCGGGTACTTGAGTACCCGGTAGAGAAAACGGATCCGGGTACGGGTAGTATTTAAGCAAAGAAAAAGTAGGGTACTTTACCTTTCCCGTATTCCCACCCCTAATTTATGTTTTCAATTTACAAAAGATATTTTTAATTATTAAATATACAATGGTAGACCACCAAGACATGTTTTTTTATGTTGACGTTACTCAATTTATGTAGTCCCGATAGATAATTATTTACAAAAAAAAAAGAAAAAATCTATTGAAAATTTACTTATAATTATCTAATAAATTATTGAATTTTCTAAAGATATAAGTTTAAATATATCCTAAAAACTTAATGAATAAAATATTCTTCATATAAATAAAGATAACCTATACTAATGTACTTCCGTGCTATGCACATGGCAATACTAGTTCTATTTTAAATTTCTTATATTTTGTGGGGTAATAATACCTTTTTAAAATGTAGTACTGCCTCCGTCCCATTTCATTATGCTCATTTGGCCGGACACGAATGTTAAAAAAATGAGTTACATATAATAAAGTTGAAAAGATAAAATAATTTTTTTGGGGTATTTCTGTCAAATCAAGTATGAGAGAGAAAGGAGAAAATAACCTTTTGTGGCATATATAGTAATTTATTTACACCTTGGATGGAGAATGATCTTTTGGAAGACATTTTATTTTATTTATTTATTAATTTAATAAATATCTATGATATTGTAGATGACATTTTATTTTGGCCAGTGAAAGATGAGAAAGCATGGACGCGAAGCGCTAGCCAAAATGAGTGTGAAATCCGTCGCGCGGTCTTTAAAATTTCTTGTAATGTTTGTTAAAAAAAATGGGTGTGAAACAAGGAGAGAAAATATTTCTATTATTTTAATTAATACATATATAAAATGTATGATGTATATATACATATATATATAATTTATTTATAGATACACATATATTAATAAAAAAATTAAAAAATTGTGGGGCACGTGCCCCTCCTTGAGATACATACATCCGTCCTTGCATATAATAGTGAATCAATAAAAAAGAAGAGGTAATCATGTTGACTAGCAAATTAAGTTAGTGGAAATTAATAGTTGGCCACCAACTTTATTCTAATAAATTGTGGCCAACTTTGGGATGAAGTGACTTAAATGCCCTTCATATCACTTTACAGCTCTCTCACTTTCTCTCTTCCCCTCCCCCGTACTCTCACTTTCAGAATTCATTTTCAGATTCAAAAATTTTCTCTTTCATCTCCATCATTCTTCTCCCTTTCGTCGAGCCGTCTACAACTTCTGGCGCCGTCTGCATCTTCCGTCGTCGCCTTCCTTACAAAGTGGCGTCGTCTACAACTTTCGGATCTGCTTCGTCTCACCCTTTCAGATCTACAGCTTCTGTCATTTTGGAATTCAGATCTACAGATCTACAACTTCTGTCATCTGAAAATTTGTTCTTTGATGGTGTATTGTAGGTTGTTGGTTTTATGGTTGTAATGTATATTGTATTTTGGAATTGGCTTGTTTCATGGTTGTATTGTAGGTTGATGGTTTTTAATCTAAGATATCAGTTTTGAATTTAGTGTATTAATTTTAATTGAGTTTTCTAGATCTAGTCTGTCATGTTCTTGTCGTATTTTCCAGATCTTGCTGTCCTCTTCTTGCATATGTGTTCTTTCTGCATTTTTCACGTCACTGCGCGTTGCGACTTGGCACACCTAGTACGAATGCAACATATTCGTACCAGGTGTGCCAAGGCATACCGCGCATAGACTTGGAACACCTGGTACGAATGGTGTATTCGTACCAGGTGTTCCAAGTCTAGGCGAGGTATGCCCTGGCACACCTGGTACGAATGCAACGTATTCATACCAGGTGTGCCAGGGCATACCGCGCCTAGACTTGGAACACCTGGTACGAATGGTGTATTCGTACCAGGTATTTCAAGTCTAGGCGAGGTATGCCTTGGCACACCTGGTACGAATGCAACGTATTCGTACCAGGTGTGCTAGGGCATACCGGGATGCGGTTGACCAAAGACGAACATCATCCATGACATTAGATCTGGAATGTGACGTCATGGATTCCGGATAGAAAGCTGTCAATATGGCCGGATCTAGTGCGGCGGCAGATCTGGAATAACGAAGATACAAAGGGGTTAGAATAACGAAGATACAAAGGGAGAGTATTTGCAGAGAGATAAGTGCTGAGATAATTTTTTCAGAGATAAGTATGAGCGAAAGAAAATATGGCGATGATTTGCATATCTCTGATATATATATCAACTGTCAATTTTGATGAACGGTTAAGATCTCGGCATTTGAATTGAAGATCTGCGGCTGGGAGTGATTTGCACAACACGTCAAATGACGTGCGTACAGAGAGTGTAGTTCAAGCACGCGTGAGGTAGTCAAAACGTTCTGACTTCTGCCTCGATATTCCCGAGCTACAGTACCCTGCATGTTTTTCATTAAATGCGATGGGATTCGATTGGATGGATAGCTTACTGACTAATCCATCTAAGGAATGTCTGGGTATTTGAATTAAATTCAAATAATTTTATCCTTAAATAGCATATTCCTCAGGAAAATAAATGAAGGAATCTGCAAACCTGTCAGCTGATCATAGTAGTCAGCTGATACAACGGCTGTGTTTATTTATGTTGATTGAGCTTTCCTTCAGTATTATTGTCCAGCTGAGCTTGATTCTCCCTCAGCTGGTTTTCCTTCTTGAACTGAGTTAACGATCCAGCTGGGTCTGGATTCTTCTAGCTTGATATACCATTAGCTTTTTATTATCTAGCTGAGTCTTGTTCCCTCTCAGCTGGTTTCCCTTCTTGAACTGAGTTAACGATCAAGCTGGGTCTGGATTCTTCTAGCATGATATACCATTAGTTTTTTATTATCCAGCTGAGTCTTGTTCCCCCTCAGCTGAATGAGGTTTCTTCATCTGGATTAAGCAATCCAAGCAATCCACACAATATATTTTGAATCTAGCTTCCACCAGCGGCTTTGTTAATATGTTAGCTCGCTGGATATCTGTGTGAATTTTCTCAACAATGACATCTTTCTTTTCCACGTGATCTCTGATGAAGTGATGTCGAACATCTATATGTTTACATCTTGTGTGAAGAACTGGATTCTCAGATATTGCAATAGCACTTGAGCTATCACAGAAGATTGGAACTTGACCAGTTTTCACTTCATAGTCATCCAACTGATGCTTCAGCCAGAGAATTTGAGAGCAGTAGCTATATACTCTGCTTTAGTTGTTGATGTAGCGACACACGTCTGCTTCTTTGAAAACCATGATATCAACTTGCTTCCTAGGAACTGAAATGTTCCTGAAGTTGATTTTCTGTCTAATCAATCTCCAGCAAAGTCTGAGTCTGAGTATCTAGTCAGCTGCAAATTATCTTCAGCTGGATACCACAGCCCAACAATCTGAGTACCCTTTAGATATTTGAGAATATTCTTGGCTGCTTGCATATGTACCTCCTTAGGATCAACTTGAAATCTGACACATACTCCGACTGTGAATGCTATATCTGGGCGGCTGGCTGTGAGGTACAGTAGGGAACCAATTATCCCTCTGTATTTGCTGGGATCTACTGGATGTCCTTCAGTTTCTGGTTCAATCTTCCAGTTGGTATTCATTGGGATTTTTACTGATCTACTGGATTGAACTTCATATTTGGCAATCAAGTCTTTAACATACTTTGACTAATTAATGAAAATTCCTTCTGCTGATTGCTTGACTTGAAGTCCTAGGAAGAAACTCATTTCTCCCATCATTGATATTTGGAACTGTTCTGACATCATTTCTTCAAATCTCTTGCATAAGAAAGTTGAACTTGAGCCGAAGATGATGTCGTCCACGTATATTTGGACAACTAAGATATCTTCACCTAGCTTGATGGTGAAGAGGGTTCTATCGACTGAACCTTTCTTGAATCCTTTGGATATAATGAATCCTAACAAAGTGTCATACCAAGCTTGAGGTGCTTGCTTCAGACCATAAAACGCCTTGTTTAGCTTGTAAACTTTGTTTCCTTTTACTTCAAATCCTGGTGGTTGTTCAACGTAGACATCTTCTTTGATTTCCCATTCAGAAATGCACACTTCACATCCATTTGATATACTTTGAATTTGTGATGTGCAGCGTATGCAAGAAATAATCTGATGGCCTCCAGTCTTGCTACTGGAGCAAATGACTCTTCAAAATCTATTCCTTCTTGCTGTGTATAACCCTTGGCGACTAAGCGAGCTTTATTTCTGATAATTACTCCAAGAGTATCCAGCTTGTTCTTGAATATCCATTTGAGTTCTATCATTTGACTCCTTCTGGTCTATCGACCAGTTCCCAGGCGCAATTTCTGAGAAATTCATTCAGCTCTTCTTACATAGCATTTGTCCAGTGTACGCTATTTAAGGCTTCTAGTATTGTCTGAGGCTGTGGAACTAGAGGTACATAACATGCCATGAGAGCTGTGTTTTCGTTGTAGACGGTCAATTCTAGCTCTACTGAGACTTGAGCTTCATCAGCTGCTTCTTGAGGATTTGACGAAGGATTCTGAGCAACTGAGCTTCTTGTTCTGACTCTGTCTGATGGTTCTCCAATAATTGCTTAAGTTGGATGATCTTCGATCCATCTTCGTCTTCTTCTTATTTCTTCTTCTAGCTCATTGATGTTGGATGTTGCTAAGTCACGTCTTGCTTGGAGATGTTCTGGAGTCATGTCTTGAGATTCGTTTTGACTTGGATTTGAACTAGATTGTTCTTGAGGCGAGAACTGAGTGAATTCAGCTGGAGAGGGAACTGGGGAGTCAGCTGGGTCTGGATTTCCAGCTGGTGGCATTCCCCCTTGGGCTGATACTGGGGTTCTCTCTGAATTTTTAGCTGGTTGATTTGCCTCAGCTGAATTGATTTGAGGTTCTCCTGGTTCATCATCCCAAATCAATGGTTCAGCAAGATTCCTGATTCGAATTTCTTGAGATCTTGTTTGAGCTGGACCGGTGCTTGATGTTCCAGCTGTGTTTCTTTGTTTGATCAACTCTCTGAATTTGAAAGATGTTTCATTAAATGTGATATGAGGTGTCACTTCGACTATTCGCGTTCGCCTGTTGAAGACTCTGTAAGCTTTACTCACAGCTGAGTAGCCAAGGAATACTCATCGGTCAGTTTTGGCGTCGAATGTCTTCAGTTGGGTTTTCCCGTTGTATAATATATGACATTTTGAACCGAAAACCTTGAAGTACCCGATGTATGGTTTCCTGTTGTTCCATAGCTCGTACGGTGTCTTTCCTTATCTGGATGTGAGTAGCGATCTATTACGAGTGAAGCATGCTGTGTTTGTAGCTTCAGCCCAGAATCTCTTTGGAATGGCTGAGCTTGCTAATATTGATGTAGCTGCTTCTTTGAGTGTTCTGTTCCTCCTCTCAGCTACACTATTCTGCTTAGGTGTCCGTGCAGCCGAGGGTTGATGTTGTACTCCATTCTTCTCACAATATTCATATATAGTTTCATTCAGAAACTCTGTTCCTCGGTCTGATCTGATTGAGATAATTTTGCATTCCTTTTGAGTCGTCAATCTTTCCAGCAGGGCCGACAGCTTGGATCTTGTTTCGCTTTTCTGATACAGGAATGACACCCATGTGAATCTGGAGAAGTCATCCACTACGACCAGAGTGTATTTTCTGCCGTTGAAACTTGCTGGAGTCACTGGACCAAAAAAGATCCATCTGGAGAAGTTGAAGAACTCGATCAGTTGAGGGCTTTGGCTTGAGAGAAAATGAAATCTTTATTTGTTTTCCTTGTTGACAAGTGCTGCAAATATGACTCTTGTCATAAACTTCATCTGGAATTCCATTAGTGAGCTGGTTTCTAGCCAGTTTGTTGATTGCCTTGAAGTTAAGATGATTCAGCCATCTGTGCCACAGCCAGCTGACTTCATTGCTGCTTTTCGATACAAGACATGTGTCTGGAGGGCTGCTATTCCAGTCAGCAAAATATATGTTTACTTCATTTTTTCCTCTCAGTAATACCTGCTTGGTTTTCCTGTTCTTCACTATACATCCTTGTGCATCAAACTTGACAGAAAAACCGTTGTCGCAAAATTGGCTAATGGAAAACACGTTATGTTTTAATCCTTGCACATGTGAAACGTTAGAAATTTTAACATTGTTTGTTTCAAATGTACCGTAACCTTTGGTTAGACCTTTGGAGTTGTCATCAAACGTTACTTGAGGGCTTGGACGCTCTACATATTCTTGGAGTAAGTGCTTTAGATGAGTCATGTGCTTTGAGCATCCGCTGTCCATGTACCACAGCGTCCTCATCGACTCTTCTATGATGCGTCTTTCCCTTGCAGCCTATCACAGAAATCAAAATTTAGGTCCCCAGTTTTGATTGGGTCCATATGGGTTAGTTAGAGATCCCTTCACGACCCAGATCTGTTTGATGACTCTGATTGGGTCATTTGATCTGATAATTCTCCCAGCTGTGTCTACGAACACATTCTTTGTGTTCTTTGTTTGACTCTGCTGGCTGGGTCTTGACCTCTGTTGTCTCCCAGCTTGATTTCTTTGTTGTTCAGTTTTCCTTCGGTTTCCAGCTGAGACATTCCTTTGTCTCTGTCTCTGTTGTCTAGCTTGGTATCTCGGCTGGCATTGATAATCCAGCTGGTGATCATATGACTGATATCTAGCTGGGTATCTTCTCTGATATCTTGGTTGATATCTTGCCACTTGCTGCTGATATTGCTGGTATCTGAATCGTCTAGCTTTATTCCTTCGTTGTGGCTGAGCATGATGTTGTTGTCTGATTTGCGCTCGGGATTGCCTTACAGCTTGCCTTTTAGGAGCATGCGGTGTTTTCTGTTTCTCAGTCTGTTGTGCAGCTGGAGTTGGGTTCTCTTTTGCTTTTACAAATGTTACCTTAGTTCCACTGGTAGTCGCAACATTTGTTAAGTCCTTAGATCCATCATAACCCAATCCTGTCTTTAATGCTGCAGGTCGTTGCACACTAATGAATTCGTCTATCGTTGATGTAGCTTTGATAAGTGCTACGAACTTTGTGGTTTGTGTGTCTTCTCACTTTTTCAATTCCATGATCTCAGCTGACTTGCTTTTTGACTCAGCTGTGGATTTTTCCAATTCGTCCAACAGCTGTTTTTTCTCATAGTAGAATTCCTTCATTAGTTGATCCTATTTTACTGTCTTTTCTTTGAGTGACACTACTTCCTCTTTGAGCTGTGTAGCATCAGCTACTTTTGATGCTTATTTCTTTTTCAGTTCTTCCTTCAGCTCAGCACTTTCACACATTATGACATCAAGAATCTCGTGTAGATCCTTGAAATCATTCATGACCTTCTCTACCAGATTCCAATCAGGTTGACATTCTGATTCAAAGACCTACATAGAGTGTTCGTGTGATGGTGAGCTTTTAGATACGACTTGAGTTTTAGAAGTTATCTCATAGCTGTCGAGTCCGTCTGTCTGTCCCATGAAGCAAGCATCCCAGTCTTGATTATCACGGGCCATGAGTGCATCTTCCTCTGAGTCTGAGAAAGGCATGTCATCATCTATTTTGTTCTACTCGGACTCCTCATCTGCTATATATGCTCTTCTTCTGTCAGCTGCCTGAGCTTTCAGAAGATCTTTTTCTTTCTTGGACAGTTTGGGACAGTCCTGCTTGTAGTGTCCCGGCTCCTTGCAATTGAAGCAGCCTTCGTCTATCCGTTTTGAGGTGTCAGCTGACTTTTCATTAGCTGCAGCGTACTTGTCTCTGTACGTCTTGGCGAATTTCTTGTATTTGCCTTTGCTGGTCTTGAGTCTGTTGTAATTTTTTACCAACATGGAAATTTCTTCGAGTAGCTCCTCTTTGCTCATATCCTTTTTTTCCTTCTTCTTCTTGGAGGACTCAACTGTCTTGACATGAGCTGACTTTTCAGAGTTGGCTCTGAAAGCTATTTCTTTTGGAGCTGGGGTCAGTTCTCCTTCATTCTGTCTGCTTGAAGACTCTTCTTGGGTAATCTTTAAGTTGTATTCGTTAGCTTTTAGAAGTGAGAACAACCTCTCTGTAGATAGATCACCCAAGTCATTTCGACTTTGGTGGACTACTTTGTAAGTGTTCCATTCAGCTGAAAGAACCTTCAAATTCTTTTTTCGCTGGGTATACTTCTCAGTTCTGATTGTTTCTATTTCGACGACTATGTTTGAAAACCTGAGCTCTATCGCTTCGATGGACTCGTTGGCTAGCTGCTTGAAGTTGTCGAACTTCTGGCAAACTATTGTGAATTTGTTTTCTTTGATCTCTTCTGATCCTTCGCATAGCTTGGCTAGGGTTTCTCACATGTCTTTGGCGGTCTCGCACTTGATAATCTTGCTGAGGTAGGCGTTGGGGACTGTTGATGAGATGGTGTTCCTTGCAAATCTGTGTAATCCAACTTGCTTTCGTTCTTCTGAGGAATATTCATTCTTTGGCTTGAGAACTGGCTGGTACACTGGCTGTCCTCCATCTTGAGATGGTACAAGCTCATTTCCTTGCTTATAAATAAGGACGGGTCCGGCTGTGATGACGTCCCACATCATATCATGATGCGCACATAGGAAGCTCTTTAATCTGAATTTCCATATTGCATAATCATCAACCGAGAAGGTGGGAAGATTCCTGTTAAGATAAGAATCCATGGAGATATGTACAGAATGCACTAGGATGAGTTTTTCTGAAAACGGATATGTTCAGTTGACCACTGACAGAGAGTTTTAAGACAAATCTATTGATTCAGAAACAGCGGTCTTTTGAACCACTGCTCTGATACCAATTGATGGTCCTGGAACAAGGTCTTCGGTGTAGAGGTACCGAAGAGCGATTTTTGAAAACTTTTGCAGATTAAGACTGAGTTGAGTGAGAGCTCAGTTATTAATCCTGCTGACTTCTAAGGAAGATGGTCAGCTGGACTGATAACTCAGCTGGCGGTGCGAAATGTGGTGGTTTGAAAAACTTAGCTCGTTCCCTTTACAAGAATTCAGAAAAACTTAGTTTCAGTTTTCAGTTAAGTTTAGTTGAGCAGCTTAGAAAAATTAATGCAGCTGGCTGGGTCACTCAGCCAGAGAATTTTTAGCTTGAAAACTTGTGTTGTGTTAATGCAGTTAGTTCTTTAAGGAGATAAAATGAAGAGGATAAAGAAAGCAATAAAGAACTCGAAATTTAACGTGATTCGGAGAAACAACTCCTTCGTCCACGACCAAATTTAACTGGTAAATCCACTAAGGATTTCCACTTGGTTTACGAGTACCAAGCAACTTCACAGCTCGAACTTGAGCTGTGTTCTAACAGTTTACAGGCACTGTAAAAGCCTGTATCCTTTCAGTTTTCGGGTACTGAAAAAACCTTAAACACTCGAATTTCGCGCTTCGAGACGGCGTAACCTTAACCTAACCTTTTATGAGTAAAGAAGGGTTTGGGTTTGGATTTTCAACTTTGAACGAGTTCTTACAATGAAGAACTTTGGGAGATGAATTCGTTCAGAACTAGGCTTTGGATTTACTATGATTTCTGCCTAGGGATCAGACGAAAAACTAAAGCAGTTTCTGGAAAGGAAACACTTGAAGATTAAGTGTTCTTCGAAGGATTTGAGAACTGCTTGAGAGCTTTTTAATGCTTGAGAGATTCAGAGAAGTTGAAAGCTTGTAGAGACTTTTTCGTATCTGATTCTGAGGTTGAAGACTGGAATTTATTGGTAGAGATTCAAAACTAGCCGTTGGAAGAGCCGTTTGAATCTCACCTACTCTCTGATCTGCCGATCTGCCATTGAGCATATCTTCACCTGTCTTCATCATCGTGTCAGATCATAGGTTCGCCTTTCTAGGATGCTGAGATGTCGATCCCTCATTGGTCGAGGTATATTGACTTCCTCTGACACCGGGATCTCTGCCTTTGGAGCTGGGTTTTGAATTTAGAGCTGGATTGGATAATCTGACTTGAAGTGATATCTTCAGAGTTAATTCCCTTTTTGTCTGCTCAACTGAATCTTTTAGCTGAATCTCTTAGACTTGAGTCAGCTCGATTTACTCTGCTCCGTTGGATCTCCTTGGCTGGATCCAATCTTCTTTGCTTGATAGAGTCAGCTTGATTGATATTTAGTCTGACTCAGCTCAGTCTTAAACTCTGTTCAGCTGGAAAACCTATCAGCTGACTTTGGGTCCAGCTGATTACTCAGCTGGGTCTTCTGTTGTCTTCAGCTTCCTTATCTGTAAAGTTAGAGAATCTAAAGCTCAAACAGGCGAGCTGGAAAATATAACTTAGGTTTGCGCATTCATCTACTAGGTTGGAGATCAGTTGGATTTTGGTATCAAATCAAAACTTAGAATTTTCCCAACATAGAGGCTCGGGGTTTTTTATAAGCTCTGATACCTTTTGAAAGCGTGGATCGTAAAGCATAATGTTAGGGCAAAATGAGTATTTTTAATTTATTCTTAGATGTGTATTCAAAGTTTGTTCCAAAGCAAGTGAGTATTGATGACTTCGGGCTTTTAAATTGCAACTTTTAAAACTTTGTGTCCTGTTTTTGCAATCCTAAAAATCTATTGTCCTTTTTTCGCAAGCCCGAAAAATTGGTGACCTTATTTTGCCATAGGGGTCGAGTTAGTGGCCCTTTAAAATAATTATCCCTAAATCATATCTATTAAGTATTGATTTAACGCAACGGTGAAGGCCTCTATTATTCTTTTAATCCAGGGACCTAAGTATCACTATGTAATTCTTAATCGTGATTTTTTTTGAAAGGTTACGTGGATTCTTTTTATTTCTTTAGAATTTTTTTATAATACTAATTATATTGCCAAACTTTTTATTTAATTTAATAAAATAAAAAGTAAAAATTCTTAATTTCTCACACCTGCCAAGTGTTGGTAATTAAAAATTATAGTCATCATATATATAATTAGTAATTATGTGTGGCCTACAATTTTACTAGCATGTCTCCCGCGCGATGCGCGAGAAGCATTTTACTAACTCATTGCACATGCTTTTCAATTTAATGAGATTCAAATAATATTAACTAATTTATAAAAATGTAAAATTATAAAAATAATATAAACGTGAAATTTCATTATAAAAACATATTTCCGTATGTACATATTATCATTGGTAGACTATTTAATGTGTGCATGATAGTAAAATAGTTATTACTCCCTCTATCATACAATAAATATTTCATACCCAATATGAAAACAACTTTCTCTCAAGATTAAAAATTACTTATAAACTCTAACATGTAAATTTGATAAAGAGAATTTATTCATTAAATAACTATTGATTTACAATAAATATTTATAACTTTTCGGCAATCCCAATCTTATTAACAATTAATAATTTAAAACTAAAAATGGGTTAAAAAATTAATTAAGAATATTAGTATTATTCATATTTAAATAAAGACTTAAGAAAACAATTATGTCATATGTCCAACAAACAAAATCAAAGATATATGATAGCACATATTCTATCACCTATTCTGGACTGAATTATTTGAAATGGGAAATGCTATGAGAAAAATAGAATCGGAGATATAAGTCCAACCATATATTTAATTATTTCAAAAAATACGGTGGACCAGATGTAACATCATGGATTTACCATGCTCAGATGAACAATATTCAAATAATCAAGAGATATTAGGATAAGATATTACACCCGCGCACATCTAGAAACATTACGTATTGAGAAATATTTAAATAATAAAGAGATATTAGGAGTACCTACAGAAACACATGTCAGAATACATGTATTTAGCAAAACATTAAATCAACAAAAACAATCAATCATAATGCATTCCAAGCATCACTTGGAGTAGGAACTTCAAAACCTCGACACCACCAACTTCATAAGCTAAAAGTAATTTAGAATTTAAATTAATTTGGAGAAAACACCAAATTAAGCAATCATCATATACCGGATAAAACAATGATCATAGCATAATACTTCTTTATTCAAGTAACAGATGAGTTGAATTACTTGGAATCACAACTAAACATTGTCATAATTTTAGATTCATGATCTCAAGTAAATAAAAAATCTGAATAGTATATATTCTTCATATATTCATTAAATTATACACCAACCCATGTTCAGTTGAATGTAGTTTAGGGAGAAGATATAAACCTTGGAATAATATATATATATATATATATATATATATATAGGAGATGGATCATATAAGAATCAAACTTAACCTAAGAAATAAGAATTAATCTCCACCCTTTATCTCACAAAATCTAAGGCTAAGATTAAATCTGGATGTAATAAGTAAGTGCCTCATGTTTTAGTTAATGAAGGGCAAAATAGTAATTTAGAAATTATTTCCCTCTTTAATTTATGAATGAGTTGTTCATCAATTTTATGTTATTCTCGTTTTTCTTTCTCTTCAGCTTCAATCTTCTGCCAGAATCTTCATCTCAGATCTCTTCTTCGCAATTGTTCCTCTCGATTTGCCATCGACTATCGCGCTTTTCTTCTTCGATTCATTGCGATTATTCACTACAAGTGAGTCTTAATTGTCGCGAATTAGAATTCAATTTTACTGTGAGTTTGAATTGTGATTTTGATTTTTCTTCTTCTGTTTTTTGTCTCGTTCGATGATTCGCCACTGATTTCGTGTTGGTTTGACCGGGTATAGAAAATATGCTGAATTTCACAGGTAATTTTCAATTTGAACTCTTAATTTTGCAGAATTTATTCTCTCTCGATTGTGTGACTATGTATAATTATTGAACAGAACTTCATAAATTCACGAAATAATTATCATGAAACTTTATATTTTAGATTTAGGCTGTTTATTCTATGTTTTTACAGCATGTGCCACGTGTTTTGCAGATTGTGATCCCCAAATACATAGTGTTTGTAGTTTGGAAGAGAAAAGTAGTCTTTATTTTCCAGAATGTAATGATGATCTGAAGCCTTGTGTTGGATGTTGTTTTAGTACTTGGAACAAGTGATTCAGTTTTATAGGATGTATGGTGGTTTTTGTGGATTTGATGTACGATTCAGAGGCATGATGCCTCTGTCTACACTTACCGTGTATTCCAAGATGTACAAAAGGAAATAGTAGTTGCAGTCAATCGTTGTTGTATGCTTAAGATCACGTGTGAAACTGAGGCGAAGATATATGAGGTTGATGACACAGTTCATGGCAAGTTTATTGTTGTGCACAACATATTAGATGATTTTGTCAAGTGTAGTTGCAGCCAATGTTAGAAAGTGTTTGCTATGCCAACACGTGTGATGGTCCCAAGACGGATACCTTGGTGTAGAGGGGGGGTGAATACACCAAGGTTTAAAAACTTTTCCAATTAAAACTCTTTTGAGTGAGCTGGCTGTGTTCGATCCAGCTGGAAGACAGCTTGATCGACACAGCTGGCTGTGTGCGGAATGTGGTGGGATTTTGGAAAGTCCGTCTGTTGCTTCAAATATATTGCAAAGCTTAGTTTCTCTTTTCAGTTAATCAGTTTATGCAGCTTGAAATAATGCTTATGAAGGGTTAGCTGGATGCATAAATAAACATGAAAGAACAAAGCAACTTAACGTGGTTCGGAGAAACTACTCCTACGTCCACGACCAGAAACCTCTGGTAATCCACTAAGGATACCACTGACTTTTCGCGCAGTCAGCAAGCGTTGCAGCTTAGTTCCTCAAGCTGGATACAAGTTTACGCGTACTGTATCGAAACGTAACCAGACTGTTTACGGGCACAGCTGAAGCCTATCCTGTAGTTTACGGGTACTACAGAACCAACACTCGAATTACGCGCTTCGAGCAGGCGTACCTTTACCTAACCTTTTCTGGGTTTGGGTTTGGGGGGTTTTCCAACTATGAACGAGTTCTTACAATGAAGAACTTTGAGTTTGATGAACTCGTTCAAACTAGGCTTAAGATGGGAAGGATTATATGCCTAGATACTAGAGGGAGAGAGCTTCAGCAGCCTGAGAATAAATGATAACATATAAGAATGAAGGCTGCTGGATCTTTGAAGCTTTTCTGAGAGATCTCTTGATCTTTGGTTAGACTTCCTTCAATGAAGTATGTTGATCTCTCTTGAATATATTCTCTCGTCACGCCTCTTTTTCTGATGATGAAGAAGACTTCTATTTATAGGGAGAGATTAGAACTAGCCGTTGGAAAGAGCCGTTCTGAATCTCTACCTAACTTCTGACAGGATTGACTTGTCTTCTTCCTTGATTTCCTCATAAAGCAATCCTAGGTTTGACTTCTAGGTGCTGAGGTGTCGAGTTCCTAATGGTCCAGATCAGATATGATTTTATCTCAAGTTGACTTCGACTCTGCTGTGCTGGTGACTCTGAGCTGTCTCGAACTCTGCTGGATCATTGACGCTGAGCTGAGTCTTGAACTCTGCTGGGTCTTGACGTACAGCTGAGTTGTTACACGAGCTGGGTCTTTCCTACAGCTGTGTCTGGAAGAACTTTATCGTCTTGGATCTGGATAACGTTACTTCTCACTCGACTTTGCTTACCCTGCTGTGTACTCAGCTGGGTCTTCTGCTGTCTTCAGCGACCACCTGTAAACATAGAAAATCTATAAGCTCAAACAGGTGAGCTGGAAAACACTTGGGCTTGTGCAAACATCTACTCGGTTGGGGTCAGCTGGGTTTTGGTATCACTTCAAAACTCTATTAATTTTCCCAACAATTTCCCCCTTTTTGATGATGCCAAAACCCCAAGTTGGAAAAACAAAAATTGCTTCCCCCTTAACAGGAAACGGGGATTCAACGAATTAAACATTCACAGCAGGTAAACATATTCAGAGCCTGGACAAAGAGAGATTGTCTTCAGGTTGATTTTGATAAAATGAACTTTTCATTAATAGGAAGAATTTTTACAATTATCTAAATACAAAAGTTCAAAAAGAATAAAATTCCCAGTTGGCTGGGTCTTACTTTCTTCTTCCTTTGTTCATCAATTTGATGGTCGGTCTTTAGACCATATCTATTGAAGATGAACTCTTCCAAATTCCTTCCATTCGGCTTGATTCTTCGACTTTGAAATTCCTCTTTCACCAGCCCGTTGATTAATTTCTTTGATGATTTGGGCCTTGTCAGGAAGGTTTGTTCCAGCTAGAAATGGAGGCTTTAGCTGTTTGACTTTTGGAGCCTTCAGCTGGAAGTTGTTACTCTTGGCATAGAGGGCAATTGATCTTGCCATCATTGGATCTGTCTCATGAAGTTCGAGGAAATAGTCCTGGAAAGCAGCTTCTGGATCCATGCCTTTGAACTGATTCAAGTAGTAGAATTCTTTGATGAATTCTGATTTGCATCTTTCCCAGTTTTCATTTATATCACTGGTTCTTCTTGTCGTTCGAGGCTACTTGGATTTGTTTCTTCTTGGCTTGCTCGTAGCTCTGCCTTTTCTTCTTCTCGCTTTTCTCAGCAGGCTTGAGCGCTTCAGCTTTCTTCTTAACAATCTTATCCAGCTCTTGCATTTCTTTTCTTTGCTCGTTGTGGAAGTTACACAGCCAGTGATAGTCTTTGTATTCTTCAGGCTTGTGTCCACATACTTTGGCAAGAGCAACCATTTTCTCTCTCCATGTCTCTTTGACTGCTTTGGCTGGAGCAGATGGCTCTGTCTCTTCTTCATCCAGCTCTTTTGCAAAATCGTCGATTTCCTCTCGTATTTGCCGCACAAAGTTCCCCTTAGCTGCAGCTTCCCTCTCACTTGTTTTTCCAGCTTCATTCTGATCTTCCCCCTTTTTGGCATTATCAACAAGGGAGGTAGAGAGGTTGGCAACTGTTGCTCTGAGCTTGGAGAGAATACCTTCAACATCAGCGATCTTGACTGAGTTGTCGGCTGTGACGAGATTCAGCTGGGCATTGCTGCTGCTTCCAGCTCTGAACTGAGCATCCAGATCTTTATATAAGTTGAAGAGTTGGCGGATGTCAGAGCTATTGGAGAGAGTGGTCTTTTTGAGAGCTTCCAGCTGGCTTGAAAGATTTGCAAAGTCGTTAACCAGTGGAGCTTGAAGGTTTGAGATGATCTCAGGGACTCTCTTCTCTAGATGAATTGACTGATCAATTTGTTGAGAAACAAGAGATTGTTTGAGATCTCTGCTGGTGCTTTCCTGCAGATTGAGAGCGAATCTGTGAACGTCGTCAATGGACAGTCCATTGCTCTGGACTTGCGACTCTATAGCTGTGATGCGCAGAAGGGTATCAACATTTGATTTGAGTCTATCCTGAAAAAGGATTTCCTCAACTTGTTTGGCAATCTCGTCCTTCATTGCATCAGAGAGCTCAACAGGTTCCGTCTGGGTTCCGGATTCGGCTTGGCTGGGTTTTACTGCCTCGATCTCGACCAGTGAGCGAGTGTCATCGGCAATTGGACTCTGTGAGGCAGCTTCCTCTGGTTCAATTGATGCAACAGCTGGTTCTTCAATGATCATTACCTCAGCTGTTTCATCAGGTACAGCTTTCTTGGTAAACTTAGCTGAGACTTCTTTAGAATTGTCAGCTCCAGAATGTGTCTCCCATCCCGCTGCTGTAAGAAGCTTGTTGGCAGATTCCCAGACTTCAGCTGGGTGCGGCTTGGGGTATTGCTGAGACACTTCTATAATTCCTCTGATGAGATCATTCTGGTGTAAGTATGCATCCTCCAGGCTTCCAAAGCCAAAAGTGTGCTGGAGGCGTGCTTCATCCGTCTTCAATTTCTCAAAGGAGAAAGTCTCTATCAGCTGCTCATTCTGGTACCAAGTTGCCATTTTGGTGGCCAGATAGAACTTGAGATCTCCAACTTTGACGAGGGCAATGGGCAGGTGCGCCAGAATCGGATGCTGAGTTAGAACACTCTTGATCCCTGCAATGCGCAAGTCCTCGTACATGGCTTCCATAAAGGCTGAGCCAGTAGAGTTGAGAGAATGAGAGGTAGTAGAATCACTCTCTTCTGATTCTGAGGTGTTTTGAGGAATAGGTTCAAAAGGGTTCACAGTAGGCTGTGAAGAAGTATCAGCCAACTGCGTGGGAATTTGAGCTTTGGGTGATGGCTGTTTTGGGGGTGAGCTGGGATTCGTGGAAGAGGGTTCAGCATGGGTGTCAGCTGGCTGTGAAGGAGCTTCAGCCAGTTGAATATCTTCCTGCTCTCTTGCAGGAGATGGCTCTTTGGTTGGAGAGCTGGGTGGAGGTGAGGGCTGGGGTGAGCTTCTTGGATTATCCAGCTCGTCCTCTGAGCTGGATGACAATCCATCATTCAATCCCATCTCGGCCAGGATGTTTGATCCGTATTGATCGAAGGCCGACACTGGTTGTGGGGAGAGAATCACCATTGCTTGACTTGGAATGACAGCTGTTTTCTTTTTCTTCTCAGCTGGACCTCCAGCTGGTTTAGGGTCAGCTGCCTTCCTCTTTCTTTGTTTCTTCTCAGCTGGAACTTCTGCCTCTGTTTCTTCCAGCTGCTTCTTGCTTTTACTCACAGCAGGCTGCTTCTTCAGAAGATCATTGACTTGATTTATTCTTTGGAAAAGAATCTTCGTTTCTGGAAACGATTCTGAATCAGCCCACTTTACTGTGTGCCCTTTCACTGCTTGCTCTATCAAGAAAGAAATTTTGGAGCAGAGATACAGTGGCTCTGAAGCTGAAAACGTCGTCCTGGTGGAGTTGAACTTTATCTTCTCTGACTCCTTGACCAGTCGGTTGAGTAAGAAATCAAACCAGTTGACGTTTGCGCCTTTGATCATGGCAATCATCGGCTTGAGTTTTGGAATGCTGATCTCTTCTTGAGATCCAGCTATCCCTAAGATGTATTTTTGTGTAATATCCAGCAGCAGCCTGTACTTTGGCTTGAGCAGGAGCTTTGACATGCTTGCTCTGTACGGCTCTGGGGAGATAAGCATCTCTCTGCTGAGGAATTCATCCACTTCTTCACGGCTGTAATCATCTGGGATGAATCCTCCTTCTCTAGGTAGGTTGAACACCTTTCGTAGCATCTTATTAAGTTTTATGGTGACGGTAGCTGTATCAAACTTTCCGTCTTCGCCTTTGACACTCATGTCAAATGAAGATGAGTAGAAGCCGTCTTCGTCGATAATGTTGAGGTAGAACAGTGCGGCATCTCTCTTTAGCAAAAGCTTGGGCATGGAGGTTGCCCACAGCAGGAGACCGGAGTCTGCAACTATATCCACCATCTCTTTTAACTCTGAAACAAGGAGGTTGGATGTGGACAGAATACTCTCAAATGATAGCTTTGTCATTAGAGCTTCAAACTAGTTCATCCCTGCGATTGATTTCTTGGGCGCCATTTCTGCAACTTGGTGAATTTGATTGAGCGAAGATCTTGCAGAAAATAGATGAGGATTTTGAATCTTTGAACTTTGCAGAGATAAAGATGAATGAAGAAAGAATTCGCGTATCTTTTCCATATATATCAACTGCCATATAGGATCTACGGTTGAGATTGAATCAGTTGATATTCTGATCAACGGCTGGGAGAGATTCACTCATCACGTTTTGCTGACGTGCTCTCGGCGAGTGTATTACAACCGCGCGTGAGGTATTTCAAACGTTTGACGTTCTGCCTCGATCCTGCCGTGCTACAGTCCTATGCAGACTTTATAATTAATGCGATGGGAAAGGAAACTTATCAAACAATTTAACTAAGGAATGTCTGTCCGCTTAACATATGAATTCAAAATAATTGGACTTTATATAGTATATTCCTCAGAGCAATTATTGCATGAGATGCAGACCGGTCAGCTTGGACACAGTATCCAGCTGATATCACAGCGGTCTTCTCCTTTGCTTGATTGACAGTTCTCCTCAGCTGAGAGTCTGGAGAAAAGCTTGATTTTCCTTCAGCTGAGTTCCATTGAGCTTTGCGACTGATGTCCAGCTGAGCTTGATTCCCCTTCATCTGGGTAATCCTTCTGGACTTAACTTTGGGATCCAGCTGAGTTTGTTCCCCCTCAGCTGGATGATTTTTCTTCATCTGGATTGAGCGGTCCAAGTGATCCACACATCATCTTGATTTAGATTTCAGCATGTTGTGCTTTTGCGTGACTTTTCCCAACAATGGATTCTTTCAGATGTTGAGATATCTCTTGGATGCTTTCATGTCGTCAGCTGGGTTAGAGGATCATCTTGATTTTCCTGCTGGATCAGGTTTTCCTTCAGCTGGTGATTCCAGCTGAGCTTATTTTGGAGAGTGCATCCTGCTGGGTATTCTACTTGAATTTGCACTCATTCCAGCTGCGTAGAGTTCCCCTTTGATTTGATAGTAGGTGGCTATTTCTTCAGCTGCATCCTACATCAGTTCATTTCTTTGTTGAGATCTCAGTTTGTATAGCAAGTAGACAGCTGTTCCAAATTCAGCTGATTCAAATGCTGCTTCTCTAATCATCTCTTGAGACCAATGTACTCAGCTGTATGACTGGCTGAATCTTCAGTTTTGTATCCAGCTATTTTTATTTCACAGCTGGTCCCAGTCAGCTAGCTGGGTTTCTTTTATTTTCTTCATCGGTTGATTCAATAAGATGTTTCAGACATCTTAATCAGAGCAATCATCCTCATCTGAGTCGGAGAAGGAGATTTGATCATCATCCTTTTCGCTCGATTCGATCCTTTTATCTTCTCTCCGGGAGAATGACTCAGCTGGGTTGCTCTTTGGGTAGAGTTGCTTGTCGTGATGAACCTTCACGATATTCTTGTACTTTTCCTTGCTTTGTTCCAGCTGATTAATGCTTCGTACAAGCATGGCAACTTCTTCGTTCAAATCTTCTTTGCTCATAAATCTGAGCTCTTTGTTGGTCCTTCCAAGCTGAGCTGATTGAGCTTCTTTTCTCGGCTTGATCTTCAGCTCTGCTTCATTCATTCGGCTGGATGAATCTCTGCTTGTGATCCCCAGATCAAATTCATTGGCCTTCAAGATGGAGAACAATTTTTCAGTCTCCATGCTGCCAAGATCAGTTCTGCTTTGGTGAACCACTTTGTGTGTACACCATTCTGAGGAGAGAGCTGAAAGAACTTTCAAGTTCTTGTCTCGAACTGTATATTTTCCAGTTCGGATTGTCTCGAATTCGATGACGAGGTTGGAGAATCTGAGCTCCATTTGATCAATGGACTCGTAGGGGTGTTGCTTGAAATTGTCGAACTTCTGGCATGCAACTGAGAATTTATTCTCTTGAATTTCCTCTGAGCCTTCACACAGCTTGGCTAGAGTGTCCCACATCCCCTTAGCTGTCTCGCAGTTGATGATCTTGCTGAGATAAGCGTTCGTCACCGTTGAGGAGATGACGTTGCGAGCGTAGCTGTCCAATCCAGCTTGTCTTCTTTCTTCTAGAGAGTACTCCCTTTTGGGCTTCACAACTTGCCGGAGTACTGGTTCAGCTCCAGGTAAGGTTTCTGCTTGTCTTTCTGATTTCATGATGATGATAGGTCCGTCAGTGATAACATCACACATCATGTCGTGATGCGCACTCAGAAAGCTTTTGAGTCGGAACTTCCAGATCTGATAATCATCGATAGAGAATGTCGGAAGATTCCTGCACAGGAAAGATTCCATGACAGTATGCAATATAATGATAAAAAAAAATTTTTGAAACTTTGAAGGATCTGTTCAGGTGACCACTATCAGCAAAGAAATGCTGACTTGACAGATACAGTGATCTTTTGAACCACTGCTCTGATACCAATTGATGGTCCCAAGACGGATACCTTGGTGTAGAGGGGGGGGTGAATACACCAAGGTTTAAAAACTTTTCCAATTAAAACTCTTTTGAGTGAAATTTGTTTGTGTTCGATCCATTGGAAGACGGCTTGATCGACACGGTAGTGTGTGCGGAATGTGGTGGGATTTTGGAAAGTCCGTCTGTTGCTTCAAATATATTGCAAAGCTTAGTTTCTCTTTTCAGTTAATCAGTTTATGCAGCTTGAAATAATGCTTATGAAGGGTTAGCTGGATGCATAAATAAACATGAAAGAACAAAGCAACTTAACGTGGTTCGGAGAAACTACTCCTACGTCCACGACCAGAAACCTCTGGTAATCCACTAAGGATACCACTGACTTTTCGCGCAGTCAGCAAGCGTTGCAGCTTAGTTCCTCAAGCTGGATACAAGTTTACGCGTACTGTATCGAAACGTAACCAGACTGTTTACGGGCACAGCTGAAGCCTATCCTGTAGTTTACGGGTACTACAGAACCAACACTCGAATTACGCGCTTCGAGCAGGCGTACCTTTACCTAACCTTTTCTGGGTTTGGGTTTGGGGGGTTTTCCAACTATGAACGAGTTCTTACAATGAAGAACTTTGAGTATGATGAACTCGTTCAAACTAGGCTTAAGATGGGAAGGATTATATGCCTAGATACTAGAGGGAGAGAGCTTCAGCAGCCTGAGAATAAATGATAACATATAAGAATGAAGGCTGCTGGATCTTTGAAGCTTTTCTGAGAGATCTCTTGATCTTTGGTTAGACTTCCTTCAATGAAGTATGTTGATCTCTCTTGAATATATTCTCTCGTCACGCCTCTTTTTCTGATGATGAAGAAGACTTCTATTTATAGGGAGAGATTAGAACCAGCCGTTGGAAAGAGCCGTTCTGAGTCTCTATCTAACTTCTGACAGGATTGACTTGTCTTCTTCCTTGATTTCCTCATCAAGCAATCCTAGGTTTGACTTCTAGGTGCTGAGGTGTCGAGTTCCTAATGGTCCAGATCAGATATGATTTTATCTCAAGTTGACTTCGACTCTGCTGTGCTGGTGACTCTGAGCTGTCTCGAACTCTGCTGGATCATTGACGCTGAGCTGAGTCTTGAACTCTGCTGGGTCTTGACGTACAGCTGAGTTGTTACACGAGCTGGGTCTTTCCTACAGCTGTGTCTGGAAGAACTTTATCGTCTTGGATCTGGATAACGTTACTTCTCACTCGACTTTGCTTACCCTGCTGTGTACTCAGCTGGGTCTTCTGCTGTCTTCAGCGACCACCTGTAAACATAGAAAATCTATAAGCTCAAACAGGTGAGTTGGAAAACACTTGGGCTTGTGCAAACATCTACTCGGTTGGGGTCAGCTGGGTTTTGGTATCACTTCAAAACTCTATTAATTTTCCCAACAACGTGTTCTTCATCTTCAAGAATATAAATTTGCAAAGGATTCCAGAGGCATATTTGTTGAGAAGATGGTCTAAGTTTATGTGTTCTGAATTTCTTAATATTAACGACCGAACTAGCTATGTTACAGATGCATTGGATCTGTTAATGATAATGTTGATCATATGTCAGACTTATTGCAAGATTTTAGATTGCTATCAGGAAAATACATCAAGGCTGGTGGGAGCTCATCAGTTGGTGATGGAAAGGAGAAGATGTTTGAAAACTTCTATGGTTGTACAATTCTAGATACTATCTCTGTTTACCCTCCAGATGCAGTTAGACAAAAGAAAGTGGTAGTAGGTTGATTTCAAGAAAGGAGGTTGCCTTAAAAAGGCAAACAAACCAAAGAGAATGTGCAACAATTGCAAGGAAATGGTGAATCACGATTCACGTAATTGTGATAGGGAAAAGAAATAGTGTATTTTTTTTATGATCTGCTTTTTATATTTGGATCTTGTATACTACTGTTATTTTTGGAACACATTTTGGTTATTATTGACATTAATTTGATTTTCACTTTTTGGATATCTTATAACTGTTGTTGTGTTTTTGTTTTTGTCTCCATATATTTCATAATTTGATTATGGTTGTGTTTCCTGTTTCGATAAATAATCACCAGTGTATGAATTTATTCCATATATTTATTGAATAATTTTGATTAGTTTTTTATCGAATGTCCTGCCTTATTAGATTGCACTACCAGTATTGATGCATCTCAAATCATTGGAAGATGCATTGTATATCAATGGCAGATGCATCACATAGCTTTGAAATATGCACCACTGATGCATTACTAGAGGCATAACAAATGCATTACTAGATGCACCACAAATCATTCCCAAATGCACCACAAATCATTAAGAGATGCATCATAATTTTTCCCAATAATTATTGTGTTTTGCTGAATCAACTGCACAATATATAATAATGTATTATTAATTGCACATGATGCATATTTTGTTAATGATATAGTTCCGTCGAGAGTAAATATCGTTACTAGATAAGCAGATGAAATGAATGAAATTTCAGAGAATATTAAGCTAGCTATATTAAACTACATTAAACAAATCAACTATTTCAAAACATCACGTCTCAAGTATTTCATGTCTCGTGCATTTTTCAGTTTCTAACTTATGTAATTTGTCCATAACAAATCTTATACATTCTCCTCTAACTAATTGACATTACATAACTCAATATAACAACCACTTCTCTGCATTAAAATTTCGATTTTCACATATTTCCTTGTAGTAGTATTGTGCTTCTAACTAACTGACATTACATAACTCAATATAACAACCACTTCTATGCATTAAAATTTCGATTTTCACATATTTCCTTGTAGTAGTATTGTGCTTCTACTTTAATTTTCTCCTGTAAATTGTTCTTCTTGTAACCAACAATAGATGCACAATACTTCACTCTGAGCATCTTCATTTGTTTCTTTGATTTGTTCATGAGCTTTTTCCTTCTACTTCTTATGCAGGACATTATCCTCAGAATCATCATCATCTTCTACCTCATTTCTCTTTGGATTTTGGTTTTTATCATGCCTTCTTTTGGTTCTCTCTGATCCAACACAGACAAACAAATATATGCAGTCAATAAGCATTCATAATCACTTCCTACATGAACCATATATAGTTGCTATTAAGATGCACTATATGTATCAATACCTAGATACACCACAAAGCCTACCCACATGCACCATATTCACCAGTAAGATGCACCAATTCATGTTTCCACAAACAATCAAGTTAGATCACACAACTCTAAACTTTAAAATTTTAGATTACTTAAGATGCATCACACTCAATTATCAGATGCACCATATTAAATTATGATATGCACCACATTGCAATCCAACATTCAAATCCAAGCAACTAAGCTTATAATGTTGTAAACCAAAATCAGATGCATCACTTCATACATGCACCACAGTTGCTATTAAGATGCACTATATGTATCAGTGACATTCACCACATACAAATACATCAAACACACGTATTAATGTTGTATCCAACATCGTGCACTATCTAGAAGAACCACAAAGCCTACACACATGCATCATATTCACCAATCACATGCACCACACTTCATGTTTTCACAGACAATCACGTTACATCACACAACTCTAAACTTTACAAAATATAGATTACTTAAGATGCACCACACGTAATTATCACATGCACCACAGTTCAAATCTACATTATGTAGATCAGATCTATATTCAACATGCTCCTATCTCAATTAGCAGATGCACGAGGGTTCAATTATATAAAAATTCCACAAATTCTCATGCACGAGACTCCTGCAGGAAACTTCATAATCATAATCCCCTAATCAAATGAGCTGAAGAATATCCCAAATTCAAGTTATAACAACCATAACACACAATCTTATTTTCTCAAATGCATCCAGATACAAGATCGAGGTGCATAAAATTTTCAATAGAGGCAGTCAATTCGATTTCATATCATAAACACAAAGTTCTCAAACAAGTAATAATATAAATTCAGTAATATATCCAGAAAATCACTAGCCTTCTGTTGTCGACATTGTTGTTCACCTCAATTTATTTCTTCAGTAGCGCAGAGATCGATCTCAGGCCCTAGCTTGATTTGATGGTTGAAAACCGCACAAAAACTCAATTTGCTTCTGGATTTTACTTCGATTTCGTGTTTCTGTAGTTTTTATCCGATTGATTCTAGCTTTTTCGTGTTTGAATCGGAGCTTGGGGTTGAGAGCGGTGGGTTGAGAGAATTCAATGAACAACAGCTTTGAGTTTGAATTCTACGTAGAAAGCAATGAATTTGTCTTTACCTTTTTGCCCCTCCGTACATAAAAGCGCGTTTTTTCATTTATGGGATTAAAATTTCTGGATTAAATCTTGACCGTCCATGTATATGTGATCAACGGTGGAGGATTATTCCTATTTCTTACTTTAAGGGATTTTTGTACTAGAACCACTCCATATATATATATATATATATATATATATATATATAGGAAAATGATCATATAAGAATGGATCTTAACCTAAGAAATAGGAATAGATCTCCACCATAGATCTACAAGGGATGGAGGGTCATATTTGACCCAGGTCAAACCGGGTCGGATCCGGGTCAATGGGTCGGATCCGGTCAACAGGTCAGACCATGTCAACCCGTTGACTTTTCAATTTTTTTTATTTTCGAATTTTTATTTTCGAATTTTTTTAAAGAGTCAGATGATATGCATCACACTGTGCAATGAGATGCACCACTAAGTGTAGTGATGCACCATTTTTTAATTTTTAATATTCTTTTTCACTATTTTTATTTTTTATTTTTTATTTTTTTTCAAGAGTCGAGCGAGGGGAGCCGAAGGCCTCGGAGTGAGCTAAAAAATATATAATGTTGCCACAATCATTATCTATAAATTAAAATCGGAGCCGAAGGCGGAGACCAAAAAAAAAATCCCAAACACTTGCTTATTGATATGGTATGAATACAATGATTTGAAAAGTAGTTTAATTTCATCATACCAAATCACCCCAAGATTTTCCCTCGTTTTGATATAGTTATACACACACACATAGTGTATGAGATAAATCTCCATGTATTATGAGATGCACCACAATGCATTTTGAGATGCAACACTATGTATAATGAGATGCACCACCATGTATAATGAGATGCATCACAATGTGTAGATGCAACACACTGTGTAATGAGATGCACCACACAGTGTATTGAGATGCACCACACTTTATTAAAAAAACGAAAAAAAAATTCGAAAAAAAAAATTTGAAACATAAAAAAAAAGTTGAAAAGTCAACGAGTTGACCCGGGTCCGACCTGTTGTCCCGGATCCGACCCGGTTTGACCCCAATCCGACCCGCTTCAAATCTAGCCATCCATCCATTGTGGATCAAGGGTTGAGATTTATTCTTATTTTTTATTTTAAACTAAGAAATAGGAATAAATCTCATGATTCGAAGCATGAATATATATAGATTTAAGCATGATTTTATATAAGCACAATTGTTTACACAAAAAAGCATGAATCTCATTAAGCATGACTATATATTGATTTAAGCATGAATATATATATATATATATATATATATATATATAGATTTAAGCATGTTCTCACGTTCTCACGAGAGGAATAATTTTTATAGTAACACATCCCTATATATATATATAGGAAAAGGATCATATAAGAATAGATCTTAAACTAAGAAATAGGAATAAATCTCAACCCTTGATCCACAATAGATGGATGGCTAGATTTGAAGCGGGTCGGATCCGGGTCAAACCGGGTCAGACCCCGGGTCAACGGGTCGGACCCGGGTCAACCCGTTGACTTTTTAATTTTTTTTAATGTTTCGAAATTTTTTTTTCCGTTTTTTTAATAAAGTGTGGTGCATCCCAATACACTTTGTGGTGCATCTCATTTCATATTGTGATGCATCTTATTACACAGTGTGTTGCATCTACACATTGTGATGCATCTCAATATACATGGTGGTGCATCTCATTACACATAGTGTTGCATCTCGAAATGCATTGTGGTGCATCTCATAATACATGAAGATTTATCTCATACACTATGTGTGTGATAATAACTATATCAAAACGAGGGAAAATCTTGGGGTGATTTGGTATGATGAAATCAAACTACTTTTCAAATCCTTGTATTCATACCATATCAATAAGCAAGTGTTTGGGATTTTTTTTTTAATTTAATCATTGAATCCGATTTTAATTTATAGATAATGATTGTGGCAATATTATATGTTTTTTAGCTCGCTCCGAGGCCTTCGTCTCTCCTCGCTCGACTCTTGAAAAAAAAATAGTGAAAAAGAATATTAAAAAGTTAAAAATAGTTTCTATATGAACCAATCCCTATATATATATATTTCAGTAGATCAGTAGTCCCGCTCAATACTGAACTAAGCAATGCCAAGACGTACACCTCCTTTCAATTCTACAACTCAAACAGGAAAACTCAAACATTTATTAAAAAAATTACATGAATGAATCCGTCCATCATACATAAAAACAATACTCATAAAACACAAGCAAATTAGACAATATATTTCTTATCAATAGCCAATGTAAATGACAATCAAGTAGTCCCATTTGAATGTAAAAGCGAGAGATAATAAAATATACCTACATCGCTGCGAATTCAAAAAATTCAATTTGGAGATTTTTCTTAAGAATATGTGAGGGATTTTGATGGAGATTTGGAATTTCAGAAGCCCTAAACATTTAAACATGCTCACGTTGTCTCCATCGTCGGATTGAGGATTAGGATTTTAGCCAGTATCATCCCATCGATCGGGTGGATTATAAGCAATCAACGAGTGGTGATTGATCCCGATTTGAGAGTGTGGGAGATGCAAAATTCCCTCTAAATTTTGAGTTGTGAAAATGGTAGTGGTTGTAAAAGAAGAGATTTTGGAACGATTCGCCATTCATAGCCATCGAAGTGAACGACCAAAAACTTGTATTTAGGATTTTGTCTCCGTCAGCATATTGTTGTTGAGAAATATTATAAGAAATTTTGATTGTTTCAGAAATTGATTCCACATACACAGAGATCAGAAAGATTTCGAGCCATAGATTTCGCCCTTTGTGAATTGTGATAGAGGGTAGAGGCCCCGATTATGAACTCTTTCATCAACAATCGTGATCAATGGCTCGAAAATCAGGCGATGAAGTTGAAGAGATAATTGAGAGTCAAATAAGATTTAAAACTGCTGATAGTGGGAGTAAGACGTGGGTGAGCTTTAGGTAACTTGCATTTTTATCAGATGAAGTTAATACCGAAAAATCAGGATTTTAACAAAACTGTATGATTTAAATTTTGCCGGGAAAAAGTTTCCGTTAGAAACTGTGTTTTTATATATTAATAGATTTGCCATGAAAGCATAACAATTTCCTAAAGAAACGTGATTAAATTGGAAAAATAATAAATTAATTAAAGCTATAATATAAATGTGATTAAATATTTTTTCCCACATTTATTAAAGATAAAAATTAATAACTACAAAAGATTATTAACCACACATACATAATTTAAAATTATGTGTAGCTAATGAATTTTACTAATTCGCCACGTCACCATGATAATTTAATGAGAAAATTTTAAAGATAAAAATTAATAATTATAAAAGGTTATTAACCACACATACATAATTGAATATTATGTGTGGCAAATAAATTTTGCTAATTCCCCACGCCAGCCAACAATTTAAACGTAAATTTAGTTATATTGGAAAACAAAAATTGAAAATTAAATGTTAAAATATAATGCGACCAATGAGTTTTTGGCATTTTTGCCGCACATACTAAATGTCAATAACTACTGAAAATTGTAAAAATACATTTACCCACACATTTCTTTTTATGTGTGGCTAATGGATGTGTGGGTAAATATTCAATTTCCTGTAGTGATTCCTACAGAGATTAATTTGTTCAAATATCATGTTCCAGTGTGGATGGTGTGTAAGATTTATTATGTGGCCCACGTGTCATAATTATGAGATTAAGATATTATATTAATATCTTAATTATATGGTTTAAATAAATATTACTTGTTGGATAAGTTTGGTCAATTAGGGTTTCTGATAGCCACCACGTTGATAGAACGTATATATATATATATATATATATATATATATATATATATATACTGGGATATATTATATGAACTAGGAAGGAATAACTATCTGCTAAAAACTAAGAAGAGGAGAGTTTAGAAACTCATTCTTGATTTTGAATAAAAGAGGGTTGTATTGTTTCTTCGGTGTGTTTACAATGAAAGAGCAAAGCTCTTTTTATAGCCAAAAATTGGCCGACAATTCCAATCTATCCTATAAAAGTTAAGATACCTAGTCTAGAAAAAACCACAAATTCAAACAAGTAATAATCAAAGAAAAGACTAAAAAAGAAAAGAAAAGACTATATATATATATATATATATATCAGAAACTGGTCCTCTCACCACCGATAACAGAAACACAGAATTATATTCTCTATCATCTCACGTACGGCTCTGTGCTAAAGAACGGTCAGGGGAGAGAAAACAATTTCTTCATCGATCATTAATCTCAATAAGCTATGGCTTATCAAGGTTAGTATTCTGATTTAATCTTAATGTGAAAATCATGAAGTTCAAGATCCGTGCCTAATTAAGTTTACATGTGGTATCAGAGTATGGTTTAAGAACTCATGATTTTTCATTATCTTATGTTTTTATGAACCCTAAAATTCTTTTGAAGTCGTATATATATGATCTAGATTATATTATTCTGCAATAAATAATGTACCGTATCAGTACCGTCAATTTTTTTTTCCGCTGCGAATTTATTTCTGATCGAATATTGGTTAATTAAGCATGTGAATTGCGATTGTAATCCCGATTAGAATGTATCGTTAACATGATATTATATGTCAATTTTGATTGGGTTTTAATCAAATATAAACCATTCACGTGACCCTACAGGCATGATTATGTATATTATATTAAATAATATTATTGATTATATTTGAATTAGTAATTGTCCTTATACAAATCAGTTACTGTACATAAATTGTTTAGACTAATTTTATGTTCGAATTATCATTATGATTGATAATATTATGTGTCTGATTATGATGGAAATCCTTAGCCATAATAGTTAATTATTTTTATATGATTTAGATTTATTTAAAGTTGATCTGTTAATCACCAAAGTGGTTGACATAATCGAAAGGGTTGGGGTTCTACAGCTCATGTTCCGATCTTTTGTGAGAAAATAAGACATCTTTGGAACAAATTTCGTTTCTGGGATATTCTGAAAAAATGGGAAGCTTGTGACATTGGTGTTATTGGAGATGCTATGAGACTTGATACATCAAGGAATGATTTTGAGAAGTGGCTGATGGGAATGTGGCTCGTTTGGAAAGCACTTTGTGATGAAAAGCATAAGGAGCGAAAGCGTCAGTGGAACGACTTAGAGAAAGAATGTGATTCGTATATTGAGGGATATGCTGCTCGGAGTCACGCGGCGGTTTTTGCTCGAATTGCCCAAGGAAGGTAGCTCTCCTTGGAGCTAGGGGTGTAATCAAGCCGAGTCGAGCCGAATAGTATCTTGCTCAAGATTGACTCGTTTAGCTAAACGAGCTTCTCATTTGATTATCGAACGAGCTCTTATCGAGCTGAGTGTAGAGCCGACCCTGAACGAGCTTTTAAAATTTAGTCATTCATTAAAAATATTAGTTACTTTTTCAAAAATATAAGTTATTTTATTCACAATAATGTAATATATTTACTATCTTCTTGTAAATAAATAAAGTTAACTAGATAGTTAATTCAAATATTACTAATTATTGCAAAAAAATATAAGATATCTGACTAATAATCTTGTATTTTTAAGATAAATTACATAACGAGCTTGCTCATGAGCAACCGAGTCGAGTACAGTCATGCTCAAGCTTGACTCGTTTAACTAAACAAGCTTCTCAATTAATTATCGAACGAGCTTTTATCGAGTTGGTCGCCGAGTAGCTCACGAACGGCTCGACTCATTTACAACCCTAAACTTGGAGCACGCCAAAAATAGGCCGGATCCGTTTGGATGTGGACAATGCTATGGATGAAAAGCGAGGCAACGGTGGAGTTGGGGCAATTGCGAGAGATGAGAAAAATAATATTATTTTTGCTTTGGCTAAACCAGTCCAAATTTTAGCCACTACGTTGCATGGAGAACTGAAGGCATTGATTCATGGCATCCGTCAGTGTGTGAAAGATGGTATTTCGCCGGTGGAGGTTTATACAGACTCTATTCTGGCGGTTTTAGTGATTGAGGAAAAGAATGAAGCAGATAGTGTTTTATGCGCAGACATGTTTGAGTTTTTCGTCTCTATTTTGAATCTCAACGTTATTTCTATTAGTCATATACGTAGAGAAGCGAATAAGGCGGCCCACGAGCTTGCTTGGTTAGCTAGAGAGCTTGAGGACCACCTGCGTGTGGCATGATTCTTGGCTATTGTAGCTTTTGAATATTGTTTATGAAGATTTGAAGTAATTAATGAAGTTATTTTTTCTCGAAAAAAAAAATATAAATAAATAAAATAAGATAGCTATTTCCGGACCTGATTTATGGGTTACGTTACTTGAGTGAAATTAGTCGTCTAATTAAATGAAATCCATCAAATTGTATATCACGTGTGTTTGATGTCTCTACCCCTCTTACTGTATTTTAACTCTTTTCTTTTGATACAAGCAATTTACTCTTGACTTTTTACAGTCAAAAAGCTTGAAATTAATGGGTTACCAAGAATAGTGGTAAGAATATCCCTCTTCCTTGTTAGATTTGAGGAAAATAACGAAATATGGTAGCAGTTGGAGAGATAAAATTATATTTTATTTTTTACGCAAATAAATTACTAATAAAAATGAAATTCGTTTTCAATCTGCAGTATCGTCGTCAGTGCTTTTTAGTCCATGATATAGATAAAGAAAATGACATAGTTAGGATGCAAAATTTGACACTCAATTTAGAGAGGGCCCCACCACACGAAATAAACGCATTTATGCATGACATTTGGATTTGGTGGGATGGAGGGTTGGTTGTTGTCTAGAATCTTGATTAAAGAAAATTGAAGGGAATTCATGATTGATAGTGGCGGACCCAGGATTTTGAATATGGGATACGAAATTGATTGGGGGGTTACAGAGGGCTGGCCCTCATGCTCGGGGGCGAAGCTCCCGAAATTTTTTTTAAGCTATCCAATAATAAAAATAATTTAAAATGCAAAAAATTAGATAAAATATATATAAAGAGATAATAATACAGCTGCAAGGCCTGCAACAAGTAGTAAATTTGTGACTCGTGGTGAGGAGTGAG
Source organism: Agastache rugosa (assembly GCA_031470985.1). Classification (NCBI taxonomy): domain Eukaryota; kingdom Viridiplantae; phylum Streptophyta; class Magnoliopsida; order Lamiales; family Lamiaceae; genus Agastache; species Agastache rugosa. Next base: position 3,854,117 of record CM062604.1, on the reverse strand, counting down.
GACTACCGCAGCACACGCACACCCAAGAGAAAGAAACAATATTTTTTTCCTTGCTAATGTCGATCGAGGAAGAAAACTACAAAAAAGAAAGAAGAAGAAATTCTATTCTTTAAAAGAACAAAGCAGCCGCAAATGAAAAATAGGAAAAGGTAGTGGGGCCTTGTGAATTGGGGATTAAATTATTAAAATATTATGTTAAACCATTGAATTATATTAATTGTGGGCTGAGTTATTGAATTTTTACAATATTATACATTATATATAGAGGCAACTCATGGAATGACACAATCACTTTAAAAAATACAAATGTTGTCAAAAATTTAAAAAACACAAAATATGGCACTTTTGATATTTTTTTGGACCCTTTTACCCTTACAAAGTTTTAAAAATACAAAATATGGCACTTTTTCTTTCTCATCTCTCCTCTCACCCACCTCATGCACAATAATTTTTTTCTGCCACTTTTTTCTCTCTCCTCACTCATTTCTTCTCTCTTTCTTCTCCTTTCTCTCTCCTCCCTCACTTAGCTGACACATTTTTTTCTTCATTTCTTTTCGCGTAGGTGGTACGAAATATCTAACATTTCGTACCGGGGCATGTTACTTGGTACGAAATAACTAACATTTCGTACCTTAGCTGGTACGAAATAATTAACATTTCGTACCGGGGTATGTTATTTGATACGAAATAACTAACATTTCGTACCTTAGCCGGTACGAAATAACTAACATTTCGTACCTTAGCCGGTACGAAATAACTAACATTTCGTACCTGGACATGTTACTTAGTACGAAATAACTAACATTTCGTGCCGGGGCATGTTATGAAGTTGTAACTTGGTACAAAATAAATAACATTTCGTACCGGGGACATGTTATGAAGTTGTAAATTGGTACAAAATAATATTTCGAGCCGGCGACATATTATGAAGCTGTAACTTGGTACGAAATAACTAATATTTTGTACCGGGGAATGGTTATGAAGTTGTAACTTGATACAAAATAGCTATCATTTCGTACCGGACTGGTACGAAATGTTAGTTATTTCGTACCAAGTAACATGCCCCGGTATGAAATGTTAGTTATTTCGTACCAAGTAACAACTCCATAACATGCCCCCCGGCTCGAAATGTTAGTTATTTCGTACCAATTTACAACTTCATAACATGTCCGGTGCGAAATATTAGTTATTTCGTATCAAGTTACAACTTCATAACCATCCCCCGGTACGAAAAATTAGTTATTTCGTACCAAGTAACATGTCCCAGTACTAGATGTTATTTATTTCGTACCAAGTTACAACTTCATAACATGTCCCGACACGAAATGTTGGTCCCAAGACGGATACCTTGGTGTAGAGGGGGGGTAAATACACCAAGGTTTAAAAACTTTTCCAATTAAAAACTCTTTTCAGTGAGCTGGCTGTGTGCGGAATGTGGTGGATTTGGAAAGTCCGTCTGTTACTTCAAATATATTGCAAAGCTCTGTTTCACTTTTCAGTTAGTCAGTTTATGCAGTTTGAAATGTATGCGTGAGAGGAGTTAGCAGAATGCATAAAACAAAGCAGTAAAGAACAAAGCAATTTTAACGTGGTTCGGAGTAAGACCTCCTACGTCCACGACCAGATTCACTGGAAATTTACTACCAATTGGTTTCCAAGTACCAAACAACTTCACAACTCTAACCTGAGTTGTGTTCCGACAGTTTACGGGCACTGTCAAGCCTACACCTTTCAGTTTACGGGTACTGTAAAACCTGACTTACAGTTTCCGAGTACTGTAAAACCTGACCACTCGAATTACACGCTTCGAGTAGGCGTACCTTGACCTAACCTTTCTGGGTTTGGGTTTGGGTATGGGTTTTCCAACAATGAACGAGTTCTTACAATGAAGAACAAGGAGTATGATGAACTCGTTCAAACTAGGCTTAAGATATTTCTATTCTAATCTATTCTACCTATGACTAAATATGTGAACAACTAAGAACACAACTGACTGGCTGGGTGTTCTTGAAAGATTTAGCTTTGAAGATTGTTGTTCATTTTTCTGTTTGCTCTTTTATTCTTCAGTCGTCTCGCCAGCCTCTTTTCTTCAATGGTGAGGAGATATATATAGGTGGAGATTCAAACTAGCCGTTGGAAGAGAGCCGTTTGAATCTTACCTACTCTCATTGACTTCTGGCCTTTAACCTACGAAGTAGGTCTGCATCTGCAGAAGCTATTTCTTCTCTGATTTGACCGCGTCAGACAAGATCTTCTGATATCGGGATCTTGTCTTGGAAAAGATCTTCGTCTTTGAGCTGGTAAGCGTCTCTGTTGTGTTTTCAGCGTCTTGGACTCTGCTGCGTCTCGACTCTGAGCTGTATCTTAGACCTGTGCTGTATCATTAACCTGAGCTGTGTCTTCAACCTGAGCTGTGTCATTAACCTGAGCTGTCTTAGACCTGAGTTGTGTCATTGACACTAAGCTGGGTCTTTTACACTGAGCTGGGTCTTTGACACTGAGCTGGGTTTCCGTCACTGAGCTGGGTCTTGATACTGCTGGGTCTTTGACTCTGCTTGAGTGCGCTCTGTGAGTACGCTCTCGAATTCTTCAGCTGTGTCCGCTTAGCTGTGTCTTCTGTTATGTCTTTTGCTGTCTTCAGCGACTCTACCTGTAAACTTAGAAACTCTATAAGCTCAAACAGGTGAGCTGAAAAATGTTTAGGCTTGTGCAATCATCTACTCGGTTGGGGTCAGCTGGGTTTTGGAATCAAATCAAAACTCTATTAATTTTCCCAACAATTTCCCCCTTTTTGATGATGCCAAAACCTTTACAAATTTTTACAGAAAAATACAAAACAAAAATCCTAACTAAACTCTTCCTGGCTGCTCCGTATACCTTGACGAGAGTTTGCGCCCATTCTCCAGTTGCCTTTCCAGCTCGCCATTAGCCTCTCTTCTATCTTTCCTTTTTTCTTTCTAGTTAGATGATCTAACCTTTCTCCTTTTTCCTTTCCATTTTTCTGTCATATTCTTTCATACTCTTTCCCCATTTTTTGTTCATAAAAAAGGTATTAGGAGGGAGGGGAGTCGAGGTCTGGCGGCGGCGTTCTGGCAATAATTTCTTCCCGTTTGAGGTAACTCCAGTCATCTTGGAGTTAAAACCAATCGATACATTTTGGCTCTTCTTTTTTCGGCTGATACCATTTGATGGTCATTCTCAGTTGTATGACTCAGTTTGGAGTGAGTCATCTTGTCTTTCTTTCTCTGCTGAAAGACACCGTTTGCGAGGTTCCCCCTCAATTGGATAAACCAATTGGGTTTTATCAGCTGGGTTTGATTCCCCCTGACTTGATAAATTCATTTTGAAATCCTTGGGTTCCTGCTGAGTTAGTCCAGCTGTGTCTGATTCCTTCTTGATGACACACGGTGATCCAGCTGAGTATTTCCTGCTGGATGCTCTTCTTGAAGATTCTGCTGGACTGAGATGAGATGAATTGTTGATACCAATTGATGGTGAATCTGCTGAAGTTGAGTTCCCCCTCAGCTTGATTCCTCTTCTGGATTCTGCGATCCATGTTTGATCTAGCTTTGTTTGATATCCAGAGGATGACATTTGATAGTTCAGCTGGATTTCTCGATTCGGGATGTCGGAACACCAACCGGATCGGAAACCGAATCCTAGGGCATTCCAATATTTGGGACTCTCTTGATTCTCCACTTGAATATTCTGTTGGATTGACTTTGCCCTCAGCTGATATCACAGCTGTGTCGATTTCCAGCTCGGTGGAGTTTCCCCTGAATTTAATAGTAGGTGGCTGTCTTTTCTCAGCTACTTCCTACTTTACTTGAGCCAGTGATTTTCTCAACAATTACGTTCATCTGTCAACTTGATCTCTGATCTTGAGAAGACAGTCAGCTGTTCCATGATCAGCTGAGTTCACTGCTACTTTGCGGGGTAGAATCTTCGATTTCCTGTTCTTTGCATTGCATTCCTGCTAATTGAACTCACCAGGAAAACCGTAATCACAACAATTGGCTGATGGACAACAGATTATGCTAAAGTCCATCAACATAAGAGACATTTGATATTATTATTATTTGTCTCAAATGAGCTAAATCCTTTGACGTATCCTTTCGAGATATCACCAAAGGTTACCTGGGACCAGTACGCTTGACATATTCTTTGAAGAGCTTTGAGGTGAGTCATGAGCTTTGATCACCAGCTGTCTTTCTTTCACAACACGTTTGATGACTCCTCAAAATGCGCATGTCCCTCTTTGACCTGTTATCATTCCTTCGGCACCCAGTTGTGATTGTGTCCGGCTTTGTTATTGAGGGTTCCATTGATAACCCAGATTTGTCCTTATCTTTTGTGAGTGATACTTCTGGTTGGTCCTTGAATGAGTCCACTTCTCTTTGGACTTTTGATGGCTGCTTGAATTCCATCTTCTTTGATACAATCCATTTTCAAAATGGAGCCTGTCAGCTTGATATCCAGCTTGATATCCCGTGTGCTGGAATCTTGATGTGAAGTTCGGTTGGTTTCCAGCTTTATAACCAGCTGAGATCCTTCTCAACTGTCATTTTGGTTGGCCTTGACGTCTGAGCTGGATGACATTCTGTCTTTGATTTTGATTCCAGTCAGCTGGATTTATCTGCTGCCTTTGAGCTTTGTGATCAATTGGGAGTCGCTGAATTTCTTGGACTTGAGGTTGCCGAGCAACTTGACTTCTTTGGCAGGGCTGAGCTTTGAGAGCTGGCTTGATGATGTTCGATCTTTTTGGAACATCCTTAGCCTTGGTTCCAGCTGTGTTTGTATTGGCTGGAGCCATTCTTTGATCTGATTCAGCTTTGGCCATCTCCAGCTTCTTGATCAGCTGTGTTTTCTCATCTTCAAGCTCCTGATCATTCTTCTGCTTGTGCTCAATCCTTAGCTCCGAATTCTCAGCTGGCTAGATTTCAAGGATTTCTAGCAATCTCTTGAAGTCGCTGAGCACTTCTTCGATGAGGTCTCTTTAGCATGCAGTGAGCTGTGCCATGTCCAGCTGGGTGATCTGCTGCTTCTTCTTTCATCTCTTGAGACCATTTTACTCAGCTGTGTGTCCAGCTGTGTTTGCATTTCACAGCTAGTCCCAGACAGCTAGCTAGGTAAGCTCAGTTTCTTCCACAACTGGGTTTGAGAATCCCATGAAGCAGGCATCTTCAATAAAATGTTTCATCTTCTGAGTCGGAAGAAAATACTTGATCTTCTTCTATCTTGCTCGACTTGAGCTCTTTATCTTTTCTTTGGGAGGTCAACTCAGCTGGGGTTCTATATGGGTAGAATTGCTTGTCGTGATGAACCTCCACGATCATCTTGTACCTTTCCTTGTTGTGTTCTAGCCTATTAATATTCCATACAAGCATGACAACTTCTTCGTGCAATTCTTCTTTGCTCATATTTCTGTGCTCCTTGTTGGTCATTCCAAGCTGAGCTGATTGAGCTGATCTTCTTGATTCTGCACTGAGAGCTGTCTCATTTGCTTTAGAAGTCAGCTCTGTTTGAGACATCTGGCTGGATGATTCTCCGTTTGTGATCCCCAGATCGAATACGTTGCCTTTCAAGATGGAGAACAATTTTTCCGTCTCCATGTTGCCAAGATCAATTCTGCTTTGGTGAACCACTTTGTGTGTACACCATTCTGAGGAGAGAGCTGCAAGAACTTTCAAGTTCTTATCTCGAACTGTATATTTTCCAGTTCGGATCGTCTCGATCTCGATGACGAGGTTGGAGAATCTGAGTTCCATTTGATCAATGGACTCGTAGGGGAGTTGCTTGAAGTTGTCGAACTTCTGTCATGCAACTGAGAATTTGTTCTCTTAAATTTCCTCTGAGCCTTCACACAGCTTGGCTAGAGTGTCCCACATCCCCTTAGCTGTCTCGCAGTTGATGATCTTGCTGAGATAAGCGTCCGTCACCGTTGAGGAGATGACATTGCGAGCGTAGCTGTCCAATCCAGCTTGTCTTCTTTCTTCTGGAGAGTACTCCCTTTTGGGCTTCACAACTTGTCAAAGTACTGGTTCAGCTCCATGTGTGGTTTCTGCTTCTCTTTCTGACTTCATGATGACGATGGGTCCGTTAGTGATAACATCCCACATCATGTCGTGTCGTGCGCACAGAAAGCTTTTGAGTTGGAACTTCCAGATCTGAAAATCATCGACAGAGAATGTCGGAAGATTCCTGTACAAGGAATATTTCATGACAGTATGCAATACAATGATTTTAAAAAGATTTTGAAATTTTGAAGGATCTGTTCACGTGACCACTATCAGCAAAGAAGCTGACTTGACACAAATACAGTGATCTTTTGAACCACTGCTCTGATACCAATTGTTGGTCCCAAGACGGATACCTTGGTGTAGAGGGGGGGTGAATACACCAACGCTTAAAAACTTTTCCAATTAAAAACTCTTTTGAGTGAGCTGGTTGTGTCCGATCCAGCTGGAAGGCAACTCGATCCACACAGGTGGCTGTGTGCGGAATGTGGTGGATTTTGAAAGTCCGTCTGTTACTTCAAATATATTGCAAAGCTCTGTTTCACTTTTCAGTTAGTCAGTTTATGCAGCTTAAAATGTATGCGTGAGAGGAGTTAGCAGAATGCATAAAACAAAGCAGTAAAGAACAAAGCACTTTTAACGTGGTTCGGAGTAACACCTCCTACGTCCACGACCAGATTCACTGGTAATTCACTACCATTTGGTTTCCAAGTACCAAGCAACTTCACAACTCTAACCTGAGTTGTGTTCCGACAGTTTACGGGCACTGTCAAGCCTACACCTTTCAGTTTACGGGTACTGAAAAAACCTGACTTACAGTTTCCGGGTACTGTAAAACCTGACCACTCGAATTACACGCTTCAAGCAGACGTACCTTGACCTAACCTTTCTGGGTTTGGGTTTGGGTATGGGTTTTCCAACTATGAACGAGTTCTTACAATGAAGAACAAGGAGTATGATGAACTCGTTCAAACTAGGCTTAAGATATTTCTATTCTAATCTATTCTGCCTATGACTGAATATGTGAACAACTAAGAACACAACTGACTGGCTGGGTGTTCTTGAAAGATTTGGCATTGAAGATTGTTGTTCATTTTTCTGTTTGCTATTTTATTTATTCAGTCGTCTCGCCATCCTCTTTTCTTCAATGGTGAGGAGATATATATAGGTGGAGATTCAGACTAGCCGTTGGAAGAGAGCCGTTTGAATCTTACCTACTCTCATTGACTTCTGGCCTTTAACCTACGAAGTAGGTCTGCATCTGCAGAAGCTATTTCTTCTCTGATTTGACTGATTCAGAAAAGATCTTCTGACATCGGGATCTTGTCTTGGAGAAGGTCTCCGTCTTTGAGCTGCTAAGCGTCTCTGCTGTGTCTTCAGCGTCTTGGACTCTACTGCGTCTCGACTCTGAGCTGTGTCTTAGACCTGTGCTGTATCATTAACCTGAGCTGTGTCTTCAACCTGAGCTGTGTCATTAACCTGAGTTGTGTCATTGACACTAAGCTGGGTCTTTTATACTGAGCTGGGTCTTTGACACTGAGCTGGGTTTCCGTCACTGAGCTGGGTCTTTGATTCTGCTTGGTCTGCTCTGCTGAATTCTTCAGCTGTGCCCGCTTAGCTGTGTCTTCTGCTATTTCTTCTGCTGTCTTCAGCGACTCTACTTATAAACTTAGAAACTCTATAAGCTCAAACAGGTGAGCTGAAAAATGCTTAGGCTTGTGCAATCATCTACTCGGTTGGGGTCAGCTGGGTTTTGGAATCAAATCAAAACTCTATTAATTTTCCCAACACGAAATGTTAGTTATTTTATATCAAGTAACATGCCCCGGTACGAAATGTTAGTTATTTCGTACCAGCTAAGGTACGAAATGTTAGTTATTTTGTACCAAGTAATATGCTCCGGTACGAAATGTTAGTTAGTTCGTACCAGCTACGTGAAATAACTAATATTTTGTACCGGGGGATGGTTATGAAGTTGTAACTTGATACGAAATAACTAACATTTCGTACCGGACTGGTACGAAATGTTAGTTATTTCGTACCAAGTGGCATGTTATGAAGTTGTAACTTGGTACGAAATAACTAACATTTCGTACCAAGATATGGTACTTGGTACAAAATAACTAACATTTCGTACCGGAGCATGGTTATGAAGTTGTAACTTGGTACGAAATAACTAACATTTCGTACCGAGGTATGTTACTTGATACGAAATAAAGAAGAGAGAAAAAGAGAGAGAGAGAAAAGTCAAAAGTTGCGGCTGGGAGTGAAAAGTAAGGGTAAAAGGGTCCAAAAAATGTCAAAAGTGCCATATTTTGTGTTTTTTCAAACTTTGTGACAACATTTGTGTTTTTTAAAGTGATCATGTCATATCACCACATTTCCTCTTATATATATATATAATAAAAAAAATTGGGGGAACAACTGTACCACTTGTCCCCAAGTAGGTCCGCCCCTGATGAAGGATCCATTCATCAAACTCGTTAATAATATGGAAATTACCGTCTTAGCTTTCGATTATTATTTTTAATGATTCTACATAATAAATGAATTTCTCTTTCCCCTCAAAAAAGAAAAAAACATGGAAATGGACGCACGCAACCACTTAGCATATATTCCATCCAACCCATTAATAACGTTTCATTTTCCTTTTTGGTCTATTCCATTGACAACTCATTTCAAATAAGAAAATAATTAATTCTTTAAAAGTGATTTGACCTACCAAATTTATATCTTTTTACCCTTTTTCTTAATAATTGTGCCCAAATATTATGGGACATTATCAATGGGATGGAAGAAGTAAAATTTTAAGTTCAAACTATTAATGAAATATTAAGTTAATTTGGTCTAAATACACAAATTATACCCATTTTTTAAAATTGTTTCCACTAATTATAAAAGTTTGTTCAATATACACAAACTTTGCTAATTTCTGAAATTTTCCCCAAATCTCATTTCTGGTGAAATTGATACTAACTTTCCAAGGTAATTTGGTGATGTTGTATGTTTTCCAACAATGAAAACGATACAATACAAATTAGTAATATACGACGTCATTTTTGTCTTTTTCCGGCAATCAAAACGACACAATTTGTCTATTCTTTTAGTGGCTCGATCCGAAAATGTCATCATTTCAGTATGCTTGTTTCAAGGAGGAGAAAGAACAAGAGTCATATATTACTAAGTTGTACTGTGTCGTTTTGATTATCGGAAACATATCATGTCAACAAAATATGATGCCAAGTCAATATTGATTTCACCGAAAATGAGATTCAGGAAATTTCAAATTTTAGCAAAGTTTGTGTATTTTGAAAAAACCTTAATAGTTTGTGAGAAAAATAAAAAAATAGGTATAATTTGTGTATTTAGACCAAATTAACTCTACAATTAGGTTACAAGTTTATATCGAGCTAACTCACGAGTTTAAGAGTTGAGTACACCGAAATTTGATAATTAGTCATGAGTCCATAAGTTGAACACTGACCTATGTAGGAATGACAATATTTTGAATTCGAATATCGTGCTATAATAAATAATATTAGCACTAAACTCTTTAATCATGAAATCGTCACTCTACCGATCCCGTTACATATAAAAACCACCATATCTCCGCCCAAAGTTGCTGATACAAAGGTTGAGTTTCGAAAAATCACATCAATGCAAGTCATATAAATATAAGATTTTTGAATCATTTGCAATATCAAAAGTATATATATATATTCCCTTTTCCTATCACCATATCCTTTCAATTCCGATTCCCAAATAATTTGAAAAACCTCATAATATTTTTAAGGAACCTAATTTAAAATATTTCCACGTGGAATTCAAGCCACCATAATCCAAACTAAATCCAATTGCTAAAAGGAAAATGACAAGTAATTTAAATTAAAAAAAAAAAGTGCAGAGAGTATAAAACGTGTGCTCATTCTAGCAGGCTCCAATGCCTTCTTCTTCTTCCACTCCAACTACCTCCAACTGAACTCCAAACCAGACCCGAATTCCTATCCGGGTCGTACCCGCTGACCCTTTTCGATAATGTTGCGAAGCTTCCGAAGCTGTTTCTATGGAGGCGGGAGCTCCGATTCGGCTGACGTCGCCGACCGTGATCCGGTTCTGTTGGTGTCGGGTATCGCCGGCTCAATCCTTAACTCCAAGTCCAAGAAATCCGGGTTTGAGACCCGGGTTTGGGTCCGGATTCTTTTAGCTGATTTGGAGTTCAGGAGGAAGCTCTGGTCCATTTACAATCCTGAAACAGGTTCTTATTTTCTGGGTTTTTTAGTTTGTGAGTGAAAGTTTCTATACTCGTACTTTTCTTGAAAAAAGATTTCATCTTTTTGTGCATATATATATTTTTAATTTTTTTTGCAGGGTATACGGAGTCACTGGATGATAGCACTGAAATAGTAGTGCCTCAAGATGATTATGGGCTTTACGCCATTGATATTTTGGACCCTTCAACGGTAAGCTGTTTCTTGACTTTTCTTTGTCATTTTGCTTTTTTCTGCGTTTCTGACTAAATTCACACGATTAGTTTTGATCTTGATATAGTTTGTGTTGGCACCTGACTGAATGCTTTGTGCTATGTGTGAATCTACTCTCTGCAGTTACTTAGCTATTACCATTTGCTTTGAATTTGATTGTGTTTGTGTCTCTTTGTCAACTTAATTTACTGAAGCGTGTGTTTTGTTCTTCTCTTGTTTGGCTCTCCAGTTTGTAAAGTGTCTTCGTGTATCGGATTTGTACCATTTTCATGACATGATTGAGATGCTTGTTGGATGTGGGTATGAGAAAGGCACAACATTGTTTGGATATGGATACGATTTTCGACAGAGCAATAGGTAGACCATCATTTACCTGTTAATTAATTTCCTCCATTGATATGTTATATGTTCCATTGAGTTTTAGTTGAAATGTTATGCCGATATAGATATAAATACATAGGCCGTGCCATATGACATCGTCTTGGAGGATTGCTGCTTATTTTTTGTTTGGATGCAGAATTGGACAGATAATGGATGGTCTGAAAGAGAGACTGGAGACAGCTTATAAAGCTTCTGGTGGAAGGAAAGTTAACATAATTTCACATTCAATGGGTGGATTGCTGGTCTCATGCTTCATATCTCTTCATTGTGATGTATGTTATTTTTGTTATTCCGTCAATTTCTGGTTCTGCTCCCTCATATTTCTTTTGGGCCGTTCCATGATTTCCATCAGTTATAACAAAGTAGGAACTTGTTGGCATTATATGTTGTTATTTCAACTTAGATGGTCTTAAAAATTCTTTTTGCACATTTTATTTAGTATTTACCATCAACTACCCGAACAACAATTACATAGTAACTTCAAGATTTTAGAGTATCTGTAAAACATGGTTCTGTAAATATCTTGTACATTTTTCTTTGGGCAATTATCATATATTGTCATAACATTTGGCTGCTTTTGCAATAACGTCATAACATTTTAAACTCGAAAAATTTATACTAACATTTCAACGTTTTTGCAATAATGTCATGACGCCCAAATTCCGGTATCGGATAGTCTACGTTTCGGTTATTTGGTCGTGGGTAAGGTTGTGTATTGGTGGTCCAAAGTCTACACCTTGTCGGTCCTAAAGAACTGACATCTACACCATACTTGTCGCCATTCAAAGAGAGATATACATGTATTTTTGGGCTTCATGACATTATTGCAAAAATGTTAACACATCATGCATAAACTTGTTAAGTTTTAAACGTTACGACATTATTGCAAAATCGGTCAAATGTTGTGACAATTTATGATATTTTGCCTTTTTCTTTCAGTATCTTAGCCTATACGAGCACTTTGATTTATTCATATGTTTTCATTTCTATATGAATACATGCTTTAGTTTCTTGCCGTAACAATTTGTGAGATGCTTCTGAACATATTGGCACTACTATTATTGAAGTCTAGTAAATTCCTACTTCAAATGGAGGCTTGATTGGAAATTATCCTTCAACTGCAGATATTTTCCAAATATGTTAATAAATGGATTACCATTGCCACTCCTTTCCAAGGTAATCTATGTGCTTCGCTTTGTATAAATTTTGTATGTCAGTTTTAATAATTAAGCTTGTTTAAGTGTGCCAAAGGCATGGAAACATGAGTCTTATGTTTTCTTGTTTCTGACCAAATAAGCACATTTCTCATTTGCCTCTGCTGGGCTGAGCAGCATTCCATGCTTACATGCTGTTTTACACAGGTGCCCCAGGATGCATCAACGACTCTATACTTACTGGAATGCAGTTTGTTGATGGTTTTGAAAGTTTCTTTTTCGTATCAAGATGGTCAATGCATCAACTGGTAATAATATCCTGGTTCAAGAAAAATTTACATGGAATTATGAAAACAATATTTTGTAGCCATGCATTTCTACTTCATTTAAACCTTCTGCTCTTTCAAAACAGAAGAAAGTTGCTAGTATCTTGTTGAAGTAGGTTGCTCGAGATGAAGCAAGGTATATACATACACAGGGTAGTATGTCACTATGTCAGTCACACCTAGAAACTAACTGAAGAACAAAAGAAAAAATATGTAGAATTGTTTCATTTTCATTTAAAATGCACTAAAAGTCAGCTACAACTACATTAAGGAAAATCTCCTAAAGTGAGCAGCATATTGGTGTACCGGTATCTTATTCTTGGTCATTCTCCATTTTCCTTGAGAGTTTTTATATATGGTAGTTACTAGTGAATTCCTACACGTTAATGAATTTAGGTTATGATATTTTAAGTTGTCAACTTGTTCAACCAGAGATCTGAATTTCAAGTACTGCATCTTAGATTCTTAATATAATCTAAGTTCCTTATTTGTGGCTGTTCTGCTTTCTCTCACCATTCAACTCGACCTTTTTGGCTTGGTATGCACTTAGCTGGTAGAGTGTCCATCTGTTTATGAGATGTTGCCAAACCGTGATTTTGATTGGAAGAAAGAACCTGAGGTCCTTGTATGGAGAACATGCACAACTGATGGAGAAACTACAGTTACACAGGAATCCTATGGCTGCAACGAATGCGTGTCTCTTTTTGCAGAAGCTTTGAAAAACAATGAGGTACCTTGCCTTTACAATCATGATTTTGAGTTACAGTGTTTAACACCCATATTATTTTGTTACTGAATATTCTGGTCCTGTCCTCATTATGCATACAGATTCCTGGATATTCGCAATCGCAATTTATTTCTAAGTAAAAATTTGAAGTTTGGAGCTTCATTTTAGACTTAGATCTTTTTATTTTATCTATATGCTTAAGCGTGGGCATTATCATTTTCTGTCATAATTTTTAATTTTATGTTTTCCTTAAATTAGTGCATTTTTGTTTCATGGCATAACTGGGAAAGACCATTTTTTTCTCCAAGATCATTTTACCGCGTTCTGTTGAGTTGCTTCCTAATTACTCTATACATTTTCTGTAATCTATTTGCTCATCGTAGCCTTTCATGTTATACTTTTTGTAATCTTATTTTCTTTTACATTTCAGCTAGACTACGACGGAGATACAGTACCTCTCCCTTTCAACTTTGCCATTCTTGAATGGGCTGCTGATACTCGGGAAGTTCTTAATAAAACTCAAATTCCTGCTGGAGTTTCTTTCTACAACATATACGGAACATCTTTTGAGACACCCTTTGATGTTTGGTAGGTTGCCGAATATTACATCTCTCATTTAAATCTCTACATGCGCTCATCTCCTGAGTTTACTTAGTCTCTTCCTTTTGCAGCTATGGCTCAGAATCTTCTCCCATTGACGACCTTTCTGAGATATGTCACTCAACGGTAAGCAACCCGTTTCTTCTCATTAGCTCCTAGCTGAAAATAGAGCTCCTAGTGGATGCAATTCTTTCGATATTTCCTTTTTGTGTCGATCTATAGTCAATTGTGTGCATATAGGACTTATGCAAGCATCTAAGACACATAGTTGTAAGTTCTCACATGTGGAGACTTTTTTTGCAATGTAGTAATATAAATTATTTTTCTCTCGTCTGAATGTCAAGTTTGAGAGCCGCGTATTTTCCCTCACCCTGTGCAATTTTCCAACTGTTTCAGCCGGAATACACCTACGTAGATGGTGATGGAACTGTCCCCTCGGAATCAGCAGTGGTACAATATCTTCCTTCCACTTGATCTCCATTTCCATAATTATGGCAATGATGCAGTTTTCCGGTTACTAGAAACACGATATCTCTCTGTTTTCTACATAACAAATCAAGATTTGCTGAATTATTCGTATGCATGATATTGATATATATATGTCCACAACCTGATCAATCTCATACTCATCGCGCCCTCTGCATTATGCAGGCGGATAATTTTGACGCAGTGGAAAGAGTGGGAGTTTGTGGAAGTCACCGGGGACTGTTAAGTGACGAGAATGTGTATGAACTCATCAAGAACTGGCTGGGAGTTTCTACAGAAGTGAAGTCAAGGAAGTCCAAGACTTCAAAAGTGGTTCATGCAAATTAGGTATTTCAAACCAATCTTGCAAAGTATGATATATAACTATATCTTGAATATGAACATATTATGATCATGACTTGCTACACCGTGTCTGTATAACTCCAATAAATTAATTAGTATTCATGACATATACTTCTTCTCCGAAACTCCCTTCTAACGGGGCCCATATGCGCGTTTATGTTGTCACTACATCATATGGTACTGAATACACATGACATACACTAACGATAGTGAGATCAAGAAATCATGTAACGTTTCCGGAGTTCCGAGCTCCGGAGAATCACAATCATTGATACATGTAGATTCTATTTGGATCATTAAATTTTTGGCGATTGTGTTCGAAAATGTGATTGTTTTGGGATGTGGGGAGTTGTTGGCTTGGCCAAGAAAGATGGAAATTCCATTTGACCAGAAGAAGATCTGCACATTTTTATTGAACGATGATGCAAAATGCATTTGCAGTATTATATCAATTATAATGTGGATTCAAAAATACTTTATTCCTAGTTATGTGCATTGATTCAATCTACATTGGACAGCGAGTCCCAGTTCCCTGCATCGATACTAGATTTCATTGCTCAATAAAATAGATGAATACGTCCGTAGATGCTACATTTGGTGAAATATATTGAAACGCTAAATTTCTTGGATATATTAGATTTTAATTATTTCAGATGATGTGATCGTGTGCTACAAAATACAATGTATAATCCATTATGTAATATATATGTATGTATGCAGAAGTTCGGCATACTTTAGAGTTCATATATATTAATTTCATCAGATATAATCTATTTTTTTTTTCCTTTTTGAGAGAATTACAAACGTATATATATGTCAAATAAAGCACTACACCATCATATAGATGAAATCTTTACATCACACAAAGTTGAGACTACTACACCGCACGCAGGCGGGACCATTACACCACCAAACAAGGTGAAAAATCTATTATTACTATTACTATTATAAAAGAATATATATATGTTTTGCCTATTATATCCCTATAATATACTTAAGTAAATGGTAATTAATTGTGTAATATTGTATAATTTTAATAATTGAATCATATTCAGTTTACATTTAAAAATGTATTTATTTTATATAAGATAACAATCCCTTTATATGTATCTAAAATTCTTCAAAACTATGATAAGATTTACCTACTTTTAATATATATAATAGCAGAGACGCACGTGCGTTGCACGTAGTACCAATATTTCATTTTCATTTTCTTTGATATAAGGCAAAGAGATTATAATTTGTCAATATCGTCAAAATAGGGCTTTTATTATTTTTTTTAAAAATGTTTTCATTTTAAAAAATGGATATGTGATGAACTTTTTTGTGAAAATTGACCACCTTTGTGGATGATTACTTCTAGCGAGTTATGTTTTTTTATTGTATTTAATTTTTGTGTGTTTTGCGTTGCACCTGAAGCCAAATGTATTTTTATAATGCATTTAATTATTGCTAAAATAATGAATTTATGAAAATATAAATAGTATTATTTATAAACGAAAAGAAACTTTAAAAAACTATATATTTTTCTTAACATGGTGAAAATTTTTATTTAAAAAAGCACGAATAAAAAATTAAGGTATTGAATCTTTGTTCATTTTATAATATATATATATATATAGTATTGTAATTGGAGTGGAAATATATTTCTTTTCAATATAGTACGATTTTAATATATATACCTAATGATAATATAGTATGTTAATATATATCTAATGAACAATTGTACGTTTATAAATATTAAATATATTATTACACTAATGCCGTTATATTAGATAAATTAAAAGGGATATAATAGGTAAACTAAATTTTGCGAACAAAACACTTTTTATATAGGTATAGGTATAAATGTTATTTAAATTTATAATATTTATAATAATACGTACCATGGGTTTGAATCGATGCGATTCATGATTAAGTAATGGGTGAACTTTAAAGTACTAGAGATAAAAAAATAAATTAAAAGAAGTGTATTAAATTAGAGATATATAAGAAAAAAATTAGAGTACATATATATAAGAAGTAAATTATATGCTTCATTTGTTTAATGCGCATGCACCAAGCAAGAATCAACTGATGCAGGCTATCAATAGCTGGACTAACTTCGCCTCAAAACCATGGTTAAGAGAGAAGGATTACCCACACTATTTAAACCTCAACACCCTTGCATATTTATCCGATGTGGGACGTCATCCTCAGGCTTACCGCAACCAAGTGAGTCCTCCCCACTTGCCCAGGGGCTGGATCGATGCCCCTGCATCATCCAACCCTCCCTTGAGGACCGTCCCCTCCGGACGTCCTCCTCAGGCTTACCGCAGTGAATGAATCCTCCTCATTGCCCAGGGGCTGAATCGATGCCTCCCCGCATCATCCAACCCTCCCTTGAGGATCGAGCCCACACCCAGCTCTGATACCAATCTGTTGCAGACTGTCAATAGCTGGGTCTAACTTCGCCTCAAAATCATGGTTAAGAGAGAAGGATTGCCCACACTATTTAAACCTCAATAGCCTTACATATTTATCCGATGTGGGACGTCCTTCTCAGACTTACCGCAGCCAAGTGAGTCCTCCTCACTTGCCCAGGGGTTGGATCGATGCCCCTGCATCATCAACTAAGCCCAGAATTCGCATATCATAGATATGCACAAAATAATAATTAACTAATGATATACACACACATACATACATGTACACACCACTTTTACTTTTAGGGTTTCAAGAATACGACTTGTTTTGGCTTGCATGTTTACATGTGATGATTTTATAAGTTCAAGATCACTCGTTTGTTTTCTTCTACTGCTATATATACACACTTATTAATTAGTCTGAGTCACACGTCATTTTTTCCCCTTGAAAAGTTGGGCGATATTTAGCTTCTTCAGTTTAATTTTCTATTAATTAAAGAAAAGCTTTTACCCACAAAATGTATTTAAAAATATGGTGCTTGAATAAAAAGATTGAACAATATTACTACTACTACTACTACTACTATATTAATTTTAGCTAAAAGGTAAGCTACTTATATATATGATCATGCAAAATCTTCCAGCAAAAGTAAAATCTGCGTGCTACTAGGCCATGCACGAGTAAGCGACATTCACACACATATATACTGTACATTATATTAATTAATTTATATATGTATGTATACAAAACACACACTCTCACACACACACACATATATATATATATAATGTAATTTACTCCTATATTGAAAGCAAGGAGAGATTGGGGAGGTTAAATTTTCAAGGGTGGTCCAGTCAAAAGAATGGGGTGGAATCCCAACAAGCTGTGTTTTGAGTTTTGATCATCAAATCAACACAAACACACACACACACACAATTTGCATCAAAACCAATGAATCTAAAGAGAAGGAAAAATGAGCATTCCCATACATGTGTCTACTAATACAAAAGGATATTTCCAACGGCATTCGCTCGTGTATGCAGGATTGTTTTTAACAATTTTCTTTTGCATAAAAGTGTATGAATATGATTGGATGTCATTGATAATTTCGAAAGATTTATTCTTCCTGGCTGCAATTCAATAGTAAAGGAAAAAAGCAGTTTTAGTGAAGTTCCAAAACTTATCAAAGTTGGATTAATTTTTTGTGATTAGCCCTGAAAAAACTAATCATCACTTAAACTATATATGGAAATTTGAACAAACATTAATAAGACTATATTTAAAAGTGTGTATATATGCATATCACAATGTACGTCTAATAATGAAAGTAAAATATATAATTTGGGACGGATGAAAAAGATTATACAACTTCACTAACACTACTTTAATTAATTTGTGCTACAATTTTGTACTTTTTTGCCATACAAACACGTGCATGTTCTCAAAGTTCTTTTTTTTCCCATGTTAATTCATAAAAGAATTTGGAAATAAATAGCTATCTTTAAGAATCGCCAATGAGTAAATGCGGCGACAAGAATCTAGGTGAAATTTCTAGAATTAGTATATTTGATGTCCAGTTAAATTTTGCTTGAATTTTACCCCCTTTCATGTTTGAGCCTTGATTATTAACTGAAAATTAACACAATTTTTTTTCTCAGTTTTGGCCATCCTTCGAGTAATTTAATAATTTTAAGAACAAGGCAAATCTTGTAACACACACACACACACATATGGTGGATCTGGTAGGAACTCATCCTTATATGAGTCCGTAGGAACTTGTATTTTTTTTACTTCGGAAATGCACAAAATACAGTACTTTAATGCATAAACATGGCAAATGACAAATTACAGTAAATTAATGCACAAATATTTAATAAATTTTTAATGCACAACCTGCAATAATTTAATGCATCAATTAAATCTTGACAATACATAAAAAAATCAACGATTCAATTTTTTTCATCAACATATGTTTGTGCATTAACCGATGTGATAAAAATGCATGGTTCCTACGAACTCATATAATGATGAATTCTTATATGATCATTTCCCTATGTGTGTGTGTATGTATATATATATATATATAGAGAGAGAGAGAGATAGAGAGAGAGAGAGTGGATCTGGTAAGAACACATCTTATATAAGAACGTAAGAACAATGCATTTTTATTACATCGAAAATGCATAAAATGCATAAACTAAATGCATAAATATTTTAATGCATAAATTACAATAACTTAACGCATTAACATTTAAATGCATAAATTACAGTAACTAAATGCACGGTTAAATCTGTACCATAAATCAACAAAAATGAATGGTCCAGATTTGTTCTTATTTCTCACCTAAGAAAGTGTTCTTATTTGATGCGCGCATATATATAGTACAAACAAATGCAGCAATACAAACACTTACACTGGTACAACAATTAGACGTCCAAAAATAGAAAATAAAACGAAAATAATAGATTTTTTTTTCCGGAAGGGAGTAAAATAATAGAGTTAAATAAGTAGATATCAATCTAAACTTTTAATATAAAAATATAGGTTTCTTTAATTAAAGAAAAAAATAAAGAGTTAAGGTACATTAATAAATGGAAATGGCGTGGGGCAAAACCGCTTGGGCTCTTGAATTAATAAAGTGCAACTTTTTATCTTGGATTATGGTTTAAAACGAGGGAGGATTGATTTGCATTGAAGACTGTGTAAATTAAAGAACTGGCAATTAATAAGAGTTCAAATCAAATAGAGTAATCAAAAATATTTAATATTTGGCAGCTAAGTTGGAATTAAAATATTAAATATTTTGAGATAGTAATAGTTTCCGAGGAGGCACGGGTGCTCTCCGACGATTTCTCCAACACAATCCCACTTCCCACCACTTCCCTTGGACCCCTCTCTCTCTCTCTCACTCTAAACTCACACACACAATTATTTAGTATCGTCTGACTGAATATATTATATTTTTATTTATTTATTTGGCTTTACACATACTAGTGATTAGTAATTCTACGTGCTATTATTTGTAATTCAGTCAATGAAATAATTTATGAATATTTTACAATATTTGAATTTGTTGCTTAATTCAGGATGAATGTTTGGTATATATAATGAGGAAGCAGAATGAAATTAATGATAATTCTGGCAAGTATTTATGTGAGCGTTTAGATTGATCTTTTACTAATGTACTTATTAGTAGTTAGTGTATTGTTTTTAATTTTCTCTTGTGTCGAGGATAAAATTACTGTCAAAATGACTAACACAAAATAATGTGTATGCATGCTTTTAATAAACTTAATTTGCTCATAAACAATAGTTACAGATCATATCAATAACCCAACCGCATTATTTTTAAAAATTTAAACATCTTCATTGATATATAAACCAAATCCTAGGTTTAATTTAATTTGGTTCGAGTCATTATCGTGTCGGGTCAACCCTAATGAAATCGTATCAATTTTGTATTCGTGTCGGGTTTGTGGGATTAAGTGTATATCCTTAACATGTTCAGATTCGAGTTGGATCTTAACAGATCAGATCGTTATCAAATCGATCCGAACCCGACCGATTGCCACCAGGGCCACCACTAGAAAATGTCATGTATAGTAGTTGGCAGTAGGGCTGCATAAACGGGTACCCATGGGTACCATATCCATTTTTTTCGGGAACCCGTTCCCGTTTAAACAAAAATATCATACCCGTACCCTAACCGTTTTAGCCAACTGGATACCCAATACCCGACCGGGTATACCCAGACAGGGTAACGGGTACCCGATTTACCCGTTTAACAAAAAAACCCAAAAAAATAGCCATATTTTTTTTCAATTTTTCACTTGTTTTCAGCTCGATTTTTCGACGACTTTCAATGATGCAAATAAATAACCACAAACAACTAGACAACAACAACAAATTAATACCAAATACGTAGTTCAAACACTTCAACTTCAATAGCAAAAATAATTAAATATAATTAAACATACTAAATATTATATAAATAATAAAATAATTTTTTGACCGGATATTGACCGGGTACCCGATATCCGAAATTTTTGAAAAATTCATACCCGTACCCTACTCGTACCCGAAGATTACGGGTATAGAGTACCCGTTACTCGGCCGGGTACGGGTAGGGTACGGATTACCCGGAAACCCGTTTTCCGGATATGGACCCCTATTTGGCGGAAGGTCAAAAGAGAAGGAAGTCTTTGTTGTTGGCAGAAGGAGTGATCTCTCACATGGAATTAGTAGACAAGGTTAATTTCTGTCATCATTATGATTCTATTACCGAGAGAGACCATCCATTTTTACTACTTAAGTACTATTATTATTACTATTACTACTATTATTTTCTTTTCTTGTACATTAGAAATAGAATGCCATTGATTTAAATAATAGGGTTTGGCCAATGGCCATGTGTTTTTTACCGTCTTTTGATTCTCTTCTTCTTCAACGGTCAAACTTAACGGTGAATTTTTTTTTTCTTTTCTTTTTTTGCACCTCTCGAGATCATCTCTCTCTTCTCTCTCTCGCTCGCCGCTCGGTAGCCCACGTCCCTCCATCCGTACTTCGCCATTTTTACCTTAATGTTCCCTATTTAGTATTTTAATATAATCTACGAAAATAATGCTACTATTAATTAGCTTATCAGGTAACTAGGAAGGTCAAGTTAAAAAAAAAAGTAACTATAGCGCCTAAGTTTACGGGTTCATCCTTTAAAATTTCTTATAATGTTTGTTTAAAAAAAAAGGTAATTATAGGAAGGTCTTAATTAATAAATTTATTAATTTACTAACGTGCCACATATATAATTTTTAATATTTATCTTCTAATTATGATGATAAGTAATTGTGTCACTACTTGGCTAATTAGTATCTTTCCGAACAAACATTACAAGAAATTTTAAAGGCTGTGTGACGGTGGACTTGAACCCGTGACTTTCGGTCCGAGCATTAACCACTCTACCATTTGGCTAACACATGCACACAGCTAATTAGTATTCTTTACCCATTGTCCTACGGCCTTGCTCTAATGATGAGGTTGATGCATCCAAGTCTTTCCTTGGAGAGAGGTTTTGAGTTCGATTCTCATTCCATTTTATATGGGTAGTTTCCACAATAACTCTGTCTCTAGTAATTATATAGAACAACTCCATAAAATTATTTTTCTGGCCCCCCTTGGATTTTTAATTTTTTAGTACTTATATATGCGCGCGCGCATATATATATATATATATATATATTTAATAATTTAATTTTTAAAAAAATAATGTTTAAAATTAATATATTAAGGAAAAAAAGACTGGTGTTGATTGTTATGTTCATGGTAGGTGCAAATTACACAATGAAAAATAGAGTTCAATTTCAAAAGACTCAACTCATAACTTATTTTCTCTCTCTCTCGTTTTTTCTTCCTTTTCTATTTATTATCATAATTGTTAGAATTTAGAAATTCTAATTCCTAATAGCTAGGTTACTTGTTGCTACTTGCTAGTCTTGTTTTAGTTCGTATATTTATTTTTTCAATTATAGTATTGAAAAATAATATATATTCTCTTCATTGGCATTTATAATTTACTTTTTATATGAATTGTTTTAATTTTTGTAGCTACTATAAGATTGTTTGTCTAATGTTTTGATAGTGAATTAATATACTTTATTTTACAATATCTATATGCTTCAATTATGGTATTAAATTATAAAAGACTATTTAGTCTTTGAAATATATTACTATTAAGGCGTATGACGGAAACAATAATTGTAATAGAAGAGAACCGATGTATTTAGGGTTAATTTCATAAAAGGTTACTAAACTATGTTACTTGTATCAAATTGATAACTAAACTTCAATTTGTTTCAAAATGGTTACTCAACTTACAATTTATATCATTCTAGATTTTAATTTAATTTTTAGGCTAATTTTATCCTATGTGGCAACCAAAATGCCACATAGACTTTCTCATTTAGGTTAACTCATTAAAAACTTTGACACGTCACTTCCTTCAAATTATATGTGGTGAATCATTCAATATAATATAATTATAAATTATAATAACCTGTTAATTGCAATATATTATCTTATTTGACCATTTAAATTCACGGAAGAAATGGTTTTAACTTTGATAATTTCTCATTAATTATCAAACAATTAAAAACTTTGAGAATTTCATCCCCTTGGCCCCTTCGGTCCGCTCTCCCCCCCCCTCTCCTCTTTTTATTTCCTGTAGAAACAAACGTAGAAGAAAAGAGAAGAACAACTCTTCTTCAAAAATGTCTTCCTGTTGGTAAACAAAATCATACAACTATAAAGGATTGTTCTTGCATTGCTGCCGGAAAAATAGGTTGATGCGCGCTTTGCTTCAGAAAGACTCTCTGTCTCCGTTCGCCGGCATGAAGCTCTATTTATCTGTCGATAATAAGAACCAAAAACTTATCATACCGTCGTTGCCGGTCAAACAGAACCTTGGCTGCTTTGATGAACCAGAGCTCTAAAATGTGAAAGATTTTAGAATCCAAATCCCCACGGAAATTATCTTAGGAAGTGACGCGTCAAAGTTTTTAATAAGTGATCAACCTAAATGAGAAAATCTATGTGGTATTTTGGTTGCCACATAGGATAAAATTAGCTTAAAAATTAAATTGTAACCTAGAATGATATAAAATGTAAGTTGAGTAACCATTTTGAAACAAATTATAGTTTGGTTACCAAATTGATACAAGTTACATAGTTTAGTAATTTTTTATGAAATTAACCCATGTATTTATAAATGTTACTAATGAAATTATTATGGAGTACTTTTATAAGAGCACTCGCATTGGTGGGCACAAAAAAGTAGTGCCCACCAATATTTAATTAGTATTTGTGGGGTATTGGTGGGGTAGGGTGGACACAAAATTTTTGCCCACATTGGTGGGCACACCTATTATTTTAATGATTTTATTTTTCACTTTTATTTTTATTTTCATAATTTAAATAATAATTATTTTTAAAATGCAAATTTTATTTAATTGAAAAAAATACATTAATCCAGACTGAATCGTGCCCACATTACTCGATCAAATCATTCTCTAGTGTTGCGTGGGCTCTCGCATTGCGAAGGTCTGCCTTTCTTTTCAAAAATTCTTCAAATGCTTCGGTTGCTCCACGAGTCGCACCCCTATTGTTTGTCGAGCTCGATGCGCCTTCGGGGGCCCAATTACTCACATGCTCGACTTCGTCTTGGACAATCATATTATGCAAGATAATACAAGTATACATGACCTCCGCTAAATTTTCTTCAAAAAATAGGCGTGTCGGCCTAACGAACTTGGAGAACACCGAAGGCCCTTTCGACGTCCTTCCGGGCAGCTTCTTGCTTCTGTGCAAATAGAGCTCTCATCGGGTCAGGCGGGCATGGGAGAGTCTTCACGAAGGTCGGCCAATTGGGGTAGATGTCGTCGGCTAGATAATAGCCCATGTTGTATTGTTTGCCGTTGGCGTTGAAAGTCACCGAAGGCGTTTTCCCATTCAGAAGATCGTTGAATACATCCGACTGATTCAACACATTTATATCGTTGTTTGAACCCGTCACTCCAAAAATTGCATGCCATATCCACAAATCCTACAAAGCAACGGCTTCGAGCACAATGGTCGGATTTTCTTCTGGTTGGTGAAAGCTCCTTTCCAAGCAGTCGGGCAGTTCTTCCATTGCCAATGCATGCAATCGATGCTTCCGAGCATCCCGGGAAAACCGTGCTTCTCCTCATGCACTTGGAGTAGTCGGTCGCTATCCGCTGCAGTCGGTTTCCTCAAATACTCTCACCGAAGGCCGCAATAACGCCAGAGCAGAATTCCTTCAGGCATTTATTGCCCGTTGTATCGCCAATACTTAGGTACTCGTCTTATTGATCCTATGTGCTACCGTTCGCAAGTTTCCGGAGCGCAACAGTGCATTTATGCATGGCGGATAGTCCCATTCTTCCGGTTGCATCAGGACGTTGTTGAAAATATGGCTCTCGCACCTCCAACGTAGTGACTATCCGTCTGAAGAGATCTCTACTCATACGAAATCGACGACGAAAAATATTTGAGCCGTACATTGGGTGATCTGCAAAA
Source organism: Agastache rugosa (assembly GCA_031470985.1). Taxonomy (NCBI): domain Eukaryota; kingdom Viridiplantae; phylum Streptophyta; class Magnoliopsida; order Lamiales; family Lamiaceae; genus Agastache; species Agastache rugosa. The sequence continues at coordinate 3,829,108 of CM062604.1, read as the reverse complement.
TAATCAGCGTGGAGGCGGGCTTCAGCGTCCTCCCGGTTTCTTTCCACGTACACCCTCTTTAGGCGATTACATCGTCTCTCTTCTTCGGCCTCTTCTCGCTCACGTGCTTCGAGTAGTTCTGCTTATAATTTTGTTGCTTCGAGAGCGAGCCGCCTATTTTCCTCCATTTTTCTATGGAAACGATCGTCGCCCGACATGATCTCAATGGAGAGAAGAAGAAAATTGGAAGAGAAAATTTAGAAGAAATTGAGAGAGAAATGTAGAGAATGGAGTAAAAATGAATGGAATAAGGTGTAGTATTTAAAGGTAAAAATTAGAATTAAATTAAATTAAAATTAAAAAAAAGCCGTTCAGCAACGGTTAAAAAACCGTTGCCCAATAAGGTGCCGCCATGTGGCCCTCCAACCCTCCCGCCCAGCAACCCCGCCCGGGCGCCATGCCGCCGACCCCACCCTTCCTCCACTGGGTGCCATCGGTGCCGCCCATCCCCCGCCCAGTCGCCCACCCTGCGCCCACCCTTCTTCCGCCCACTGATGTTTCTGCTCTAATACGAAGAATATAAGAGGAATGTTATGAGATTATTATCATGTTTAACTCTTAATTTTTTTAATATTATGATGTAATTTAAACTATGTTATAATTTATTCAAATTTTTTATTTCAAATTATTTAATTATTTTACTTATGATTATTTAGAATTATATTAAGTTTCTTATAACTATATATGATAAGTTGGTCCCCCAAACCAATATAGCTCTTTCACTAGATATTACTATATGGGTTTGAGACAATAATATGTAGTTGAATAATTTTTTAATCGAGTTTGAAGCAGATACGAGTATATAAATTTCAAATGGGTTCAAAAAGTCCTAAACTTATCGTTTCAGATTTTTTGGTTAATTATCGTGTTCCGCTGCGGTCAATAGCTTTGTTGGCCGAACTCTAGCCTCATCATTCGGGTTCATTATTATGCTCCACCGCGGTCAATGATTTCGGATTTGTGGTGAAAATATGTAGTAAAATTACTTTTTAATCGGATTTGGGATATGTACAAGTATATAAAGTCTAAATGACATTCATAGATCATATAATTTTAAAATTTATAATTTGAATTTAATATTTAATCTTTTATAATTTATACTACTTCATCCGTCCACAAAAAAGATGTACATATTTCATTTTTCGTCCGTCCATGAAAAAGATGCACATTTCATTTTTAGTAATATAACCCATACAATTCACTTAATTTTAACCCCTCATTCAACCCATTATTTATTCATTTTGTCATTATTGGACCCCCACCACAAATAACAAGTGGAACCTTATTCCACTAACAACACACACAACTCAATATTTCAAAGCAATTTAAAAATATATAACAATAGGACCATATTTAACTAACAACAAACTCAACTCATTTATTAAAACCCATGCCGAAACCAAACGTGCGTCTTTTTCATGAACGGAGGGAGTATTTATTATTAATACTCCATATGTCCTCCAAAAATCTTCTCATCTTTCTTTTTTGGGTTGTCTCTAAAAAATCTTTCTACCTATATTGGGACACTACCCCACAACAAATTACTCATCACTACATGTGGTCCACCACTATCTCAATTAATTAATATTTCCCCCGTCCCGTTATTCTAGTCTGATTTCTTTTGGGCACGAGTATTAAGCAGAAAAGAATTAGGGATAGAAGTGTGTTAGTGGAGTTTTTAATTGAATAATTAATATGGTACAAATAGTAAAATAAAGTGGGTTCAATTAGTGAAATAAAGTAAATAGAGAGGGAGTGAATAGTGAACGGCACAGAAAATGAGGGGAAGAATAGTGAAAGGTGGAGTAGTTAGGAGAGATAAGGCCACATTAGCAATTTAAATGGGGTCTTAATGACCCTTAATTTAGCCCAAAAAAGAAAATGTGACAAGAATAACAGGACAACCCAAAAAGGAATACAAGACAAGAATAACGTGACGAAGGGAGTATATCACTACTCTTAATGTGAGACCATTTCTCCACTCATAACGCACTCAACCATCTTTTCTCCACTTACAACCAACTCAACTACCTTTTTATTAATACCCGTCACTACAAAAAATTGGCCGATTAGCGACGAAAAAATCCGTCTCTAAATCAGTGATTTCCGTCGCCATTTACTGTTAGCGACGGATTCAAAAATAGCGTCGCTAAAAAATATTAGCGACGGATTGGCGGTCTGTCGCTAATTTAGCGACGGATTAACGACGAAACATTCCATCGCCACCGTCACGTCGCCGATATCGTCGCCGCTGATTAGAGACGGAATAGAGACAGAAATTCCGTTGCTAATCGATGACGAAAACCATTCCGTCGCTAATCTTTTTGTGCTCCGACGACAACCTTTCCGTCTATATTTCGTCGCTATTTTGGCAGATTTTTTAATTTTTTTTTTATATTTACCTGTTTCATTTACCAAATTAATTGAAATACACAATAATTATAAACAATTAAAAGAGACTCAAATTCACAAAAACACCAAATCAAATTATCTGATAAATGTCAAATTTGTTTAACCAACATCAAAGTATTTAAAATCAAACAAGCTAAAACATTAAAATATTCAATCACAAATAAACTAAACATCAATGTATCCAAAATAACAACTAAGTCACTAAAATAACGAAACAATTAGGTCGGTAACGGCGACAGTATCTCTGCTGGGATCTACTGGGATAAGGGTAACCTTGTACCAAATCCTCGCATTGACATTCTACAAATCAAAGGTAAAAAATCAGCAACATTAAATCAATATACAATTCAAAGTTGAATTTAAACTAAAAAATATACAATATACATTATTAAACTATATATTTGAATATGTAATTAGTTTTAGACCAATTAAATAATTTTCGACAGCAAACAAGTAGTCCTACAATTGAAATAAATGTCTAATCAACATTTGCACATTAAGATTCCATTAATGTATTATCAAGCAAAAAATGCATTTAAAATAATACTAATACACAACAAATCTAGCCTGCAAATGTTGTAAGTTATATCGATCAACAAGAAAGAAACACAAACTATTAAGCAAGATGGAGCACTTGATACTTGTTAGTGAAGAAAATTAGGCACTCTCTAAACAAATGAACCTCCTCCGCTGAAACTTGTGAGCAAGATTCCAACAAAATAGCAATAGTCATATCGATATAGCAAATTGAAAACTGAAACTTTGATCGACTACTTTAACGGAATGCACAAATAACTATTATCATCTGCTGATCAACAAAATCAACAAAATAGAATCACAACTGAATATAAATTCAAACTGTAATCATCAAATCCCAAATTTCAGCATATTTATATTTATAAGAACCAACAAACAACTTTCAACATCTAAACCCTAACAAACATATACAACTGAACGTTAATTAGAATTCAAATTTTATAAAAACAAAATGAAGAAATAGACCTTAATTTGGGCTTCACGGCAGTAGGCTCTAGCAGCAAGGTGGCGAGGGTTCCAGGCCGCGGCTTTCGGCGGTGGTGACGGCGGTCAGGGATGGCGGCGGCTATCAAAGAGAAAGAGAGAAGTAAGAGAGGACTGAGAGAGCGAAGGGGAATGGGAGAGAGAGGGAGATAATACCTGCACAAGAAAGGCAAGGATGGTGGCAACAGGACGGCAGCGGCGACTGCGACTGGACGGCAGCGACTGTGTAATTTAGGGTAGCCGTGAGAGAGAGAGAGAGAATACCTGAACATGGGACTGAGCGGCGAAAACGACTATGCAGCGGCGCCGACGATAACTGCAAGGTAAGGGATTGTGAGACCGAGAGAGAGAGAGAGAGAGAGAGAGAGAGAGAGAGAGAGAGAATGAGAAATAAGAGATGGGTGGGTGAGAGCACAAGCGCCGGATGGCGATTTAGGATTTAGGGCTCACGATGTGAGGAAGAATGAAAGAAAAGGGATGTATTTGATGTTTAATTCGACACTAGCGAAAATTCCGTCTCTAATCCTTAAAAATTTTAAAATACCCCGCTTAAATTAGAGACGGAATAATTACGTCGTTAATATAGAATTTAAAAAATAAAAAAATAATTATATTAAATTAGAGACGTTAAAAATTTCGTCGTTAAAAATTTCGTCGCTAATCCGTCGCCATTGCGTCGTTAGTTGCACTCGTGCGAAAGGCCGTCATTGTCCCGTCGTTATTTCCGTCGCTGTTTTCTCCGCCCACAGTCCGTCGTTTTTCCATCGTTAATCCGTCTACAAATAGAGACAGAATGTTTTTCGTCTCAAATTTCGTCGGTGATCGACCAGTTTTTTTGTAGTGCGTGACACTCCCTCCTAGGAAGATTTTTGGGGTACGGAGGGAGTAAATATTTTGTAATATTCGGATTTTCATTGAGTCGGATAGGTAATTATTGTAATAATTTAAATATGATTATCCAGATATTTTATGAAATTAAGCAAGAAGATTATTGGGTATTACTATACGAATATGATTGTAGTTGAATTACTTTTTAATCGAGTTTGGAATGAGTACGAATTTATAAATTTCAAGCGGGTTCGGGTAACCCTATACTCATCGTTTCAGCTCTTTTGATTAATCATCGTGCTCCATTGCGGTCAATAGCTTCGAATTGCCAAACTCTAGCCTCATCATTCTGGTTCATTGTCGTACTCCACCGCGGTCAACTATTTCAGATGGTTGAACCCTATCCAAGTATTTTTGTTTTTAAAATTTCTACTTAGATTTTAGTAATTAGCGGACATTACTATATGGATTTGGGGCGAAAATATGTATTAAATTACTTTTTAATCGGATTTGGGATATGTACAAGTATATAAAGTCTAAACAAGATTCGTAGATCGTATAATTTTAAAATTTATTATTGGAATTTAATATAACCTTATATAATTTATACTATTTATTATTAATATATATTCTATAATATTCTATTTTTTATTGAGTCAGATAGCTAATTATTATAATAATTTACATATGATTATCCATATATTTTATAAATTTAAGCGAGAAGATTAGTGAGTATTAATATAGGATTTGAGACATGAATATGTTGTTGAATGATCACTTTTTAATCGTGTTTGAAACGGATACGAGTATATAAATTTTAATCGGGTTCAGGTAACTTTATACTCATCATTAATTTCAGATCTTTCGATTTATCATCGTACTCCATTGCGATTAATAGTTTCAGATTGCCGAACCTCTAGCCTCATCATTTCGGTTCATTGTCATGCACCACAACAATCAACAATTTTGGACAGTTGAACCCTATCCAAGTTTTATTTTAAATTTCTACTTTAGGAATAAAATTAACGAATAATTTTTTTCAACGACTCCGGGAGGCTAAACCCTAGCAACCTTTTAAATTATTTTTTAAAATTTCTAATTATATATTACAACGTAAATGATTCTTCTTTAAAAATACTCAAGAATTGAAAAACTAATTAATTAACGAATAATGTATTTCTTAATGTATCACATATTATGTGTAGTAATTTTTTAATCTTATTGAATAAAGATTGCCGTTGCTTTTCGATGAACTACACACTAGTATTAGTATGTGTGAGCCCTTCTATTTTTAAAAATTAATTATCAATCTTGTTTTTGTTTTATCATGCCTTTGAATATATGGAGAGTAAAGAGTTAACAAAATAAAATTCAAGATTTTGGAAACGTAATAAATGCATAAAGGCCTTCATAAATAAACTAGTTATTTTGACGGGATAAAAAGGTAGTGCTATATGATAAGGCCAAGACCGCAAGACAAGGGTTAGTGTCTTCTAATAGGGAGCAGATACATAGTTTTTACTTCACTCTTGTTTTTAGCTAATGAAAATTTTAAATAATTTTGCATGCATGCATATATTCGTATATGCATAACACTACAAACATACACACATGCATAAATTGCGTTAGTGTCAGTCCATGCATGAGTTATGGCTGTCTGCAGAGCACAGCACATCATGGTATATGTATATACATTTATGTATATGCGTATATAATATATATATAGAGAGAGAGAGAGACACCCGTCTACAGCGGGGGGAGCAGTCTGAATAGTAAGTGGCCGTAGTAGAATGAAGGGAAACGGTGCAAATATCCCTCTCATTTTCGGGTGCAATTACCCCCTCGTCGTGACGGAAATTACACTTTCGTTGACAAAAAAAATATTTTTGATTCATTTTTATTCTTGTGGACCCTTACAATTTCCAACGGTTATATACTACATAATTGGTGCTAAAAGCTCAAATTAGGAAAAAAATTATTTCGAACCCTAGCTCACAATTATCAAAATTCAGGTGAGGTTCTCCAATAATTTGCACGAAAAAGGATGACGGATCACTTGAAGAATATGAGATCATCAATATCAACAACAAATAGTTGGCTTGGATTGCAAATTATTAGAGAGCTTCGCCTGAGTTTTGATAGTTGTGAGCTAGGGTTCGAAACAAATTTTATCCTAATTTGAGTTTTTAGCACCAATTAATTCTTGGAAATTGTAAGGGTCCACAAGAATAAAAATGAATCAAAAATATTTTTTTTGCCAACGAAAGTGTAGTTTCCGTCACGACGAGGAGGTAATTGCACTCGAAAACTTTAGGGAATGGTGAATTTACACCTAAACAAAGTTCAGAGGGGTATTTGCCCGGCGCTGCCAATATGAGGGGGGTATTTGCACTTTTTTCCCTAGAATGAATAATGTGATGTGGATGGAATGTGAGAAAGTTATGGGTGTTTGAACGCCACCTGCCATTTCCCTGCCATGCGCCCACCTGAAATTCGATATATATTATATACACATCAATTCAGACATTTTCAACTTCGTTTTCTTTGATTCATCCTATATAAATACTCCCTTCGTATTCGAGTAAGTATTGTATTTTGGAAATTTTCGAATAAATATCATATCGTTGATTTCTAATCAAAAACTATGCCAAATTCCCATATTTATCATTTGACTTGAGACAAAATGATTATTTTTTCAGTTTTCCATGCAATTATTAGCATAGGGAGTCATTTTGATCACTATCTTGATATACGCATTTTGGCAAAATACAATACTTATTCGGGGACGGAGGGAGTATTTATCTATATATAACATAATAAGGTATACTGATTTAATGTAGCCTTAATTAATTAGGGATAAATGTGTATTTTGAGAATGTCAAGATAAATTGTTACAAAATTTTCCACTTATTTTTTTTTAATATAGTATTGTTCTTTGTGCATGGATTAAACGGGTGGAAAAATAATTTATACAAGTAATTAGTTATAGCGTTATTGCATTTTATAAGATGAGGTGGGTAGGTTTGGATATTGGGAGTGACAGATATCTGACAGTGATATGACTTGTGTCCATATTGATATTGGAGGCATCAATCAATATATACATATATACATGGGAGTAATTATAGGAGACCTTAATAATAATAATAATCTTATGCTTCAATTATTTGTATATCTATCCATCAAGCTACTTCTTAGTAACAAGTGCATAATGCATTGTATATATAAATAATGGGCACAAATCATATACTCAACTTTGTATATTTAACTGAATGCACGCACTACTACAACAAAATGTTCCATATGCAGTGTGCGTGCGTTAGCCTAGCGGTAAAGTGGTTAATTGTAATACCCCACTTTTTCATAATCAATATTAGTAATCAATTAAGAGCTTGTTTAAAATAATTAAGCTGCAGGATTTTTAAAATGAGATTAAGTTTCGGCAATTAATTTTTTTTCGGCAGCTCTAATTTGCCGAATTTTAATAATTTAAGAAATTTAAGATTTTATCTCGTCTCGGTTAATCCGAAATGAGGTGATGAAGGTATTTATGAATATATGCTTATATGTTTGAATTTATCGGAGAAATATATATTATTTTTGAAGATTTGATTTCCTCGGAAATTATAAAAATTGCTCCTGCAATTTATTGTATTTTCGGATTTTATTTCCGAAAATTCTTAGAGAAAGCTTATATATATATGTGTGTAATTAAGTAAAGTGAATGAAGATGAAGAAAAATTCCATGTTTAATAATTTTTGTTCGGCAACCCTAATTTTTGTAAAAAAAAGTGGAATTTAATTATTTTTGTTTCGTCTCGGTTTAACCGAAACGAAATAGAATTTATGTTTATTAGATTGAGCATTTATGCTTGATTTTTATTGAGAAAATTATGAATTTAATTTTTTTAATTTAATTTATTAGTAATTTATGAATAAAAATAATAATCTTATTTATTTCATAAATAATTCGTTTCTCAGCATTTTCTTACGAGAATTTGCATTAGGGTTTGAGATGCCCTAATTGATTTTTCTAGATCGAGAAATTAGAGATTAAAGTTGTGATTAACAAGTTAGTAATTAATTGATTAAATTAAGCATTTAATCAATTATTTAATCCTATTTATGACCTCATTGATGACCTAGGTGATGACATAATTAAGTTGACTAATGATGGATGATTAAGTGTGTGTTATAAGCCATTTATTCCACCATTTCTTCATCTTTCTCGGTCAAAAACAGGGCAGCAACAACACACACATTTCATGCACACATTCATCCATATTTCTTCAATTTTTGAGCTTCAATTCAAGTGTTAATCATCTCCAAATCAATTATTAAGGTAAGATTAATGTTTAGTTCAAGATATAGCTCAAAATACAAGCTTAAATCCTCCTTTTAATTCTTTTAAATATTTCGAAAATTTTGAAGAATATTAGTATATGATGTTGAATTTAATTTATGATTTTTAATTCATGCTTAGGATGCATGATAGATCATTAATTCATGCTCAAATAAAACCCTAACCCTAGTTCTTAATATTTTTGAAAATTTAGTTAAAATTAGGGTTTTTCAATTGTGATATTAGATGATCAAATTGATTGATTAATTGAGCTTAGATAATTATTCTAAGCATGTATGATGTTGGAAGTGATCAAAGAATCAAAACCCTTCTATTATTTTTAATTATAGCCGAAAATTCAATTAAAAATTAGGAATTTTTGATCTTGATGTTCTATGATTAAATTGATGTTTAAATTAAGCTTATATGATGTTGTTGAGCATGATTATGCATTGAAATAATTGATTGAATCATAATTTCTCCAAATTTAATTATTTTCGAAGAATTAGGGTTCTTCAAATTGGGGATTTTTTATTTTGATTTTGTATGATGAAATTGATGATGGAATTGAGCTTATGGTATTTATTTAAGCATGTGAGAATTTTGTTATAATTTTTGGAACTCAATTTTGTATTTTTCAAAAATTATGAAAAATATTAAATTTAGGGCTTTTTAATTTAAAGCCTAAATTGGTTAATTGATGTTATAATTAACCTCTAGAATATTAATTAAGCATGTTATAATTTTAATTGGAGAGAAAATAATTATTCTTTCCCTATTTATGAAAAAGTCGAAAGTTTTAAAGTATAGGGTTTTAATTTTTCTCCAATTTATTTAAGTAATTAAGCTATAATTGTAGCTTATAAATTATTTTAAGATGTTTAGAATTGATTAGAATGAAGTTGGATATTTAATTTCCAATTTTCAAAATAGCCAAAATTTATTTAATAAAATAAAAGTATTATTTGATCTTTAATTAAGAAAATAATCACATATTTGAATTCTACAATAAAAATTAAGTATTGTGGAATTTTTTAGAAATTAATTACAAAGTATTAAGAATTTTCAATTTTTCGGCTATTTTTCCAAGTTGAAGGTTTATACTTGTACGTGATTTGAATTGATAATCTGATTGCGCAATTATGCTTATTATGTTAAATGATGTAAGTAGAATTAATTTCGTAATTTTCGGAGCTCGTTTATCGAGTCGAAAATATTTGAAGTTAATGATATGAATAGTAAATAATAAGTTATATGTTAATTACATGTTAATGATGATTTTATATGTTAATGACATGCTTATATATTAATGATATGTTGATGATGAGCTTATGTGATAATAAGCTTAAATGTTTGATGATGTGATTAGTAGAAGTATTAAAAGTTATTAAAGTGATTACATGATTAATGATGTTATTATATGTTTAAGTGTTTAATGTTAATGTTTATAAGTTAGATTGTTAAATAGAAATTAAGTTGAGATTAGAAGTGTTTAGAATTTATAAGGGTTGGTATTGAGTTAAGTTTTAGAAAATCGAAGCAAAGTAGAAGTTAAGTTGATCGAGATGTCATATCTCTTCGCCTGTCATTTATTTCTCATTTTGATGGTTGATAAACCTTATCTCAAATGAAGGAACGAGCGAGAGCATAAAGTCGGGAAATCAAGAATGAGAAGTGTAAGATAAAGCAGCACTCGACAGGTGGGCTCTCTAACCAAAGAAATGATGAATGAGAATATATGATTATATATATACATGATGTTTTTAAATTGATTAACTTGCCAAATGTTTTAAGTTTTGTATTTTACCATCTACTGAAGGAAGACGAATTCGGTCCTACGCAATGTAGGATTTGTGTACACTAGTTTGAAATCGTGTGCCTTCCGAAAGGTGGACCGATTACAAGTGTTTGAGAAGGAGGCCTACTTCTCAGCACTAATATATGATTGTAGATCTGGTACATACATGATAAAAGTATATAACTCGCGAGTTGCTTATTCAGAAAGAAAATATTTGAGCATGCACAGGTTTGTTTTATAAAATTTACTTGTGTTATGCTTTGGGCAAGTTAAATCTATAGCTCTAAGTAGTAAGATTTCAAGTATTTTGGCATGTGTCCACTGAGTACGAAGTACTCAGCCCTGCATGTTGTTTTTCTAAAATGTGCAGGTTATTTCGGATGGAGATGGGAGTATGCTTGGACGGACTTTCGTTGGTTGAATCCTTGAAAGTTATTTAAACTAAAGAGTGTGGTTATATGTCTTCATACATGTAACCTAAGCATGTTTTCCGCTGCAACGCTTTGAAATATGTTCTAAAGTATGAAGTTCATTTTTAAAACTCTGAAGTTTATAACTTCTGAAATCTTTTGATGTTGTTAGTTAAGGTTTTAATGCTAGTCTGCCTTAACTTGAACTAGTTGTTGATTCTATGTTGAGAACTTCTAAGTTATACGACTCTTTTATCGTGCTTTCTTGATCTGATAAACTTCTTGTTGATATTGATCTCTTGGCATCGTTGGTCGTATGGTATTAAATGTTGATATCAGGTTAAACCTGATTTCTTGATGATGTTTATACTTGATATATCCTGGTCATGTGACCCTACTTATTGATATCAAGTTATATCTATTGTTGATAACCATTTATTGGTTAAAACTATCGAGCATGTTATTGATATTGATTTCTTGATAAGCATGTTCGTTGAAAGTGTTTTGTAGTATGTTTGGTTTTGTTTGATAACTGGGTCGTTATCTATTCCTTGGTTAATCATAAATTGTGTACGTCGCTGGACCCAGCGGCTTAGTTATCTTAATTCTAAGTCGGACTGTGACATTAATCCCCGGACCAAAGGTCACGGGTTCAAGTCCACCATCACACGGCCTTTAAAAATTTCTTATAATGTTTGTTCAAAAAAAAATTGTTCCATGCAGATACAAGAAGTCATGGTGGCAAGGATGAGAAATAACACGATTCAGAGTTTTTAAAGCGAGCAATCTAGACAGATTACGAGTTTACGGTTTAGGGTTTAGGTAAGCGAACAACCTAGACAGGTTTTCCAAAAGAAAATTGAATAATTACGGGTTTCAGGAGCTCTAGTTCGAAATTTTATTTTTGATGCTTCGCAGTCGGATGCAGCAAAGAAAATGGACTTAATTAGGTCCAAAAAATGGAATGCATAAGACTAACCTTTTTATTTAATTTTTTTGAACAAATATTACAAGAGATTTTAAATACAGTGGGACGGTGGATTGGAACCCCCTGTGACCTATGGCCCGAGCATTAACCACTAACCTTTTGAATGCTTTTAGAGTCTTAGGCTCTTTTTTCGTTCTTTTGGACGTCCATACCAGGAGTATAGTCTCTTACCTCTAAGCTAATTGTTTTTTTCATTCCTAGTATTTTTTTCATTTTCTCCTTTTCTTATATTAAGACCTATTATTTGGTTCCATTGAGTAGTGACATACATAAGTTTCACCATTCTTCAAAAATTTGTATCACAAAAATAAAATTGTGACACCTTGTGATGTGTGGCTATATTATGTGTATCACAAAAATAAAAACAAGTTACAAATTTAGTGACGTTTGACGATGGTGTCATTCATTCGTTACATTTCTAAATGAAACAAAATTTAGTTACATTTTTATATATAACAAAAGCATATAGATGCACTTGTGAATGTCATTAAATTTTATGATACTTCTCTTAGTCCACAAAAATGATGTCACTACTAGACACTTTTGTTGTAGTAACATCTTATGAGATTAATCTTATGCTCTCTCTGTTCCATTTCAATTGGCTTGATTGTCTTATTTGTTTGTCTCATTTCAATAGTCATGTACCATAAATGGAAAGTTTGATACCCTGTTACACATTATAAACAACTTCAACTTAACTCATAAATTACACATTATGCCACAAAAAAATATTACCGTATCTCCCTTCTCTCTCTTACTTGATTTGACAACAATACCCTTCTAAAGATTACCTTCTCTCTCCTCCTTTATCATATTCATGAATACCCTTCAAAAGATGTACCTGGTCAAACGAGACAATTGAAATGCAACGGAGGGAGTATATGATTAAAAATCTTGAGATTGGAAAGATTTGAATAATTCTTTTGAGGTAAACTTGCCAATTATATCCCAATAAATAAAGGTTAATGTCAATTTTATCTCAATAAATACCTAATGACAACTTCATATCTAATAAATTCAAATTCGTTTTAAATTTATCAAAAGTTTAAATTCCGACACGAAAAATCACTCATGGCAATCAGAGCATCACATAACATCCTATGTGGCCAGAATGACATTGCTTTTAGTTGATGTGACTTAATTGTTTCTTTAAAGAAAAGGTTAGCTCGTCACTTTTGCCCACCCAACAGAACATCTCCATTCGTATAAAGCCATGTTAACTATGAAACGAAGTTATTTTGGCCACATAGGAAGCCACGCGTCACTCCGATTTCCATAGGTGATTTTCGATGCTGGAAATTGAATTTGGAATAAAATTGATATAAAATTATATTTATTGAGTATGAAATTGTCATTAGGTATTTATTGAGATAAAATTGATACCACCCCTATTTATTGGGATAAAATTGGTTAAATTTTGGCCGGAAACCTATGGTAAGAACCCTAATTTTTCAAAATTTATTTTCGTTGTGGATTAAATTTTTTTTTACATTAGTACTACTTAGCCTAGTCATATTTCATTTGCCAAAAAGATCGCAGTACGTATTTTAGATTTGTATAGTTTTTAATTTGTTTAATATACAAATCTATATTAACCTTAATTAGCTAACCAATGTTTTAAAGGGATTTTAAAGCAGGCTGGTAGAAGATAGTTTGAAGATTACGAAACCACATGCTTTTGGGGAATTACAACCTCATGTGTTATGTACCCTAAAATTATATAATAATCAAAATATCAAGGTAAGTTCAATTTGACCATATATAATTAGCCTATTCTTATATCGAAAACTACATTTATCAATATTCAAACTATATAATGAAGTATTTCAAAATCTAAATCAATTTACATATAATATGAGAAAGAGACAATTTGCATTTCTAAGCAATCTACCTAAATTTGACTAGGTACCATAGGTCCATAGGACATATAAACACACACACACTCAAGTATGACAATCATGCTCTCATATTAGCAATTGTGATTTTATCAGCATACGTATACTTATTGAGGTTTCAAGCTATTAATATATTTCCTCAATAAGTATTCCGAGCCGTTAAAATTTTTGTGCTCAAATAAGTATTCTAGCGTAATTTTTAATGCAAATTTTAGGATAAATTGTCACATATATCTCTTGACTCAAGGTAAAAGTTTACTTTTTCAATTTTTTATACAATAATTAAAAATAAATATATCATATTGTCCAATGTCATGATATAATATACGTTTTTTGGCGGGTCGGAACACATATTTGAAGACGGACACATATTTGAAGACTGAGGGGAACTTTCATTCTTGTAATAATTGGATTATTGAATATTGTGAGATTTTGCATCTTTCCTCTTGTGTTGTAATCAAGTTTGTTTTTCAGTGGCCAGTTTCTCGTTTTCTACGCTCCAAATTGATAATCGTGGAATTATGTACATGACATATATTTGTGGTTTTTCAAATTAAATTGATAACTCGCGACTTCATGCTAGCAAATCTTATCATTAAGGGTTTTGAGAATCCCAATTATCATATTTAGTGCTAGATTATGTTCATATGATTAATATTATTATTATAAATGATAAATAGGCAATTTAATGTTTATATATGTGTATATATATATATTAACTATATAAGGTATATTCTCACCATATTTTTGTACAGTAGGTCACAGCAGTTCAAGAATTTTTGCATCGGAGCTCGTGAAGTCTCCTTAATTTACTATTTTATGTCTAACCAAAGTACTAATTCCAAACCCTAATTAAGTCATGTATATGATTACAATATTTATTAATGGTGCCTGCTTCAACTTAGAATTTAAAGAGGCTGATTAAATTAAAAGCTAGCTAGGATTGAGTTGTATATCTATATATCAGTCAAAACTTGTAATGCTATACTTTTTCAACACTAATTATTTTCACTGTTGCCAGCCTTTACTACTCGTGAAAAGACTATCCTATCCCTCGTCAACCCTATCCATTCTCCCTTCAATTTCACTTACCACTCAGGCCTTTCTGTCATTCTTCTGCTGCCTGCCCTTCAATACATACAGTGCTCCTCATTTATGACCCAGAGAGAGAGAGAGAGCATAAAAATCTCCACTGTGTGTGTGCGTGTGTTTGAGACTGTGCATATATATCTCCACTTTGCGTTGGAACAAATGAATTTTCCTTCATTTTTTAGACCTTTCCTCTTCTTCATCATCTCCTTCTCCAAATTTCTGCAACCCTTCAGTTTTTTTTTTTTTTTAACCTTTTCCCTCCTCATGCCTGAACTACTTCTTGCTCTTATCTTCTTTTACCAACCACACCAACAGTAATAAAAATAAAATCTACAAAATCTGTGAAATATAAAATGTCTTCCATGAACAACTGGCTAGGATTCTCTCTCTCTCCTCAAGAACTCCAAGATCACCCTCAAACTTCAGTTCCTCACTTAGGTTTCAACTCAGATGAAATCTCAACCGCACAAATTTCTGGGGAATCATGCTTTGATCTTCCTTCTGATTCACCCATTCCCTCTCTCAACCTTCCTGCTCCTCCTTTTGGCATTTTAGAAGCTTTCAACAGAAATAATCACTCTCATGGTTACCTTCAAACTTTCAATTCATACAGATTTTCTTAAATAATTAGCACAAATTTTATTGTTTATTCACAGTTTTATTTTTGGGTGCAGAATGGAATATGAACGATGTGAACATAAACACATTCTCATGCAGCAGCCAGAATTTGGAGGATCAAAACCGGCCAAAGCTAGAAAATTTTCTGGGTGTTCATCAAGAACAGAAGAGCAATGATTATCAGCTTAATGGAAATGAAAATAGTTGTTATAATATATATCAAGAGAGTGAATCCACATCACATTCAAACACTACTGCAAACAACAGCACCATCGGTCTGTCCATGATCACCAACTGGCTGAGAAACAACCCTGCGCCGCCGCCTCCGCCGCCGCATGCATCGGAGAACAAGGAGGAGGCGCCGCCCACCTCCGCCGCTGCTGCTCAGACGCTGTCGCTTTCTATGAGCACTGGGTCCCAGTCAAGCTCACCTCTACCATCCGACAGCAAATTAGCAGCAGTTGAGGGTCAAAATCAAACTGCTGCTGCTGCAATAGAATCAGTGCCGAGGAAATCTATCGACACATTCGGACAAAGAACTTCTATTTACCGAGGTGTAACGAGGTTAATATCTACTTGTAATATAGTGCTGCTATATTTTATGTGGTCTTCAAATTCAAATTTTCTTGCTATAGTTTCAGTTTCTCTTGGAATGTATCGAGTGCAGTATTTATTAGGGTTTTCTTATTTTTGTCGGAATTTATTTATTTCATTAGGTGTAGCATCTACTAGACAAGACGAGACGATGAATCGGTTTTTTTTTTTTTGTAGGCATAGATGGACAGGCAGATATGAGGCACATTTGTGGGATAATAGTTGTAGAAGAGAGGGACAGACTCGGAAAGGAAGGCAAGGTATGAAGGAGAACTGTCTGCCATTATTGCAATTATTTTCAATTTAATTTTTATAATAAAGATTTCTTGAATTTAACTCTTGTTTCCTTGTCTCTTTATTGGGGTATTAATTATCGCCAAATCCTCCTCCAGTTTATTTAGGTAAGTCTTGCCATTTTAATTTCCATCTCTTTATATTTCGTAATGATATATATCATTCTCTAATTATTTAGCATTAAAACGAATGATTAGATGATTAGATGAATTAATGTTATTATTTGCAGGAGGTTATGACAAGGAAGACAAAGCTGCTCGAGCTTATGATTTAGCAGCATTGAAATACTGGGGAACTACCACTACTACAAATTTTCCAGTGAGTTGTTTTTTTCATGGGTTTCTTATAAATTAATTTGGTATTTAATTTAATTTAATGTTATTATGTTTCACTTATGTCAGAAATGTAACAAAATTTCTGTGGGTTTAATTTTGATGTTATTCAGATGAGTAACTATGAGAAAGAAATAGAGGACATGAAGAACATGACAAGGCAGGAATATGTAGCATCATTGAGAAGGTAAACCTAAAATTACTTAAGTAAATGTCAAATTAATTTCATAACAAAATTGGGTAAATGGAATGAACCAATTATGCCAAGAATTTCCATGTTTCCAGGAAAAGCAGTGGATTCTCTCGAGGGGCATCCATGTATAGAGGAGTTACAAGGTAAAATCACACATTTTTTATTTATACATTTTCAAGATTTTCCGACCATACTTTTGGGGTTTGAACACGAGACCTCACCCTTAAACTGTCGAGTGTGAGACTATGCCCCGTCTCGTATATTTCTTGTCTAATAAAATTTACTATAATTAATCAGACACCACCAACATGGGAGATGGCAAGCAAGAATTGGAAGAGTAGCTGGAAACAAAGACCTCTACTTAGGAACTTTCAGTAAGATATATATGATCACTTAATTCCATCTAATTTCTTGCATTCTTTATCATTTTCCCAAGTAAAAACTGCTTAATTATATTTTTGAAATATTTTTCACAATGTTAATTTAGGCACTGAGGAGGAAGCAGCAGAGGCCTATGACATTGCAGCAATCAAATTCCGAGGGCTAAATGCAGTAACAAACTTTGAAATAAACCGTTACGATGTGAAGAGCATTCTAGAAAGCAGCACTCTCCCCATTGGAGGAGCTGCAAAACGATTAAAAGATGCTGAGAAGGCAGAGATGGCTCTGAACCTGCAGCGAGTAAACGAGTCAAACTTGAACATGCACCTCACAGACGGCCATCTGGCCGCCTACGCAAGCACCAACACTCATCCGTCATGGCCCACACTCGCGTTCCAGCCCGCATCACAGCCGTTGAGCATGTACCCCTACGCCCATCAACGGCTGTGGTGCAAGCAGGAGCACGACAGCGACGTCAGCCACGGATACACCGACATAAACCACCATCTTCAGCTGGGAAACACACAGCACAATTTCATGCAGCAGCCTTCTGTCCTGCACAACCTAATGAGCTTGGATTCCTCGAACATGGAGCACAGCTCGGGCTCCAACAACGTCGTCTATGGCAACGGATCAACGGCTATGATGGGGACGGTGATCATCCCAGATAGGAATCAAAGCCAGCATGGGAATGATGGATTATTCCTCGGACATGATCAACAAGATCCGGGGAAGAATAATCTTGATAATTACGAGGCCATGTTTGGATCTGCAGAGGCTTATCAGCAGGCGAGGAATTTCTATTACCAAACTGCATCATCAAATCTGGGAAAACAGACTAATAATCTGTATGATCAAGGCTCCACTTCGAGCAACTGGATTCCGACCGCCGTTCCGACCATCGCTGCAAGAGCAAACACCGTGCATGGAGCTTCGACGTTTACGGTGTGGAACGAAACATGATCGATCGAATTACTGTGATGTTTTTGCATGGGATCTTATGTATACATGACTAACTTGATGATTAATTCTTTTTCTTTTTTGTGGTGGTTGTTACTTTGTAGGCCTTAGACATTTTTCGATTGACGCATGTTTTGATCTTAGGTTTGACATTAGTGTTGACTGGAGTTCGTACATAGTCACTGCAAATTCTGTGTGTGGTTGTGAATTTTGGGAACTCTGGTTAACTTTGTCTTCGGATATTAAGTAGCTTTTTTAAGGGAAAAAAAATCAAATATATACAAAGAATGGTAATTTTTTCTATCTTGTTGGATTATGTTTGACTCTTTTATTTTTTCCTGAGTAATATTTAATTATTGTTTCTTGGGTTCAATTGTTTCTGGAATTCTTTGGTAGCTATTTTATATTGTTATACTATTTATATGCCTTAAATTGTATCTAATTTATTGATGACAAAGCAACATTTGATGAATTAATTAGCAGCAGCTAGCGTTTAGTTAGATCAATGGGGCAAGTGAGTTAATAGCACTTTTTAGATAAAAAATGCTCATTTCATTCGCGAAAAGTATAACACATTGGGTTCGGCACAGGTTTTAAGAAATTGTTGATAAATTGGTTTTGAGTGGGAAAAGGGACCCACCACAATGAATTATTGTAGGTTTAAAATAATGGTAGTGGGTGGGGTAATTTTCTGAAATAGAAAGTGCTACACTTATCGCGGACGTACGGAAAAGAAAATTGTGCTACACCTATCGCGGACGGAGGGAGTAATAATTATAGCATCCTTTTTAAAAATTAAAAAAAATAGCACTTTTTGACTTTTTTTTCCATTCCTTCCGTATTTTAACATCAGTATAATATGTGAAAGCATAAATGTGTACATGTGCTTTCATATAAAATTTTTTGTGAAATCACATATATAAAAATGCGTGAATTCACATTTTTGGAAATATGAAACGGTACAAATGTTGGTTTATACATGTATTTTTACATAAAAAAAAATTGTGAAATCACAATTATATGAAAATCATACGTATAAAAATATGTGAATTCACATTTTGGCAATGTGAAACGGTACAAAAGTTGGTTTATACATGTGCTTAATTAAGTGCTTTCACATAAAAAAATTTGTGAAAAATCACATGAATAATAATATGTGAATTCACAATTTTTACAAATGTGAAAATTATAGGATATAGAGGTCATTAAATAAAAGAATTAGGGACAAAAAAGTCACAAAGTGCTATCTTTTGTAGTTTTTAAAAGGAATGCTAATTAGTATTTTTTTTTATCTCAAAAGTGCTATTATCCTACAATTTCTCTAGATTAATTATTGAATTTTGATTTTATGGGACTAACATTCTTATACTAAGGGACTGAAATTTCACTCGGCAAGTCCAACAGGGCTAAAAAACACACTTTTGAGATTTTAGCACTTTTTAGATTGAAAATATTAATAATAGCACTACTTTTTAAAATATATAAATTCTAGCACTTTTGTACATTTTTACCCCTCCTCTTTCTTTTCTATTTTTCATTTTTTTTTATTATTTCAAAAATCTAATAAAAATTAGAACATGTAATATCATTCTATTTACTAAATGTATATAGATTCACTTTTTATTCTCTCTCCCAAAACCCGTCTTCTCCCTCCCCTCTCCCAGATCGGCACCACCCCAGGAATCAACCTGCCGCCGTCCAAATATTTTCGGGCATCTTCAGGCCTTCTAATTTCCGGCAACCTCCCTCTTCTCTACCAGTCATCCGTTCTTCACGGCGAGACCATATTTGCTCACCCAACCCACAACAACACCACTGCGACAGGCACACCAGAAGCCTCGACCATTTCGTTGTCGTCCACCATGTCTGAAGTAGCCGAGACTAGTCTCCACAAGTGAACAAGCCACATCTGGTCAACCAACGAGACACATTACCGACGTCGCCTTCTACAATGACAGAGAGATCCTCGGTTAGTATTATTTTCGATTCACTTTTTTTCTGATTTGATATTTCCGGCGAGCACTACCCAGATCTAGGGCTCATGCTTCACAATGTACTGGGGATGAAAATCGAGATTCAAAACTATAGATCTAGGGTTCATGCTTCAAAATGTACTGATGTGAAGATGCACATGTAATTTCTTGTGAATTCACAAATTGAAATATGTGTTCAGATCTATAATTTCACATGAATATTTATGTGAATTCCCATATACTATGATGAGATAATTTGTCATTGTTCACATGTATATAGTTGTGAAATCACACGAAAAAATGAGATCTGATATATACCTTCACATAGTTTTTGTATGTGAATTCTCATAATGTTTGATGTGATTCGTTATTCACTTTCACTTGTTTTAAGCTGTGAATGCACAAAAATTGGTATTGGATATGATATATATATTCTCATAGTTTTCTTTGTGAATGCTCATAAATTTTGATGTGATACGTGACTCTATTTCACATGTGTAAATATGAAATATGTGAACTGCATAATTTGTCAATTATTTGTATTTAGTCCATTGTCAATTATTTGATATAAGACGTGGTATGTAGTATGTTTCGAAAAAAAAATTTGTGCACCATAAAACTTATGAATATTGTTAGATTTGTTGTGTCATAACTAAAAAAAAATGTGTGGATTGTATAAAAGATGTGAATTCACGAATATAATTATGTGAATTCACATTATTTTCTGTATGATTTCACGAATATAATTGTGTGAATTCACAATTTATGATAATTCAGATTTTTGTAAATTTACGAATATTTGTGTGATTGTTCACGAATGTTTCTATTTCTTAGGGTGCATTAGGTCGTAAATTATTAAATGTTTTGATTTTTCTGCAGAGACCAACATCAATCATGTGGCCTATGAGGACAATGACTAAATGACTCTTATCAAGGAAGAGAAAAAATTGTTTTTAATGCAGACAAAATGACTATCGAATTTTAATCCTTACAATATTGTAGACGTGTTTTAATGATAACAATATTTGTTTTAGCTTTAGTTTTAGATAATTTTCTACATTGATAGAGTATTGTTGTTGTCGATCATAAAAATGTGAATGTGAGTTAATTTGTAATAGATTTTTTTGATGCACATAAAATCTAAATTATTATATGCTAGTTCACACTTTTTTCATGTTACATCACATACAATATTTTGTGAAAACATTAAAAAAATAATTATAAATGCTAAATCAAACGTTTTATTAAGTTAAATCACAATCATGCAACGATTATTCATATATATTCCATTAATTCGCAGATTTTTATAATTCAATATTAAATTAAACATTTTCGACTTGAAATTACGTCCAATAAAGTGTGAAATCACCCAAAATTATTCGTAAAATATTAAATTGAATATGTCACACATTGTATAATTTCACATATAATAATTTGTGAATGTACATATCTAAAAATGTGAATCTGTCAAAAAGGTCTCAAACAACTGTAAGTACTCAATGAACACAAAAATAGAAAAACAGAGATGAAACCACCTTGTTATATGTGAAAAAGCGTATGTTACAAGTTGAATTCATTACAAAATTTCTGAGGAAATAATACAACAAAAAATGATCACAAAATCTAATTTCACATACAATAATAGGGGAATTCACATATCAGATTTCACATATAATGATATGTGAAATCACATTTTATAAAATGTGAAAAAACCAAAAACATATATATAGTAGACGTCGACAAGAACATTAATTATTGCTTAACGAACTATCCGATGATGAACAAACAACAAACTATATCTAAGGAAACGTAAAGCTAACAACTTCAATAAATATTTATCTAGATATGTAAGATAATTGTGGACAACACCACCAATTGTAGTCTGAATTTGATCTAAACAGCAGTGGATATTCCATCACTCGGTATTATCAGGAGTCTGTTGTCGCCCCCTTGATAAGATTCGTTAACTCAAATCACTTCAAAACATACAACGTATGTGATACTCATCTGCAAAAGAACATATTTGTGTCAACTAAAGTGCAACCTTCCCAAACATGTGAATTCACACTTTAGTAAGACTGAATTTAAATTCATAAGTTTGTTAAGCACATAAAAATAATCAGATCATGAGGTCCTAACTACTGCAACTAGACCATGATTACAAACCCTCTCGCCAATGTTACCTTCATCGTGTAACTTCACAAATAAAAATAGGGAAATTCACATATATATCTGATTTCACATATAACAATATGAGAATTCACATTGTATAAAATGTGAAAATATTCACAGAAAACGAGTTGCCCATCATATTCATCCCTACCAAAACAACTGAAAATCTCCATCTAATGTCGATCTCTGGAAAATTCAAACTATAAACATCGATACTAGAAAAATTAATGAAATTAACAACAAAAATTCTTTCCGATGACGAACAAACAACGAACATCAAAACAAATTATGAACCCTCTCGCCAATGTTACCTTCGTCGTGCAACTTCACGAATAAAAATAGGGGAATTCACATATTTGATTTCACGTATAATAATATGTGAATTCACAAATTATAAAATATGAAAACATTCATAGAAAATGAGTTGGCCACCATATTCATCTCTACCAAAGCTACTATAAATCTCTATCTAATGTCGATCTCCAGAAAAATTAAACAGTAAACGTCGATCCCAAAAATATTAATGAAACACTAAGTATTATTTCAGATTATGAATAAACAAAGAACAACAAAACAAAACATCATTTAACAACAAACTTAGATATAAGAAAAACCTAAATTTAAAGAATAAAAAAAATCAGATCTGAATGGAAAAATCAAATCTCAATCCATAAAATTACCATCATAGAGGAGAGTTACCGTTTTTGCTGAAAGAAGGATGTAAATCTTCGGAGATGGGTCGCCGTCTTCGCCGGAATCTATGGAGATAGTGGCAGCGTCCGATTACAAGTGTGGAGAAGATGATATGACGGTGATATTGGTGATGACGAGAAATAGAGCATCGGAATGAAGACGATGACGACGGTGGCGGCTGCGGTGGCAGCATCTGTGATAGAGACGACGACGGTAGCGGTAGCGGTGGCGGTGGGAGTGGGGGGCGACGAGAGGAGAACCTAGATGGAGGAAGAAAAGAGAGGTAATAAATCATGAAAAATAAAATCGTTAATATGATTAAAAGGAAATAATAAAAAATTTAACTAAAATACAAAATAATAATATAAATTAAATTTATGGTATAGAATATTAGAGGTCATTTAATAAAAGAATTAAGGGCATAAATGTCCAAAAGTGCTATTATTTGTCTTTTTAAAAAATAGTGCTATAATTAATGTTTTTTCCCTCAAAGTCTATAATCCTATAATAACTCATTTCTTAATGGAGGAAGAAACTTTTTAGGAGTAAATATATATGTGGAACTTCTAAGAGTAAAAGGGTAACAAATATATCCTAGTACTAATTTGGGAAGACTAAAAAGGGAAAGAGACCATACTAAGGTGGGACGGAGGGAGTATTTAAGAATGCCTTTTACAAAGTATTAATTCCTGAAAACAAGTTCAAAGACATGTGAGTGTCGTTTGATTTAATTAATTAATTCCTATGAAATTAACCAGGTCAATGATTAGTATTTACTTAGAATTATATATGACCGCCTCCAAAAGAGCTAATATAGTACTGTCTCCGTCCAAAATTAGTGTGGTTCAACAAATATTTTATACCTTACAATAAATTAAATATGCACTACACTTTTGGGGGACAGAGGAAGTAATATGTATAACTAGGTCGGCATAATCCAAATTTATCAAACTTATCTACAAATTATAATGTTAAACTGATTCTTTACTTGGTTAAAAATGTTTTTACCTCCTATATATTTAAGGGAAAATATATAATTACATTTCCAAATTAAACTAGATTTCTATATATTCACTCATAGTTGATTTTTTTTTTTTTTTGTGAAGAGTATTCACTCTATATAGTTTCAGAACTCCGAATAATGACACAAAACACCTAATTTTGACGATATATGGCTTCCATGTTTATGTTTAATTTTGTCACAAATTGTATTTCACTTCATATTTATTGGTGTTAATTCCATTACTTATACAGAAAAAGTGAGCCACCGGTTCAGATACAAGTTATACTATTATTACTACTTGGACAATTAGATATTGGACCCATTATCGCAACGACCTAATTACAAGAGTGGAGCATGCATGCTTGAAGTAGATACATCACTACAACCAAATTTTCAGTATTGATATTTATAAATTTCACAATTCTTAAAAAAATATATCATTAAAATAAAATTATCACGATCTTGTGGTGTGTAGTTTTTATTATGCATGTCATAAAAATAAAAGCATGTCATAAAATTTAGTGACATTTGAAGGTGTAATTAATTTATTATATTTCTAAATGAAATAAAATTTAGTTACATTTTTATATGTAGCAAAAATATATAGATGCATGTGTGAATGTCACTAAATTTTGTTACACATAAAAATGTACAAATTTTATGACACTTCTTAGTGTCACTAAAATTATGTCACTACTGTACATTTCTTCAGTTCTATTCTATTATATTCTAAATTTATTAACGCTCAGGATATATATATTACGTATATGAATAAAATGGAACATGATATTAGAATAGATTGACGAATCTTCTCAATAAATAATAACAAGCAAAATAGACAAATTATTCTTTTTATCTGCAGATAATTTGTGAAATTGTATTTGGTACTAGGGTGCATAGGGCATAAGGATTCATTTCTCCTAGGAATAGAATTTAAAAAATAATAAGGTCAAGACCCGCAAGACAAGGGTTAGTGTCCTCTCATGGGGGAACAATATATAATAATATTCTTACTTCACTCTTATTTAAAAAAAATAATTATAATGAATGTGCATGCGTAAATAAATATATATAGGGTGTGGATCTGGTAGGAACTCATCCTTATATGAATCCGTAGGAACCATGCATCTTTATCACTTTGGAAATGCACAAAATAAACTACTTTAATGCACAAACATGGCAACGAACAAATTACAGTAATTTAATGCACAAATATTTAACACATTTTTAATGCACAAAAATACTTTCTTAGGTGAGAAATAAGAACAAATCTGGACCCTTGATCTTTGTTCATCTACGGTCCAGATTTAACCGTGCATTTGATTACTATAATTTATGCATTTAAATATTAATGCATTGTAGTTTATGCAATAAAATATTTATGCATTTAGTTTCTGCATTTTATGCATTTTCGATATATTAAAAATGCACTGTTCTCACGTTCTCATATAAGATGTGTTCTCACCAGATCCGCTCTCTATATATATCTATATATATATATATATATAGGATTTGGTTCATATAAAAACTAGTCCTCATGTAAAAACTACAAACTAATCTCAACCATTGATCATGGTGTGATCTACGGTTGTTAATAATCAAAGCATGAAAATACTAGTATATAAAAATCATGATTTTATATAAGCATCATTTTTTATACAGAAAGCATGAATCGAGAAAAGCAATGCATCATTGTATAAATTAAAAAACATGATTATATATTGAAAAAAGCAAAAAACATGGTTTGTAGTTTGTACGGGAGGACCAGTTTTTATACTAACCCATATATGTACATATATATATATATATATATATATATATATATATGGATTGGTTCATATATAAACTATTCCTAGTGTGGGAACTAGGAACCAATCTGAACCGTTGATCTTTGTATGATCTATGGTTGTCATTATTCAAAGCATGAATATATATAGATTTAAGAGTGAAAACTCGTAATAGCCATTCCTAAAACTAAAAGATAAAAAATGACCTTCAAAACCTAAAACACAAATTCTCGCCCTCAAAATAGTAAAATGACCATATTCCCCTTAATGACTCTTTTTTTGAATTTTCTCTCTCCTCCTTTATTTACTTTCCCGCCTACCTACTTCTATTTTCTTTCTTCTTCTTTTATTTGTGCTGCTGATTTTGAAGAGGTTGTGTAGATTTTTGGCGGCGGCATAATTTTCGGTGCGATGGAGCGATATCCGGTGAAAAATTCCGGCGACGGAGATTCAAAATTTCAGGCATATATGACTTAGTTTCTGGCATACACGAAAAATAATTTTTATGTATGAATCTTCGTGTATGTACAACATAATATTTGAAGTAGCTTGTGTGTATGCATACATGAAAAACAACATATTTCCGGCGGCGACAACAATTTCTGGTGATGGCAGCGCGATTTTTGACGATGAATAAACTAAAATTTATCAAAATTCCCGGCATATGACCGAATTTCTTGTAGCATACACGAAAAATAATTTTTATGTATGAATCTTCTTGTATGTACAATATAATACTTGAAGTAGCTTGTGTGTATGCATATATGAAAAATAACATACATGAAGACTGTAATGGGACATATAAGAAGTACGTAGGCATATGTAAGATAAGATTATATCCTAATATACACATACGTATAAACACATACACGAAACATATACACTTCATATTTATCCATATATGAAACAAAATACATACACGAACATGTACGCTTCATATATATACATAATTACAAGAAATTTGTCGACTTCATATGTATACATACATGAAATAACACATTCATGTATGTACACAAATATGAAATAATACGCACACAACACATGTATGTATATATACATGAAATAATAAAATACACGCCAGATCTGAAATATGGAACCAAGATGTAGTAGATCTAAACAAATACATCAAATCTAGTAATTAGGGCTGTCAATTTAGGCCCGGCCCAGCCCGGCCCGATTTCGGGCCGGGCTGGGCTATTCATTTCCAGGCCCGGTGGATTTTCGGGCCGGGCCGGCCCGGCAAAAAATGCACTATAATTTATATTTCTGGCCGGGCTGGGCTGCCCAATTTCAGGCCCGGTCAATTTTCGGGCCGGGCCGGCCCGGCCCGATTTTTCCCAAAAGCCCGGCGGGCTCGGGCCGGCCAGGCCCGGCCCGGTAATTTGCCAGCTCTACTAGTAATAGATCTGGAATGACGATGATGTGAATGGCAGTTGAGATCTAAAATCTCCGACGACGATGGATGAAGACGGATCTCCGGTGACTATGTGACTTCTGACCACTACAAGGACGGCAACAACGGAGGGGGTGGTGATACCTTGAAGGTGGCGACAGTTAGAGGAGGCAAAGAAGACGGCGGTGATATGAAGGACGACGATGGTGACTACGCCATTACGACGACGATGGGGGAAAAGGCAGAAGGCAGTTGATGACGAGAAGGGTGTCGGGCCGGAAAAAGGTAGGCAGCACAGACGGAAGCGGAATGAAGTTGCCAGTTACTATGAGAAAGAGATATATATATAGAGAGAGAAGTTGGCAGAGATGATGGATATGAGAGAGAAATAGGTGGGCGGCTGGTTTAATTAGAGAGAAGAGTGAATATGGTATTGAGAGGAGAGAGAAGATATAGACTAGGGTTTAAGTGATTTTAAATATTAAGAGGGTAGGGGTAGAAGTGAGAGTGACATAATTTATCTTTTAAATTTTGAGGGCTATTTTTTATCTTTCAGTTTAGAAAAGTGTCAATTTTGGACCATTAACTTTAGATTTAAGCATGATTTTATATAAGCACAATTGTTTATACAAAAAAACATGAATCTCATTAAGCATGAATATATATAAATTTAAGCATGAATATATATAGATTTAAGTATGTTCTCAAGTTCTAACGGGAGGAATAGTTTCTATATAGTAACTCATCCATATATATATATATATATGTGCGCGAATAAAATAAAAATACTTTATTATGTGAAAAATAAGAACAAATATGGACCCTTGATCTTTGTTGATCCACGGTTCAGATTTAACCGTGCATATAGTTACTATAATTTATGCATTTAAATGTTAATGCATTAAGTTATTTTAGTTTATACAATAAAATATTTATGCATTTAGTTTCTGCATTTTATGCATTTTCGATGTAAGAGAAATGCACTATTCTCACGTTCTCATATAAAGATGTGTTCTTACCAGATCCGCTCCCTATATAGATATATAAGGATCAAATAATTTTTTTCCTAAATTAATTCAAAATCAATCTAAATCATTAATTTTTGTATGATCTACAATTATTATAAAAAGATGTATTATATATTAGAGAAGATGAAGTTTTTTAAAAGATCTCATCCTCGTCTATATTTTTCAACAAAGAGATATCATGCACCAACTATTCTATTGATGTGTCTTCGACTTTTGTGTATTTTTGTGTCTTTTTCTTTCTCTTTTGTGTATGTATTGAGACATATATGGGAGAGAACGAGTAAGTTGGAGACAAGAACACGGTGGACGACATACTCTTCGGATCTGGAGAGCATGAACTTAACCGATGCAAATTTGGCTGGTTGCACTAAAGAAGCCCCCCAATAAGCGAGAACTTAGGCGATGAACCCACTCAAAATACCTTCGAGAAGTAATGGTCCCCGAAGTGTACGTACCATCTGGTATGGGCATACCAGAAGAAGCAACCCAATATGATCAGAAGAACACTGACGCCAGTATGACCCGGCTGCGGAGAAGATAATTAAAGAAAGACATGTTGACTAAAGAAGGAAAGTATTGCAGCTGGAGAAATAAGATTAAAGGCAAGAAAGGAAGGTTAAAACCCAGTCAACAAGGAAATGATCTCATCAGATCAATAAAATATCAATTAGTCAAATCAAGCTTGATATGGAAAGATTTCCCTAACTTGGGAAAGGATGCGACGACTAAAGGCTAAGGTTTTCTCATTCCTTCAAGATATATAAATTCCAGCAAGTAGGCTATGAGAACACACAAAATTTACATTATTAGTTTTGTACTCTACAATTTTCGTTCACCAAAACAAGAGTTTACTTTTGCTTTCATTTTACTTTTATGCATTGTGAAGAACAAAACCTAGGCGGTTTGCCTTAGGTACAATTTATATTCAAGCATTTCGTATTTCTCTTTACTTTATGTTATTCTTCATTATTGCTTTCACTACAGGAAATCCGCTCATAGACTATGGGTATTACCGGTAGTCTATGTGATATGAAAACTGTAGATATTGATGGTGTAGTCTATGCTCGTGAGCATAGACTACGGGTTTAAAACCGTAGTCTATAATGTATTAAACACTACGGTTATTACCCGTAGTCTATTCATTTCAAACCGTAGTGTTAGGTTATCCAAGACTACAGTTTGTGATTAAAAACCGTAGTATTTGGTACAGAATAGACTACGGTTTCAACCTGTAGTTAAATGTTGAAGCCACTGTTGTCTGTAGTTTTCTTAGACTACGGTCTTTTTAAGAAACCGTAGTCTTAGATATTTTAAAGACTACAATTCTTTTCAATAGGTGTAGTTATTTTGTTACAAAGACTACAATTTTCGTTTTGCAACCGTAGTTAATTTACAATTTAATTCTAAAATCTGTAAATTTGAAATCAATTAATTATAAAAATAGAAATTTCATATATTTAAAATTGAAATTTCCCAATACAAATTACAAACATCCAAAATCATAACAATTTCATAACGAGAATCCGAAATATAAGTACGTAACATCGCAATATCGTTCAAAAAAATAATAAAACTTGTTTGTTTCCTATTCCCTTACATCCTTGATCTAAAACCTATTTTAAATAATCTCACAACACAGCATGTCCAACATTGATCAATAGCTCAAAACGGGTCTCCAACATCTTCCTTACGCCAACATAACACACCTACAATATATTTCAATACGTCTCAATTAATTCACTTTCCACAAAATTTACAACACTTCATCAAAGGTTGTGACACAGTCAACACTTCATCAATTTCAAACAACATTTCACCTTAATTCCAAATACTTCATCAAGAAGATAACAACTAGAAATTAAATACACAAGAATCAAAATCCAATTAACCATAAACATTTCACCCCAAATCTTCCAAAAAATACAA
Source organism: Agastache rugosa (assembly GCA_031470985.1). Lineage (NCBI taxonomy): Eukaryota > Viridiplantae > Streptophyta > Magnoliopsida > Lamiales > Lamiaceae > Agastache > Agastache rugosa. The sequence goes on along the minus strand of CM062604.1, from coordinate 3,798,937 downwards.
ATTTGACCAAAAAGTATATATTACCTTGCGATTCCTATATGTTTTCGTCAAGCAAGTAATCGGCCCACTCAACACGAACATCATCAATATTCTTTGGAGAATACTTCAGTTTGTTAAACAATATATTAACAATTAAGAAAAAAAATATTATCATGATATGAAAAAATGATTAAGATAAAGATTAAGAACATAATAAGATTTGTTAATCAAACACAAAAAATAGATGACAATCAATCTGCAAAGACTCACTTCAGTAACATCCTTAGCTATTCCAATACTTCCCTCGGCCATATTTCTCGATGAATGTAATGCTTCTAGTATGTAGTTATTCCCGAAGCATTAGTGTGCTTGTTTATGGATTGGTATATAGAAATATTGTATTTATAACAGATCCACCAAGCACATCCTATTGTTGAGAAAATGCACAAGGAAAAAGAGTAATGCAGCACACTGTTATATAAACAAGATAATTGATGCTGCAACTTAATGGTAGAGACCAGAATGAAGCACTTTTATTGCATGTGTGATCCTCTGATACAAATGAAATGTTCAGTGCATACACCAGAAAATTCTTTAGTAGCAAATATACTTTTTACTGCCCTAATAAGTGTTAGCTAACTTGGCTTGACATTCATCAATCAGTTTATTATTTAGAATCATACATTTAAGACTACAAAGCATAGAAAGAAACCAATTCTCATGAGACTGTTAGTGCAGATGCGTCACCCATTCCTCTAGTGTAATAAAAGTCCGTAACTCTGATTATTTACACATCATCTTCTCCAAAATTACTGAATTTTCTAATACTCCGAATTTTCACATCATCTTCTCCAAAAATCACTCTGTTCATCTCTAGAATAATTTAGTAGCGTAGTAAAGCAAATTGATCCAAGCAAGAACCACAATCAAAAATCAAAATAGACCATTTTCTTTTGAATATTTGATACTTAAGAAATACTCCATATAACTTCAGAGTGATATACCATCATGTCGAATACGAAGATTTATTAACAGTCTAAAGTGGTAAGAAATGAAATAAAACTGGGCATCTGCAAAAGTAATTGATGGTCCCTGAGCTGGGTACTTGATGTAGAGGGGGGGGGTGAATACACCAAGTAGATTTTTCGAAACTTTTGTCAAGTTAAAACGGAGTTAAGTGAGAGCTCAGTTATTGATCCAGCTGGGGAGGGTCAGCTGGGTAAACAACTCAGCTGGCGGTGCGGAAAGTGGTGGTTTGAAAACTTAGCTCAGTTATTTAGAAAAACTCAGTTTGAAAATATTAACTTATCGTTTTCAGCTTAGTCAGGTTGTGCAACTTTTCGAGAGACACAGCTGTCTTTGGAGAGCAGCTGTGTATGCAGTTTTGAACAAGTATGCAATGATATGAAGGCGTTAGTACACAGCTGAATATAAAGCAAAAGTAAAGAGAGAGAGATAGAAGCACGCGAGTTTTTACGTGGTTCGGAGTAACACCTCCTACGTCCACGACCAGGTTCACTGGTAATCCACTACCACTTGGTTTCCAAGTACCAAGCAACTTCACAACTCTAACCCGAGCTGTGTTCCAACAGTTTGCGGGCACTGTCAAGCCTACACCTTCAGTTTGCGGGTACTGAAGAACCTAACCACTCGAATTACGCGCTTCGAGCAAGCGTACCTTTACCTAACCTTTCTGGGTTTGGGTTTGGGTATGGGGTTCCAACTGTGAACGAGTTCTTACAATTAAGAACCTCAGAGTATGATGAACTCGTTCGAAATCTAGGCTTAAGATATACAATGAGTTTGGCCTAGGGAACAGACGAAAAACTAAGCAGTTTCTTAACTAAAAACACTTTAAGATAAAGTGTTCTTTGATCTATGTAGAACTGCTTGGGAGCTTTTGAAAGAATAATGAATTCAGATAATGAAAGCTTGTAGAGAGTTTTTCGTATCTGATCCTGAGGTTGAAGACGGGTTTATATAGGTAGAGATTCAAGACTAGCCGTTGGAGGAGCCGTTTGAATCTTACCTACTCTTCTTAAATACAAGATCTGCCGTTGGGCGTATCTGCACCTGTCTTCATTTGTGTCACATCCTAGGTTCTGAAGTCTAGGATGCTGATCTGGCAATCCCTCATTGGTCGAGGTAGGTTGACTTCCTCTGATTCCGGGATCTTCTGCCTTTGGAGCTGGCTTTTGAATTCAGAGCTGGACTGTCTCGACGTGGAGTCATCAGGGATAGTTCCTTTGTTCTGTACAGCTGGACCAGCTGTGTTTTGAACTCAGCTCGAATTCTCTTCAGCTTGATCAGGCTCTGCTGGATCACTCAGCTGAAGGTTGACGCCTGCTGTCTTTTGCTAGCTGACTCCAGCTGTGAACACAGCTGGGTCGACTGCTGACTTCCGCTAGCTGACTCCTGCTGTAGACACAGCTGGGTCGACTGCTGTCTTCCGCTTCCTTAACCTGTAATCCTAGAACATCTAAGGCTCAAACAGGCGAGCTGGAAAACACTATTTAGGTTGGCGCGATCATCTATTCGGTTGGAGAATCAGTTGGGTTTTGGTATCAAATCGAAACCTTATAATTTTCCCAACAGTAATTTAAGACAAAATGGTGAAAAGACGAACAACAAATTATAAAGTTCTCAACGTCGGCCAGTGGCACGAAATCTCGCCCAAACTAGAAGGCGAAGCAGCTCGCCTGCCATAACCCATAAGAAAATGTTGCTGACTCGGACCTCAACATATGCTTGATACCTAGCCCAAAGACCTGAAGCAAGTAAACAACTTCTCATCGGACATTCAAGCAATGGCATGAAAATAGTCCATGCAGAAAGAAAAAGAATGAGCATATCAACATTAGATCATACATCCAATTATATCTATCAGAAGGCAGAAGGAATTAACAGAACAGTTACAAAATTAACTGCAATAACACATGGGAGTTTCAATAACTAGTTCTGGAGAAACCTAGACATAAACATATATATCACGACAATTGAAGTGAATATCATCATAAAAATCCCAACCAAATCAATAGCAACACTACTAAGTTCAAAATATGGACTCCTCTAATGATGGAACAAACACCGAAATAAGATATATTCTAGGTCCAAAAAACATAGAATTGAATATATCTCAGTTGTGCATACGGTACCATATTAAAGGCAATCATGTTATAAATAAAAAAGTAAAAACAATGGTGGAAGAAGTGGAGAGCAATGTCATCTAAAATGTGCAAACATATTCAGATTTTGAGATGGAAATAATCGAACATTAAGCACAAAAGCCTGCTTCCAATGACCAGGAAAACATATAGAGAACCAAAGAAAACAATTAAAAATGAGCAATGAATAAATGACACACTTACAGAGAGAGGTGACTGTCAGATATGAGAGGGAAAGACAGAGGCGCTGATGTGAGAGGAAAAGTTAGGTGCAATTAGGGAACCAGTGATGATTGGGGGTTTGTGGAATAAATTCGGAGAAGTGTGGAGAAGACGACCAGCGGAGAAAGGACGGTTGTGGTGGTGGTGGTGGGGCCGAGTAGAGGAACCAAGGGCCACCGCCAAGGAACGGAGCCTCCAGCACCATCTCTGCATTGTTCTTCCAATGGTGCCGGAGAAAGCTGCAGTAGCGCGGCGGCGATGCTACTGGGAGACCGACGACGACGACACTATCTCTGCTGCTATTTCCAAGATGAAGGAGGGTGAGCGACCGGTGGAATTTCGCCGAAATTCGAGAGGAGGAAAAGGGAAAAAATTTTAGATTCGATTTAGGGATCTAGGGTTTGGGAATTTTAGATAGATCGAAGAAAAAAATGGAAAGTGGCGACGGCGGTGCTACCGGAGACGCATCTCATCGAAAAAGGAGAAGAAGAGCGGCGAAATTGCAGCCGATGAGAAGGTAGCAGGAGAGAAGAGAGAAGAATCACGCGAGAGTTGTGAGAAATTTGGGAAAGAAAAGTTATTTAAGTCTACAAAAATTATATAAATAATGTACAAATACAATAAAAACACATTCTAAGACAACAGAACATGATGGCATGGTGGTAACATGCAAGTTCTCAAAGATAATGTGGGTTCGAAACCCGTTAGCACATATATGGTTTTTTTTTTAATTTAAATTTTGACTACGGTTTTATCAACACTGTAGAGAAAACCGTAGTCTTGTGCTACCTCTACACACGCACACTACGGTTGGACAAACCGTAGATAAAGTTTCGTGAACATAGACTACAGAATAGACTACAATCGTAGTCTTTGGACAGAAAAAGACGCTCATAGACTAGGGTTATTTAACGACCGTAGTGTTTGATAATCATACACTACAGTGAAGACTACGGTTTTTACGCAACCGTAGTCTCTTGGAAAAAAATCACGCTCATAGACTACGGGTTTTACGATAATTTTCAAAAAACCGTAGTCTTTGCAACGTAGTCTATGTCTCAATTTCTTGTAGTGTTTTATGATTATTATTATATATTGTGAGTAATTCCCTTTGTGAGTTTGGGTTGGAAAGATGAAGTGTTGACATGTTTAGACAATCGTGAGGCAGTGAAGCTCGCGGTTGGATCTAATGGTTTCGGAAAGATCCTGAACAGAAATCATGGTCCGTCTGAGTCAAGCAGATTGGCCGCTGCTTGTTAAGGGTATACCATGTCAAGCAAAGGTCTAGGCGTACAAGGAAGGAATGACCAGTGTGCCCATAATATAGTGGCTGAGCAGTATCTCCGCGATGCTGTGGATCCGGATGATGAGAAAGGGGCGTGTGGGACCAATACGCTATTTCCGCTCAGATTGGGCTCTTCTAGTAATCACCCATCAACTGTGACGAGGCATGAAGCCATGGTTATTGGCCAAGGGACTCACCTCACGCTTCGAGGGTAAAGTAAGAATGGGTCGGGATGTTTATTCTCGTAAAATGAGATTCCAAGAGCTTCATTTTCCTCTTTGTAGGAGCGGAGCATTCTGAAAACTTGGGTGAGAATGTTGGTGAGTGACATGTGCAGGGGATTCCGGCATGTTAACCATGTACTGAAGAGTGGAGCGTCGCGTGAAAAACGGCGATCTTCGGACCAAGCGACCATACAAGAGACAACCATCCTATATGGCGCGTATAACTTCTTGAAATGCCCCAATATCTTTGGGCCACACCTTGAGGGCATACAGAGCATGGACGGATTATATGAGCCTATGAATGAGTGTTTGCTAGTGTGGACATATTTCAATCAATAACCCTTTTGTTATTTTATTTGTTTCTTTTCTTCTGCATGCAGTTAAATCCTTGAGAGCATATAGAGTATGGACGGATTATATGAGCCGATGAGCGAATGCAAATGACAACATGGATTTATACTAATCCAAAGCTTACTCCCTTTTATATTTGATATCTCTTATTTTATTGTGCAGTTAAATAGCGTCTAAGATATACAAGTGGAGACCGTGACAACTCAACCTATTTTCCGAAGAACAGAGTTATTCCTCACTCCTTGTGGGATCGATCCTAGCTTGCTGCTAAGACTAACCAGTCTAATTGTGGGTATAGGAGCGTGTTGTGTCCGTATTGGGCATACCACAAGTTCATATCTATTTTGGGTGTACCGCACGACGGGTGAGTGCCACCAATCCAATATTATATAGAACAAATATATCAAAATAATTCAAACTATGTATATTTACATCAAAATAATGTATACTATCAATATTACATCAACATAATTCAAACTATCAAATTGTTGTATCAAAATAACTTCTATATATTATAATATTATATCGAAATAACTCAAACTATCAAAATTTTACACGTACATGACATTTGTTAGGCTATCTTAGACGGAGCTGTTAATATCTTCCTACTCAGCCAACATGCACTGACATGAAATTGAGTGGCACATCTTTAAATTTTTTAAAAAAATTAAATATTATTAATTAAAAGATTGACGACGTTGTTCTCTTTTCATAAAAACAAAAAATAAGAGAGATGAATCATAATAATCGTCATACATTTCCTCCTCCATCATTTACATACAATGAAGAGGTGAGAACGAATCACTCGATATAATTATCATCACTCGTGTAGTGATGGGATGAATCATGCGACTTTGCTTTCAAAGAAACAAAAGAAGGGATGACATGGTATAGTTCTGAGTTAGAAAATATTGATGGCTCGGTCTAGAAAAGACTAACAGATGTCATATTCGTATAAATCGTTGATAGTTAATTTGGGTTATTTTGGTATAATATTATATAGTATATGTTATATTTTTGTGCAATACTTTGAAAGTTTAATTATTTTGGTGTAATATTCATAGTATAGGTTATTTTAATGTAAATGGACATAGTTTGAGTTATTTCAATGTATTTGGCCTATTATATATATGGACGAGTTCTGCTAAGAACCATTCTTCTGTAACATAAGAAATTAAGAACCATGCATTTTTATCACGTCGGATAATGCACAAATATGTTAATGCACAACATGCATTACTTTAATATACTAGCATTGTAATACACAAATGCATTACCTTAATGCACCCGTTAATCAGGATCATAGATCAATGGTCAGTGCAATAACCAGAAAATATCCATGGATGGGCTACACTATATACATCAAATTTACGCACAATGAAATAAATATGTTAACAACTCTATATTGCAATATTAAGATCAAATGTATAAATATTTCATACAATACATTGTTCAAATACTTTAAAATGACCTAAATTCTTGCTAACAAAATTCTACGTGAACTCATCGACTGAAACGTTGCAAGATTTTCTCAATATTAATTGTTGAAAATATATCCTTCTCGATGTACGTACACAACTAAATTGTCATTCATCCACTCATCTCCCATTTGGTTTCACAAATCAGTCTTGATAATCTTCATCCCAAAAAATGCTCTCTCAACAGAAGCAGTGGCAATAGGTAAAATCAATGTCAACTCAATCATTTGATAAATTAATTGAAACTAAATGGTCACCACTTTTAGTGAGCAAGACATCCCATTCATCTTGTTAACATTGTAAAACTTGGGTTGTTGTGTCATTCCATGTTGTAGGAGTTGGAGTATGGATCATACTTCACGTGTTGACCATCATCTTCTCCAATAGTAAGACTTCCATTAGTTTGTTCTTTTGGAAGGCATGACATTCATCAGTTTGATATCCAGTCATGCTGCATAGACAGCACGGACGAATATTTCTTGATATGCTCATGGATGAAAACAAGTTATCAAACTCCTCGCATAATTTGTCCAAACGCTTATCTTTAGCTTGCTTTGGTGCTTCCACAGTCCATTCCATCATTTTGTGACCCTTCGGTCATGTCTTCAATGAGTTGGAAAACAATTCTCGACATCTTATTTAACATCGATTCTCCACATGCAGTCACAACAAGGCTCCTATCGTACTTTTTAAGTCCTGATATGATGTAATATTCCATCAAATCCTTTTCAAGAATTTGGTGTTGTGGGCATTTAGCCATCAACCTTTTGAATTGGCTCCAATATTCGTAGAATGATTCGAAATAAGCAAGCTACCTAGTGTATGGTTCTCACATTTTGCACTCTTGTTGTTGGGTAATACCGCTCCAAAAAATTTTGTTGCATCTGAGCCCATATGGTCACACTGTTAGCGAACAGTGTGTAATACTATTCTCTCGGGCCATCTTATAGTGTGAAGGCGAACATGAGCAACCTGATGTATTCTCCCATGACTACCTAGTTCCTTTCCATAGAGCATATCATCTCAAAGTCTTGGAGATGTCTTAGTAAATCATCTTCAGGTATGCCATAGAATTTAGGCATGATTTGACTCAGGCTCGGCTTCAGCTTATACAAACATTCGATGGCCAGTAAGGTTATATCGTTGTACTTCAAATTCAGGTTAGTTGGGTGTGCCAACTATCAGAGTATCTACGGAGCGGCTGCTGTCATTATGCGCCTCGCTATCCTGCGTTATACAGTAAGCGATGATGGTTTGAGAAGAACAAAATTATTGCGCATCACTTCCCGGCAATGATGCTAATTTTGGCATTCAACCATCGTCACAGTTGCCTAAAATACTATTTGTATGTGGTATGTCCAAGACTGGAACACTCCTAAGCCCACTATTAGACGTGGTCTTTGTGGTAATCGTAGGGTCGATTACATAGAGAGTGAGGAGTATAATATCCCGTCTTTCTTGCGTATTAAAAATTATTAATTTAGTGAGAAAGATAAGATTTTCAGTAAAAGAAAAATTTTCGTTTCAGAAAATTTTATCTGGCAGATATATTTTGCAGTAAAAATAAGTTTTAATTAATTTTTATCGTCTCGGTTAATCCGAAACGAAGAAGTTTTTATATTTATCAGTGAGTGATAAATGTTTGGTCATTAAATGACTAAAAGATGAATTTAAGTTATTTAAGTGATTTTTCTGTATGAATTATCGCTTAACTTTTTAGCTTTGGTCGATTTGAAAATTATTCGGTTCTCTGAATCTTTCTGTAAAATTTTTATCTGGGGTTCGTGAAACCCTAATTGAATTTTCTATGTTGAGAAATTAGAAATTTGATTGAGTGTTTATTTGTTAGTAATTAATTGAATTAATTAAGCAACTAATTAATAAATTAATCTAACTTAATCCCTAAGTTAGAAGTTTCTTCTCTCTCCTATAAATACCCTCATAATCACTCTCAAACCCTCATCTCTCCTCCCTTCTTGGCCGCCACTTTCACACACTCACACACATTTGAATTTTCTTTCATTGATCTTCAAGTTCAAGCTCAAGAATCAAGATCCAAGTTTAGCAAATCTATTCCAAGTATTAGATCAAGGTTAGATCTATGATCTTCCAAGCTTTAGCTCAAGATGTTGGGAAAATTAATAGAGTTTTGATTTGATACCAAAACCCAGCTGACCCCAACCGAGTAGATGATTGCGCAAACCCAAGTGTTTTTACAGCTCACCTGTTTGAGCTTATAGAGTTTCTAAGTTTACAGGTAGAATCGCTAAAGACAGCAGAAGACATAGCAGAAGACACAACTAAGCAAACACAACTGAGGAATTCAGCAGAGCAGACCAAGCAGAATCAAAGACCCAGCAGTATCCAGACCCAGCTCGGTGACGGAAACCCAGCTCAGTGTCGAAGACCCAGCTAGGTGTAAAAGACCCAGCTTAGTGTCGATGACACAGCTCAGGTCCAAGACACAACTCAGGTTAATGACACAGCTCAAGTCTAAGATAGCTCTGAGTCGAGATGTAGAAGAGTCGAAAACGCTAAAGACACAGAAGAAATGCTTAGCAGCTCGAAGATGAAGACCTTCTTCAAAACAAGATCCTAGTGTCAAAAGATCTTATCTGACGCGGTCAAATTAGAGAAGAAATATCTTCTGCAGATGCAGACCTACTTTGTAGGTTAAAGGCTAGAAGTCAAAGAGAGTAGGTAAGATTCGAACGGCTCTCTTCTAACGGCTAGTTTGAATCTCCACCTATATATATCTCCTCCACCTTTGAAGAGGAGAGACTGGTGAGTTGACTGAAGAAATAGAAAAGAAAACAGAAAAATGAACAACGATCTTCAAAGCCAAATCTTTCAAGAACACCCAGCCAGTCAGTTGTGTTCTTAGTTGTTCACATATTCAATCATAGGCAGAATAGATCAGAATAGAAATATCTTAAGCCTAGTTTGAACGAGTTCATCTACTCTCTGTTCTTCATTGTAAGAACTCGTTCATAGTTAGAAAACCCATACCCAAACCCAGAAATGTTAGGTCAAGGTTACGCCTGCTCGAAGCGTGTAATTCGAGTGGTTAGGTTTTACAGTATCCGAAAACTGTAAGTCAGGTTTTTTCAGTACCTGCAAACTGAAAGATTAGGCTTGACAGTGCCCGTAAACTGTTGGAACACAGCTCGGGTTAGAGTTGTGAAGTTGCTTGGTACTTGGAAACCAAGTGGTAGTGAATTACCAGTGAATCTGGTCGTGGACGTAGGAGGTGTTACTCCAAACCACGTTAAAATTGCTTTGTTCTTTACTGCTTTGTTTATGTATTCAGCTAACTCCTCATGACCATATTTCAAGTTGCATAAACTGACTAACTTAAAAGTAAAACAGAGCTTTGCAATATATTTGAAGCAACAGACGGACTTTCTAAACCCACCAACTTCCGCACACACACACACAGCCAGCTGTGTTGATCAAGCTGTCTTTCAGCTGGATCGAACACAGCCAGCTCACTCAAAAGAGTTTTAATTTGAAATGTTTTTAAACCTTGGTGTATTCACCCCCCCCCTCTACACCAAGAAATCCGGCTTGGGACCAACAATTGGTATCAAAGCAGTGGTTCAAAAGATCACTGTATCTGTGTCAAGTCAACCTCTTTTCTAATAGTGTTCACCTGAACAGATCCTTAAATTTCAAAATATTTTTTAAAATAATTATATTGCATATTGTCATGGAATCTTCCTTGTGCAGGAATCTCTCAACGTAGGAGTCGATGATCATCAGATCTGGAAGTTCAGACTCAAAAGCTTTTCTGAGCGAGCATCACGACACGATGTGGGATGGCATTTCAGATGAATCCATCATCATTATAAAATCAGAAAGACAAACGGAAGAATGAATGATCAGGAGTTTGAAGATGAGAAACCACAGCTGATCAAGAAGCTGGAGATGGCCAAAGCTGAATCAGATCAAAGAATGGCTCAAGCCAATGCAAACACAGCTAGAACCAAACCAAACATGTACCAAAGAGATCGTACATAATCAAGCCAGCTTTCCAAGCTCAGTCCTATCAAAGAAGAAAACTGCTCGGCAACTCCAAGCCCAAGAAAAGCAGCAACTCCCATCTGATCACAGAGCTCAAAGGCAGCAGATAAATCCAGTCAGCTAAAAAAACAACTGAGAAGGATCTCAGCTAATTATAAAGCTAAAAATCAACCGAGCTTCACATCAAGATTCCAACAGACGGGATATCATGCTAGATATCAAGCTGACAGTATCCAACTAGGAAATGGACCTCTTCAAAGAAAATGGAGTTCAAGCAGTCAACAAGGTCCAAAGAAGAAATGACCCCTTCAAGGACCAACCAGAAGTATCACTCACAAAAGATGACAAATTTGGGTTATCAATGGAACCCTCAACAACAAAGTCGGACCCAATCACAACTGGGTGTCGAAGGAGTGATAACAGGTCAAGGAGGGACATGCACTTTTGAGGAATCATCAAGCATGATGTGAAAAAAATATAGTTGGAAATCGAAGATTATACCCCGCAAAGTAGTAGTGAACTCAGCTGATCATGGAACAGATGATTGTCTTCTCAAAATTAGAGATCAAGTTGACAGACGAACGTAATTGTTGAGAAAATCACTGGCTCAAGTGAAGTAGGAAGCAACTGAGAAAAGATAGCCACCTACTATCAAATTCAGGGGGAACTCCACCGAGCTGGAAATCGACATAGATGTGATATCAGCTGATGGTAACGACAATCCAGCAGAATAATCAAGTGGAGAATCAAGAAGACAAATCCAGCTAAACTATCAAATATCATCCTCTGGATATCAAACAAAGCCGAATCAAGCGAGAATCACAGAATCCAGAAGAGAAATCTAGCTGAGGGGAAACTCAGTTCAGCAGATTCACCAACTATTGGTATCAACAATTGATCTCTTCCCAGTCCAGCAGAATCATCAAGAAGAACATTCAGCAGGAAATACTCAGCTGGATCCCAAGTTCAGATTCAGAAGGATTACCCAGCTAAGGGGAAATCAAGCTAAACTACGTCAGTCGCAGAGCTCAAGGAAACTCAGCTGAAAAAAAATCAAGCTAATCTCCAGATACTCAGCTGAGGGAAAAACTCGGCCAAGCAAAGGAAAAGACCACCGTGGTATCAGTTGACTTCTATGTCCAAGCTGACCAGTTTGCGTCTCATGCATTTAATAATCTGAGGAATATGCTATTTAAGTCCAATTATTTTGAATTCCTATTTTAAGCGGACATATGTTCCTTAGTTAAATTGCTTGATAAGTTTCCTTTCTCATCTCATTAAATGTAAAATCTGAAATGTACTGTAGCATGGTAGGATCGAGACAGAACGTCAAAACATTTGAACTACCTCACGCGCAGTTGCAATTCACTCGCCGAAAGCACGTCAGCAAAACGTGATGAGTGAATCTCTCCCAGTCATTGATCAGAATATCAGCTGTTTCAATCTCAACCGTTGATGCAGTTGATATATATGGAAAAGATACGCAGAATTATCTCATCTTTATCTCTGTGAAATTCAAATCTTCAAAATCTCTATCTATTTTCTGCAAGTTATTCGCACGATCAAAATCAATAGATTGCAGAAATGGCACCCAAGAAATCAACTGCAGGGATGAATCAGTTTGAAACTCTTATGACAAAGCTATCTTTTGAAAGCATTTTGTCCACCACCAACCTCCAGATTTCAGAACTTAGAGAGATGATGGATCTAGTTGCAGACTCCGGTCTCTTGCTATGGGCAACCTCCATGCCCAAGCTTATGCTGAAGAGAGATGCCGCACTCTTCTATCTGAACATCATCGACGAAGATGGTTTCTACACATCTTCATTCGATGTGATCGTCAAGGGCACTGACGGAAAGTATGATTCAGCAACCATTAACATCAAACTCAACATAATGCTGCGAAAAGTATTCAATCTGCCCAACAAAGGAGAATTCATTCCAGACAATTACAGCCGTGAGGAAGTGGATGAATTTTTTAGTCAAGAGATGCTTATTTCTCCATAACCGTATAGAGCGAGCATGTCAAAGCTCATTCTCAAGCCAAAATACAGGCTGCTTCTTGATATTATGCAGAAGTGCATTCTGGGGATAGCTAGATCTCAAGGAGAGATCAGTATTCCAAAGCTCAAACCAATGATTGCCGTGATCAAAGGCGCAAATGTCAACTGGTTTGACTTCTTACTCAACCGACTGCTCAATAAGTCAGAGAAGATCACGTTCGACTCCACCGGGACGACGTATTCAACCTCAAAGCCCCTGTACCTATGCTCTAAGATTTCGTTCTTAACAGAGTAAGCTGTAAAATGGCACACAGTCAAGTGGGCTGATTCAGAACTGTTTCCAGAAACGAAGATTCTCTTCCATAGAATTAACCAAATCAATGATCTCCTAAGAAAACAGCCTGTTGTGAGCAAAGGCAAGAAGCAGCTGGAAGAAACAGAACCAGAAGTTCTAGCGGAGAAGAAACAGAGGAAAAGGAAGACAGCTGACCCCAAAACAGCTGGAGGCCCAATAGGAAAGAAGAAGAAAACAATTGTCGTTCTACCGACTCAGAAATCTTCAGAGGCTACTCCAACAATCTCACCAAGCAAGCCTAGTCAAGCAATGGTGATTCTCTCCCCACAGCCAGTATCAGCCTTCAATCAATTCGGATCAAACATCTTGGCTGCTATGGGATTGAATGATGGATCGTCATCCAGCTCAGAGGATGAGCTGGATAATCCAAGGAGTCAGACACCTCTTCCACCTTTCCCGACCCAGGTTATCGCACAAGTACTTGGCGATATTCTTGTTCATCCCAGCTCACCCCAGCCCTCACCGCCTCACAGCTCACCACCCAAACAACCTTCTCCTCCACCCAGCTCTCCAACCAAAGAGTTATCTCCTGTAAAAGAGCAGGAAGATATTCAACTGGCTGAAGCTCCTTCACAGCCAGCTGACTCCCAATCTGAACCTTCTTACACTAATCCCAGCTCACCCCCAAAACAGCCATCACCCAAAGTTCAATCTCCTACGCAGTTGGCTGATGCTTCATCACAGCCTACTGTGAACCCAATTGATCCAAATCCTCAAATCTCCTCAGAATCAGAGAGTGATTCCACTGCCTCTCCATCACTTACTCTACTGGCTCAACCTTCATGGAAGCCATGTACGAGGACTTACGCATTGCATGGATCAAGAGTGTTCTAACTCAGTATCCAATTATGGCGCACCTGCCCATTGCCCTCATTAAAGTTGGAGATCTCAAGTTCTACATTGCCACCAAGATGGCAACTTGGTACCAGAATGAGCAGCTGATAGAGACCTTCTCCTACGAGAAGTTAAAGACAGATGAAGCACGCCTCCAGCACACTTTTGGCTTTGGAAGCTTGGAGGATGCATACTTACATCAGGATGAGCTCATTAAAGGTATCATCGAAGTCTCTCAGCAGTATCCCAAGCCGCACCCAGCAGACGTCTGGGAGACAGCCAAAAAAACTTCTTACAGCAGCAGGATGGGAGACAACTTCTGGAGCAGAGAATTCCAAAGAAGTCTCAGCAGAGATTACCAAGGAAGTAATGATCACTGAAGAACCAGCTGATGCAGCAGCTGAACCAGAAGCGGCAGCCCCACCAAGTCCAATTGCCAATGATACTCGCGCACTGATCGAGTTTGAGGCAAACAAACATAGTCATGCTGAATCCGGAACCCAAACGGAGCCCAACTCTGAATTTTCTCCTGCTCTTCAAAAGAAAATCCAAGAATACGTAGAAAGGGTTTTTCTAATGAAAAGCATGAAAAATCAAGTTGACCTTCTTCTTCGATGTACAGCTATTGAAATGCAGGTAGAAACTCAAGGGCAGACTATCGATGAAATGCAGAAGTCCATCTACACCCTTGATGAGGACACCGACAGGAATCTCAAGCAGTCTCTTGTTTCTCAAGATCTCGAACTCAAAAATCATCTAGAGAAGAAAGTTCCTGAGATTGTAGCAAGACTTCAAGTTCCACTGGTTGACGACATAGCAAATCTCTCAAGCCAGCTGGAAGCCATCAAGAAGTCTACTCTCTCCAACAGCTCTAACATCCGCCAGCTCTTCAACCTTTTCAAAGAACTGGATGCTCAGTTTAGCGCTAGAAGCAGCAACACTGATCAGTTAAACATCGTCATAGCGAAAACATAGCCAAGATCGCTGATATTGAAGGTGCTCTCTCCAAGCTCAACGCAACAGTTGTCAACCTATCTGTCTCTCTTGTTGATAATGCCAAAAAGAGGGAAGATAAGGATGGAGCTGGAAAAACAATTGAGAGAGAAGCTGCAGCTCAAGGGGAACCGGTGCAGCCCAATCAGTCTGAAATCGATGATTTTGCTAAAGAGCTAGATGAGGATGAGCCATCTACAGCAGTCAAAGAGACGTGGAGAGAGAAAATGGTCACTCTTGCCAAAGCTTGTGGATATAAGCCAGAGGAATACAAGGACTATTACTGGCAGTGTAACTTCCATAATGAGCAAAGGAAAGAAATAGAGGAGCTAGACAAAATCATCAAAAAGAAAGCTGAATTGCTCAAGCCTGCTGAGAAAAAGCAGAAGAAGAAAAGGCAGAGCTACAGGCAAGTTAAGAAGAAACAAGTCCAAGCAGCCTTAACCGACAAGAAGAACCCAGATGATGTCAATGAAAACTGGGAACAATGCAAAACAGAATTCATCAAAGAATTCTACTACTTAAATCAGTACGAAGGCATGGATCCAGAAACTGCTTTCCAGAATTATCTTCTCGAACTCCATGAAATGGATCCAATGATGGTGAAATCAATTGCCCTATACGCCAAGGAAAATAACGTCCAGCTGAAGGCTCCAAAAGTCAAGCAATTGAAGTATCCCACTTTAGCTGGAACAAACCTTCCTGACAAAGCCCATATTATCAAAGAAGTTCATCACTGGGCTGGAAAAAGAGGAATCTCCAAGTCGAAAAATCAATTCGAATGGAAGAACTTGGAGGAATTCATCTTCAACAGATATTGTCTCAAGACTGACCATCAAATAGACGAATAGAAGAAGTAGCACAACTGAAGACCCAACCAACTGGGAATTTTTTCTTTGAACTTTTGTAATTAGAAAGTTGTAAGATTTCCTCTTATTAATGAAAAGTTCGTTTTATCAATATCAACCGATGACAATCACTCTTTGTCCAGGCTCTGAATTTGATTATTTCCTATGAATGTTTATTTATTTTGAAACCCCGTTTCCTGTTAAGTGGGAAGTAAATTATTTTTCTCAGTTAGGTTTTGGCATCATCAAAAAGAGGGAAATTGTTGGGAAAATTAATAGAGTTTTGATTTGATACCAAAACCTAGCTGACCACAACCGAGTAGATGATTGCACAAACCCAAGTGTTTTTACAGCTCACCTGTTTGAGCTTATAGAGTTTCTAAGTTTACAGGTAGAATCGCTGAAGACAGCAGAAGACACAGCTAAGCAAACACAACTGAGGAATTCAGCAGAGCAGACTCAGCAGAGCATACCAAGCAGAATCAAAGACCCAGCAGTATCAAGACCCAGCTCGGTGACGGAAACCCACCTCAGTGTCGAAGATCCAGCTCGGTGTAAAAGACCCAGCTTAGTGTCGATGACACAGCTCAGGTCTAAGACACAGCTCAGGTTAATGACACAGCTCAGGTTGAAGACACAGCTCAGGTTGATGATACAGCTCAGGTCTAAGACAGCTATGAGTCGAAATGTAGCAGAGTCGAAAACGTTGAAGACACAGAAGAAATGCTTAGCAACTCGAAGACGAAGACCTTCTCCAAGACAAGATCCTAGTGTCAGAAGATCTTATCTGACGCGGTCAAATCAGAGAAGAAATATCTTCTGCAGATGCAGACCTACTTTGTAGGTTAAAGGCTATAAGTCAAAGAGAGTAGGTAAGATTCAAACGGCTCTCTTCCAACGGCTAGTTTGAATCTCCACCTATATATATCTCCTCCACCTTTGAAGAGGAGAGACTGGTGAGTCGACTAAAGAAATAGAAAAGAAAACAGAAAAATGAACAACGATCTTCAAAGCCAAATCTTCAGCCAGTCAGCTATTCTTAGTTGTTCACATATTCAGTCATAGGCAGAATAGATCAGAATAGAAATATCTTAAGCCTAGTTTGAACGAGTTCATCTACTCTCTGTTCTTCATTGTAAGAACTCGTTCATAGTTAGAAAACCCTTACCCAAACCCAAACCCAGAAAGGTTAGGTCAAGGTTACGCCTGCTCGAAGCGTGTAATTCGAGTGGTTAGGTTTTACAGTACCCGAAAACTTTAAGTTAGGTTTTTTCAGTAACCGCAAACTGAAAGGTTAGGCTTGACAGTGCCTGTAAACTGTTGGAACACAGCTCGGGTTAGAGTTGTGAAGTTGCTTGGTACTTGGAAACCAAGTGGTAGTGAATTACCAGTGAATCTGGTCGTGGAGGTAGGAGGTGTTACTCCGAACCACGTTAAAATTGCTTTGTTCTTTATTGCTTTGTTTATGTATTCAGCTAACTCCTCATGACCATATTTCAAGTTGCATAAACTGACTAACTGAAAAGTGGAACAGAGCTTTGCAATATATTTGAAGTAACGGATGGACTTTCCAAACCCACCAACTTCCGCACACACACACACAGCCAGCTGTGTTGATCAAGTTGTCTTTCAGCTGGATCAAACACAGCCAGCTCACTCAAAAGAGTTTTAATTGGAAAAGTTTTTAAACCTTGGTGTATTCACCCCCCCCTCTACACCAAGGAATCCGTCTTGGGACCAACACAAGATTCAAGCTTGAATCATCTCATTTCTTCCTTGTAATTTTTTTGAAAATTTTGAAGAATTGAGTATATGATTTTGTTCTTCTAGTATTATATTAATTTTATGTTTAGAAGATCAAATATGTGATCAAATCAAGCATGAGAAAACCCTAACCCTAATTTTGAGAATTTTGAAATTTAATAGAAATTAGGGGTTTTTTATTCATGTGTTGTATGATGAAATTGATATTATAATTGAGCTTAGATAATTATTCTAAGCATGTTTGATGTTGGAACAAAGCATAAATTTTCAACTCTTCTAATTATATTAGAAAAGTCGAATTAAATGGGTTTAAAATTAGGGTTTTGATTTGTGGATGTTTTAAAATTCAAATGAAAATGTAAATATGTTCATATGATGTCAATGTATGTGTTTGATCATGATTTAAATGAAAGAGAGCATGATTACCTAAACCTTAGCCTAATTGGAAATTAGGGTTCATGAATTAGGGATTTTAAATAGATGATTTATTGAATGAAATTGATTAAGGAATTGAGCTTATGTTAATTATATAAGCATGTTAGAAATTAAAATGAAGAGAAAAGAATTCTAGAAGCCCTAATTTGAAAAGGACCGAAAATTAAATAAGAAAAACAAATTATTATTTGAATTTTAATTAAGAAACTAATTGCATTTATGAACTTCTTGATAAAAATAAGTGTTGTGTGATTTTTCGGAAATTTATTTAAAAATAATAACCTTTTCCCATTTTTGGTTGATTTTTCCAAGTCGAGAGTCTACATGTATAATCGAGTCGAATTTGTGAATTGAATGTGCAATTGTGTTTAATATGTTGGAAAATGTGCATGGTTTTAATTTGAGAATTTTTCTGAACCGTTAGATGGGTTAAAATCGACTTAGTCGATTATTATGAATAGTTGTGACGTATGTTTATGTTAAGTGTTATGATTAAAGTTAAATGTTTAATTAGGAGCTAAGTTAGATTGAGAAGTGTCTAAAAAAGTTAAGTTAGTATTTCTCGGGTTAAGCCGTAGAAATCTGAAGCGAATTAAAGTTAAGAGAATCGAAGTCGTTTCTTCGATAGTCGTTAATTCTCGTTCTAAATTCGTGAATTCAGTTTCGAATGAAGAATCGAGCGGAAATGTGAATCCGAGGATTCAGTATTGTTAAAGGTTAAGTCTAAAGCTTCAGCTATCAGGTGGGCATTCTAAACAAAGAAATGATGAATAATATATATATATATATATATGATTATATATATATGGGATGTTTTTAAGATGATTAACTTGCCAAATGTTTTAAGTTTTTGTATGATACCATCTACTATAGCAAGATGAATTCGGTCCTACGCAAGGTAGGATTTATGTACACTTAGTTGTAATCGTGTGCCTTCGAAAAGGTGGGCCGATTACAAGTGTTTGAGAAGGAGGCCTTCTTCTCAACACTATCATTATGTGATTGTAGATCTGGTACATATATACTAAAGTATATGTCTGGCCAGACAAACATGATTTACAGAAAAGAAGATGTTTGAGCATGCATAGGTTTATTTTTTAGAAACAAAAATTACTCGTGTTTATGCTTTATGGCAAGTTTAATCTATAACTCTAAGCAGCAGTTTTCAAGTATTTTTGGCATGTGCCCACGCAGTACGAAGTACTCAGTCGTCCATGTTATTTCTAAAAATTGCAGGTTAGCTGGGATGAAGATGATCGTGTGCTGGGCAGATTTGTTGTTGTTTAAGAGTCAATTTGAGGAGTTTAGAACCTAGAGTATATGTCTTCATACATATATTCTCTCATTTTTTCCGCTGCAAGATTGTGATGTTGAGATTTGTATAAGTTTGATGAAGTGTTGAAGTCTGAAGTCTCGAACTATGTTTGTTATCTTATTTTGAAGTCTATCCGACATAATTATCTATATAACAGTTGCTCGATATATTCGAAGTTTCAGTCTTTTTGCAACTGATTTTTATCGTGCTTTCTTGATCCTGAAAATCAGCTCATTTCCTTCATGGTTGTTGCCATTAATTTGGTTGATGAGATTATTGATTTCCGAGCTGATTTGAGATCGTATTTGATGATATGCATGTTTTTAAAAAGAGAACAAATGTTCGTTTCATTAATCTCGAGTTATGCATGTCCTAATTATCCTAAGTTTGATGATTTGTCGAGCATGAGTTGCCTTGTTTGTTCTTGAATGATAGCAGGGTCGCTATCTTAATCCTTTTGTTAATCAGAAATTGTGTAAGTCGTGGGATCCACCGGCTTTGTCATCTAATTTCTAGGCCGGGCTGCGACAAAGAGTAATCTTATTCTTTGGTATAGTAAGTCGAGTTGTCACAGTCTCCTCTTATAGATCTAGACATATAAATCTGCACAAACAATAAGAAATATATCAAATAATAAAAGTAAACTTCGGATTAGGTTTGAATCAACATTGAATTTAGCATATGTTTAGCTCATATAATCCGTCCATGCTCTATATGTCCTGGCCCGACGACCTCGGAGTGTTTGAAGAGTTCATACAAAGCATATGGGATGGCTTTCTCTTGTATGATCGTCCGATCTGAAGATCACAGGTTTTCAACCAGTGCTTAACTCTTCCTTAGATAGTCGACATGCCAAGTGTCCCTATAACATATATGCCGCTCACCAACCTTCTCATCCAAGTTTTCAGGTTGCTACAGTTCATGGCATGTCATTTTACGAGGTGGGCCCCGACCAATCATCACCATCTACTTCGAGGCACAAGGTAAGAACACTTTAACAATAATCATAGCTTTATGCATCATTACAGTTGGTGGGAAGATTCTTAGAAGAGCTCGAATTGAGAGGAAATGATGTATTAGTGGGTGTTTACTTTGGGTGATAGGATAGATAGATAAAAATAGTATAGGTTAATCCACCGTTTACTTTGATGGATTAATTACTTTTGAACTTGTTTGATCATCTAATCCTTCATATAGTCAATCCTATGTTTTATCAATCAATCTTATCCTTCAAAGTAAACTCCCCCTTAGTCTCATACGCCCTTTCTTCATCATCCAGATTCACAGCATCTCGAAGGATACTGCTTAGCTACTCAGTCGCAGCTTTACTAGAAACTGTTTCCATGTACGCCTCAACCTTTGCTTGACATGGCACGCCCTTACCAAACAGCGGCCAATCTGTTTGACTCGAACAGGTCATGGTTTCTCTTCAGGATCTATCTGAAACCATTAAATCCAGTCGCAGGTGCGAAAGCCTCACGAATAACACTTCATTATAACCAACCCAAAGCTTATAGAAAACTACTCACTAGATATTAAAGTAAATAACAAAGCAAAGTAAAGAGAAAACATAATAAAGCTTACTAAACAATAAAAGGTTGGAACCAACTCTAGTATGCCCAGAGTGTATGTCATGGACGTGTTCTTGACAAGGAAATTAAATGGCAAAATGTAAAGAACGAAATTATAAAGTAAATGGTAATCCAAAGATCAAATGATAGCAGTCACGAAGATGTTCAGTCAGTCACAAATGCTAGTCTTTATATATATAGTTCAAAAGAAATAAGAAACCTTAACCACAAGTCGGCCCTAACTTCCCATGCAAGGGAAATTATTTCCTTAAATAGCTTGATATATGTGATTGATTGCTAATTGATTGATCTTAAACAGATCATTTCCTTTTTGGTTGGGTTTTGACCTTCCCTCCATACCTCTAATCCTCTTTCCTTCAGTGCAACACTTCCCTTTCTCGCCCATGCACTTTCCATAATTAGCCACGCACTTTGCCTCTTTTGCAGTCAAGTCATATGGTTAGCTTTCTCTCCGGATCATACTCAGCTTCATTGTTTGGTATGCCCTCTCCAGATGGTACGTCACTAGAGTCGTCGCTTTCTGGAGTGTTCTTTAGTGCAGCAAGCCTGATGTGATCGTGTATGTCCATATTTGACTGATTTGGAGTATATGCCTTTCACGGTACCTCTGCATGCTCCAAATTATTCATTCTTCTTCCCTTAAAGCATCCACATCGCGCGCCACAATCGGCGGCTCGAGCCACCTCGCCGTCGTGCCGCAGCGATGTCATGCCGTCGAGATCCAGTCTCGACATTATAGATCGTGTCGGGCGCAATGTTGAAAATGTGAGGTGCGTGCATTGCACGCATCGTTAATAAAGAAACATCATGCATGGAAGAAAAGAAAACGAAGAAGAGAAAGAAGAGAGAAGAAAACGTACCGGGAAGAGAAGCAACGACGATTGAATGCTTGAGAAGAAGGAAGAAGAAAAAAAAAAGGTAGAAGAAGAAGACGAAGTGTAGAGTGCTGCGGTTGTATTAATTGTGTAATATATTAGGGTTTAGGGTAGGTTAATTAATTTTGTGGGCTTAATATATTAGGAGTATTATTTTTGGTTGTGGCTTGGTTTTTAGACTAATAATTAATAATGTTAATTCTTTTTATTTTAATTTATGTAATTTCTAATATTATTTTTGGTTGTGGGTTTGAATTAATTATATTAATTGGTTTTTAGATTAATATCAGAATCAAAGTTAATTGGGTTTTAATTAATTAATGTAATGTTTTTATTTTAATTAATGTAAAATCAGTTATTACAAAACTAATTCTATCATGTCCATCCAATACAGCACTGGGCGCAAAGATGGGTACATATCGTCATCCTGCCTGTAAGAGGTGCAAGGAATGTTGATGCTCTTAATAACTCGATAAACACTAACACAAACAGAAAAGACAAAAAAAATAATCAAAATAAAAAATTCGCATACGCATCAAGGGATCCCACCACTAACTTTATCTTATTATTTTTTTCTTTTTCATTATTCTTTTTTTCCTCTTCTTTTCTGTTTCTTTTTTTATTTTTTTGTTTCGTTTCTTTTTAAATTTTCGATTCTTCTTTAATCTGTTTTTTTTTCTATTTTCTTTTGTTTATTTCATTCATTTTTTCTTATTATTTCTTTTTTCTTAAATTTCATTTTATTTTATTTTATATATATATTTAATTATTTTATGCATAATATATTTTAAAATACTTATAAATTAATGAATTAAATAATTTGAATGTATTTGAGATAGTGGCGTCTAGAGGTGGCCAAAAGAACCGGAACCGCCGGAATCGAACCGAAACCGACGGTTTCGGTTTGGAACCGAGAACCATATCGACGGCGGTTCGGTTTCGGTTTCAAAGTTATGGAACCGAGAACCGTCGGTTTCGGTTCAGTTCAGGAACCGAACCGCCGGTTTCCTCCTTTTTTATTTTTTATGTTTTTATCTATATTTATGTTACAATTCATATTTATTTCACCTAAATGTTACGTTAGAATGCTTAAAATTACAATTAAACACAAAAAAGTAGCAAACAACGAAAAAAAAATACAAAAATTGAACCCCAAAATATGCGGTTCCAATTTGAAACCGCCGGAACCGAACCAAACCGAAACTTGAGGTTCCGGTTTGGAACCAAAATCGAAGTGGTCGGCGGTACGGTTCCGATTCCCTTGGGGTGGAACTGAGAACCTCCGGTTCGGTTCCGGTTCCGGAAGCGAACCGAACCGCAGTCACCTCTAGTGGCGTCCATAAATAGTGAAAAATTTTGCTAAGAACCTGTGACCGTTATGGTTGTTTTATGAAATGGGGTCCTTAGACACTATGTTCTAGGCATTATTCACCTGAAAACTTGAAAATGATAAATAAATGTATCCTCACATAAAAAACAATCAATAAAAAATGCATCAAATTTAAAATTGTTTTGTGTAGTTCATGAATTTTCTAGTAATACATATATATTATGGTGAGCAAAAATCTAAACAATTGTCGAAATCATTACTATTCGCCGGAAGCGGAAAACAATAAAATTAGTACTAAATAGACTTAAATTTCATGATTTTAAAAGTTTTTAGGAATAAATTTATTCCCACTAAGATTACGAGATAGAAAGTACTATATGCGTTTGCCTTTAATCCCTCTAAATAGGGGGATAATATTATGTGGTATAAATTTATCAGTAATAGTAGGAACCACAATTTTTATATTTTATTTGGTTTGAATGATAATATATTTATTTCGCTCCTTAGTGAAGGTAAAATATGTTACTAATATTATCACATCATTTTCTTAGGCATAAAATTACTATATCTTGGACAAATGATAAGGGACTGCCGAAATTCAATACCTCCTGATCGGATTTTTCATTACATCAAAGCAAACAAGATATAAGATGATAAAATAATATTATCCCTCATTATTTATTATCAATCAAAATGAATGAACGTATATTTTGCGTGGAAAGGAATGCAGAGAGAGAGGAGGGAGAGAGAGAGAGATAGAGGTACTCCCTCTGTGTCGTTATTAGTGGCTCATATTCCTTTTTTGGGTTGTCCCGCTATTAGTGGTCCGAACCCAAAATAGCAAAAATTAACTCTTTAAAAAGTGTGGATCCTACCACTTTTTCATCTTTTATACCTTCTTTTTAATACTCGTGCCAAAAAAATATGAGTCACAAATAAGGGGACGGATGGGGGAGTAAACTAGTAGTAGAATTAATAATGGATTGTGGAATTTTAGAAAGTTATGGGCGTTCGAAGATCGCCTGCCAATCTCTGCCACGCCCACCTGAAATTTCTACACACGCACGCACTAATTCAATTAATACATTTATTTGATTTTATTTTTTGAGTTTGGCATATTTTATTCGGTAACATCTAGTTTCAAAACTTAAAAAAAAGACTACCTATAAGGCTATAATCGTTATCTATTAATTCGTTCTGAATAGTTCTATTTAAACAATACTAATGAGATTTTAAGGTTTTAAAAAATAAATCGATCACGAGATTGTCCATATTACCAATTAATTTTTCGAAAGTATCAAAATAATTATAAAGTTAGCATGATCAGAATCACATAACAAGATGGGGCAGGTTTCGAAATTGAGAGTTGCAGGTTTCTGAGAGTGACAGACTGTGTCAATCTAGGCATTAATCACCATGTACATTTATTCATGGGCTCGTTTGTTATGAAGTATGAGATAAGGCTTGATATGATTAGGTGGGATATTTTAATACGTATAAAGAATTAATATTGTGTTTGGTATGGTGTATTAAATTCTCTGCAAAACATATTAATTATGGTAAGAGGGTGAAATTATAGTAATTTATTCTTATATTTAGTTGCAGTATTATTTATACCACTCATAGATGATATAACATAATAACAACAATAAGTATAACTTATACGGGCCCGAATATTATAAAGAGCCACATACTTTGTACCAAACGAGATATTATGGTGTATAATATATATTATACACCCTAATCACTCCTAGCAAACAAGTCTGAGAGTAAATTATAATTATATAGAGATAACTTGGGATCATTATATACCTCAATAATTTAAGAGAGAAATGAGATTTTAGCACTTTTTAGATTGCAAATACTAAGAATAGCACTACTTTTTAAAATATATAAATAATAGCACTTCTGCACATTTTTGTCCTTCCTCCTTTTTTCTATTTTTCAATTTTTTTATTATTTTGAAATACAAACAAAAATTAGAAAATATAATATCATTCTATTTACTAAATATCTATATATTTACTTTTTACTCTCTCTCTCCCCCTCTCCCGAAACCTACCCGCTCTTTTTCCTCTCCCAAATCGGCGCCACCCCTCCAGAAATCTTGTGGCTGCCGTCGAAATATTTTTCACTGTCTAGAACGCATCTGCAAATTCCTTATTCATCTACTGTCACATCGTCATCGTCGACATCGTAGATCTTTCTTCCGTCATCCTTACTATGATTTAAGTAGCTGATTCTGGTTGTCTTCCACCGGTCATATTTATTTTTCGGTGCATATATCTACAAAAATGATGGATAGAAATCGTCGACGCAGGTGAGTATAGATTTTGTAGATTTGTAATTTTCAAAAAAATTCTTCACTTTGTAATCTGTTGATATAGATCGACATCATAGTTCAAAATTAGGTTCTGGGAGTCAAGATCACAAATATATTTGTGTGAATTCACCCGAATAAATATGTGAATCGTATAAAAGTGAATAAATAGATGTTAATTCACAAGAATAATGATGAATTCTGATGTATACATTCACATGGCTATTTAGGTGAATTCCCATAATTTTTTTGTGATGTTTCTAGTATTTCACATGTATGGATCTTTGAAATTTCTTAAAAAAATATAAGAATTTCATTTTGCTACATTCACATAACCATTTACGAGAATTCCCTTAAGTTTTTCTGTGATATTTGTAGTATTTCAGATGTCTGAGCTGGGAATGATTTTAAAAAATTATGAGAATAGCATTTTGCTACATTCACATGACTATTAATGTGAATTCCCAAATATTTTTTGTGATGTTTGTAGTACTTCACATGTCTTGAGCTAGAAATTCTTTTGAAAAATTATGAGAATATCATTTTGTTACATTCATATGACTATTTATGTGAATTTTCAAATAATTTTTTGTAAGGTTTGTAGTATGTTACATGTCTGCAGCTGAGAATTCTTTTAAAAAATTATGAAAATATCATTTTGCTACATTCACATGAATATTTATGTGAATTCTCAAATTCTTTTTTGTGATGTTTGTAGTATTTCACAAGTTCGGAGCTGAGAATTCTTTTAGGATCTGAAATGATGTTATGCTTCGGAGTGAGAATCCTGAACAAGGAAATGAGAGTTCTGATATGATTTTATTTATGTTTCTTATAAATGTTTTAAGTGAATTCACTTACAAAAATATGTGAATTGATTTAAATGTTGTTTATATTGTGAAATAGGAACGTTGGAAGTTCAAATGACCAACATTACAATGAACAATACATAAAGATGTGGTGGCCAACAAGAAAGAAGTTGCAAAATTTATTTTTGCAGATAGCATCCTTGTTCGAAGAAGTTGTCAATATTCGTTGTAACATGTTGGAATGAATATTTTGTACGTAACAACTTTGAAGATATGTTTTGTAAGTTTGGTTTCAAGCATGAATAATATCGTTATATTTATGTTGTGTTAATATAGGGAGTTGCAGCATCTTCAATCACATTTTTTACTTTTTTGAAATTTTGTGAATGATCAAAATTTTATATGTGAAATCACGTATGTATACATGTACTTTCACATAAATAAATGTTATTTAATCAATGAAATTGAGATGTTGGTTTGGTAGATCTAGGATTCATGATTCAGATTTTAGACCTAGGATTTTCTGTCAAAAATGTAGATCTAGGATTTATGGGTATGTTGCCGCAGATGTGTTTATCGGGGAATTCACAAAAATAATGACGTGAAACGATATTTCATTTCCCATGTGTATATCTGTGAATTCTCTTGGTCTTTGATGCGAAATGAAGTACTTTGTCACATGTTTATATCTGAGTATTCACAAAAATAATGATACAATACTATCTATATTTTCACATATGAATTCACAGAATATTTGATGTGATACGATCTATAATTTCATTTGGGAATGTATCTTATATCTAAACAATTTGGAAGATGGAACATTTTGGAAAGAATATTTTGGAAAATATCTTTCGTATGTTTTTTTTTTCAAACATGAATATTATTGTAGTTGGTACTCTACTATTTTATTTGTCACTATGTTTGATCAATGGCTAAGTTTGTTGAAATGTGGAGAATGAAAAAAATTATATGTGTGAATTCACATAAATATAAAATATGAAATCACATATATATACATGTGCTTTCATATATAAAAATATGGAAATTCATTGCAATCGATTGTGAAATCACATATATATACATGTGATTTCATATATAAAAATATGGGAATTCATTGCAATATGATTGTAAATTCATTGCAATATTTCTTGAAATCTCAAATTGGGGAAAAATCAGCCAATCTCCAATTTCACATGCATGAATATGTGAACGTACATATCTAAAATTGAGGGAAAATAAGCCAATATCCAATTTCACATGTAAGAATATGTGAACATATCTAAAAAAGTTAATATGTTCAAAAACAAAATGTAAACACTATCAATACTACCAAAACAATTGTCCATTGTTGGCTTCTTCATCCTCTCGCTGGTGTCGCTAGTGGTGTTCTCGAAAGTATCGACGCACGTCTCTTGAAAACATCATATATCAGATTTCACATAGCTTCCATAGCCTGACGGTTGCATATGTTATCTCTAAATTATGGTGGTTCTTGGATCAGTCCACTCTAAAAAAGGACAAACATCTTGCTGCAAAATAATAATCAACATTAACAACTAATCAAACATCGAAAATAACATATGTAGCTTTCCCAAACAACATATGCATGAACAACAATCACATATTTGAAAATGTGAATTCACACTTTACTAAAATTGAATTTAAATTTATAAGTTCGCGAAATGTGAAATCACTATGATTAACATTTAAAGTACATTTTTCTTCGTATGTTTAGTCTGGTGATAAAATACTGAAGCTTGTGGGATTTCAAGCACGAGCAACTTCATCTTCGACTTGCGATAAATACTCCAGTTTCTCATAAACTCTTTTGGTTAATTCATGAATTCTAGCATTGACTTTATCATCGACGTTACTAGACCATATTTACAAACCCTCTCGTCCATGTTACCTTCATCGTGCAACTTCACACAAAAAAATAGTGGAATTCACATATCTGATTTCACGTATAATAATATGTGAATTCACAAATTATAAAATGTGAAAACATTTACAGAAAATGAGTTGGCCACCATATTCGTCCCTACCAAAGCTACTGTAAATCTCTATCTAATGTCGATCTCCAGAAAAATTAAACAGTAAACGTCGATTCCAAAAAAATTAATGAAACACTAAGTATTATTTCCGATTATGAACAAACAAAGAACAACAAAACAAAACATCATTTAACAACAAACTTAGATCTAAGAAAAATCTAAATTTAAAGAATAAAAAAATCAGATCTGAACGGAAAAACAAAATCTTAATCCATAAAATTATCATCATAGAGGAGAGTTACCGTTTTCGCCGAAAGAAGGATGTAAATCTTCGGAGATGGGTCACCGTCTTCGTCGGAATCTATAGAGATAGTGGCAGCGTCCAATTATAAGTGTGGAGAAAATGATATGACGGTGATATTGGTGATGACGAGAAATAGAGCACCAGAATGAAGACGATGATGACGGTGGTGGCTGCGGTGGCAGCATCTGTGACAGAGACGACGACGGTGGTGGTGATGGTAGCGGTGGGAGTGGATGGCGATGAGAGGAGCACCTAGATGGAGGAAGAAAAGAGAGGTAAGAAAGTATGAAAAATAAAATCGTAAATATGATTAAAAATAAATAATAAAAAATTTAACTAAAATACAAAATAATAATATAAATTAAATTTCTGATATAGAATATTAGAGGTCATTTAATAAAAGAAAGGGCATAAATGTCTAAAAGTGCTATTATTTGTCTTTTTAAAAAATGGTGCTATAATTAATGTTTTTTTCCTTGAAAGTGCTATAATCCTATAATAACTCATAATTTAATTTATGTATATATATCTGTAAGTTTATTTGGTAGTAATAAGTGCGCAGTTTTACTAGTGGCCAAGGGGCAAGTGTACATTTTATAAACTTTTATCACTCTCACAGTTTGCATAATGCATACATCATAAACAACTGAGACAACTTTAATTATATCCGAATTTACTTAGAAATTAGAAATATCTAATTTAAAGACCATTCAGCTCTAAATAATAATCAGATTAAATATTATTTTATTTGGTGAAAGGGGGAGCGGTGGAGTTTAAACCTTAGATCTTACTGCTTACAAACTAAAGTCTGCACTGTTTGGACAATAATTTTCTTTTTTTCGAATAACTCTCATATTTTCTCATAACATGTTTGATCCCTCTTTTCCAATAAAATTACAGTTTTTAGTTTTTGGTGAGTTGGTACACAATGGTTCAACATTTAATTTGTTAATTAATGTCATGAAGTCCAAATTTCAACATCGGAAATCCAAATGGCATGTCGGATTTAAGTAAGAGAAAATTCCACGTAGAATTCTATATTACACGCTTATTTCCACATAACATCCGACATGCCATGTGGATTTTTTGATGATGGTCCCTGAGCTAGGTCTTTGGTGTAGAGGGGGGTGAATACACCAAAGATAGATTTCTGAAAACTTTTGTATAGTTTAAAAACAGAGTTGGTGAGCTCAGTTATTAATCCAGCTGAGGAGGGTCAGCAGGGCAAATAACTCAGCTGGCGGTGCGGAATGTGGTGGTTTGAAAACTTAGCTCGGTTACTTAGAAAAACTCAGCTTGAAAATATTCTTTACGTTTTCGACTTAGTCAAGTTGTGCAAATTTCAGAAAGACACAGCTGTCTTTGGAGAGCAGTTGTGTATGCAGATTTGATGAAATATGCAATGAGTTGATATAGTTAGTAAAATATCTGAAAATAACGAGAAAGTAAAGAACACGAGATTTTACGTGGTTCGGAGTAACACCACTTACGTCCACGACCAGATTCACTGGTAATTCACTACCACTTGGTTTACAAGTACCAAGCAACTTCACAACTCTAACCCGAGCTGTGTTCCAACAGTTTACGGGCACTGTCAAGCCTAACCTTTCAGTTTACGGGTACGGAAAAAACCTTACAACCACTTGAATTTCGCGCTTCAAGCAAGCGTAACCTTGACCTAACCTTTCTGGGTAAAGAGGGGTTTGGTTTGGGGTTCCAACTATGAACGAGTTCTTACAATTAAGAATTTTAGAGTTAGATTAACTCGTTCGAAATCTAGGCTTAAAATATACAATGATTAAAGTGTTCTTTGAACTATGTAGAACTGCTTGAGAACTTTTGAAGGCTTAAGAAATTCGGAGAATGAAAGCTTGTAGAGAGTTTTTCGTATCTGATCCTGAGGTTGAAGACAGGTTTATATAGGTAGAGATTCAAGACTAGCCGTTGGAGGAGCCGTTTGAATCTTACCTACTCTTCTTAAATTCGAAATCTACCTTTGGGCGTTTCTGCATCTGTCTTCATTCGTATCACATCCTAGGTTCTGAAGTCTAGGATGCTGATTCGGCAATCCCTCATTGGTCGGGGTATGTTGACTTCCTCTGACGCCGGGATCTCTGCCTTTGGAGCTGGGTTTTTGAATTTAGAGCTGGATTGGGTAAGCTGACTTGAAGTGACGTCTTCAGAGTTAGTTCCCTTTGTTTTGTACAGCTGGACCAGCTGTGTCTTGAACTCAGCTTAGCTTATCTTCAGCTTGATCCTGCTCCGTTTAGAACTCAGCTCAGCTGGAAAACTCAGCTGATAGTTGAATCCTGCTGTCAACACACCTGGATCTTCTGCTGTCTTGAGCTTCTGCTGTCTTCCGCTTCCTGAACCGGTAAACTTAGAAAATCTAGAGCTCAAACAGGCGAGCTGGAAAATACTACTTAGGTTGATGCGATCATCTACTCGGTTGGAGAATAGTTGGGTTTTGGTATTAAATCAAAACTCTATTAATTTTCCCAACAATTTCCCCCTTTTTGATGATGCCAAAACCTAACTGAGATAACTTATGAAGCTTCCTTTTATCTTCCCCCTAAGATTTAGGAGGGTAAAGAAAATATCAGCAGATAAGAGTTCAGAGTCCAGAACCTGGACAAAAAGTAATTGTCATCAGGGTGAGCTTTGAGCAGCAAAGAAAATTGTGTTTTATTAATGTAAGAAATTACAGCATATCAAGAGAAACAGAAAAAAAATCTTCAATTCTTCAATCCCAGCTGGCTGGGATTGGCTGGCTGGGTCTTCTCTTCTGCATCCGCTGCTTCACTCTTCAATCCCAGTTGGCTGGGTCTTCTCTTCTGAGGCTGGGTCTTCTCTTCTGACTCGTTTCTCCCTCAGCTGATTCAGCTGGTTCCTCTAGCTCAGCAGTTTGCCTCTTTGTCTCATTATCTTCCCCCTTTTTGGCATAATCAACAAGGCGGAAGAGACACACTATCATCTTATTGAGCTGTACAATTTCCTGAATTGCGTCAGCGATCTTCGCTGTATTATCAGTTGTTACGATGTTTAGTTTGGCTGTGCTGCGGTTGTTAGCTCTGAGCAGCGAGGTCTGGAGTCTAGGTGGCTTAGCTGTTGCATTAGCTGGCTCTTCTTCAATAGCATTAGCCTCAGCTGTGATTGTAGACACAGCTTCCTTGGCTTATTTCTGCTGGTTCAGTCCAGCTGAGTGCTTGGAGGTATGAGTTGGCACTAGAGATGACATCTTCTAAGTAGGGCACAACTTCATTCCTTGCAATTTTGCTTCATCAGACTTCATTAGATTGAATGAGAAAGTCTGATTCAGCACTTCAGTTGCGCTTGTGACTCCTTGAGGTCTTCAAACCTTAAGATGAAGGTGTCACGTGCAACTCTTGAGGGACTTGAGTATCATCCAGCTGCAAGTGATCATTGGCTGGATGATGTTTTTCACTTGAGCTTGGTGCAGGGGCTTGAGCTCCAACTTCCATAAGTTGATCTTGAAACTGGTGTCCCTGTTGAGCTGAAGGAAATTGAGGAGAAGACGGTTGAAGTATTCCATCTGCTGTGGGGTTTAAGCTTAGTTGATTGGGGTCTAAGCTTAGTTGATCAGCTGGAATACGTCGTTGTGGTGGTGGCGATGATGATGTTCACGCAAGCACCTGAACTTCTTCTCCACCGTAAGAAACCACCGCTTGTGGACCTTCTGCTCCTCGGAGAGTAGTTACGAATTCTCTCTTAATGTCAGCTGGCTTCTCAGCTGACTGACTGAGCACCTTTAACTTGAGTCTTCTCTTTGAAGACGGTGCTTCAGCTTGTTTTGTCTCCTCAAGTTGTTTCCGATTCCTAGCTGGAAAGGAAGTAGATGCATGCTGCCTTGTCTCCTACTTTTTTTCTGTACCTCCTGTGGCGGAGCAAGAGCTTTGACAAGACTGCTCTTAAAGACTCCGGCTTTATCAACGTCTCGTCCAGTTCTAACTGGGCTTCCTCTCAGGTTGAATTCCTTTGACAGGATCTTATTGACGTTGATTTCTGCATCCCAGGGAGTTGTGTGTCTCGTTCTCTCTTTTATTTTAAGAGAAACTGTGGGGCGGAGGAGGTCTTTTTCCTTTGACATGCCCAGGAAGATTTCTGCAACTTCTTGGTGAATGTTCTTGAGCTTTGCAATCACCCACTGCGTTAGACCGGATCTGTCGATGAGCTTCATTTTCTCCTTGAACTCCGTCTTCTTGTGGTTCCTGAGAGTTAAGCAACTCTCATAGTGAAGCTTTGACAGACTCTTCATGTTGATCGGCTTCTGGAGATATCTTTCTAGATTCCATGTTCTTCTTCTGCAACTTTTGTTAGTAGAACAAATAATACCAATTGATGAAAGAAGAAATAATGCCGAAAAACCTTTTAGGGTTAATGCAAATGTTTGCGTATCTCTTCTAGCATATTTATATCAATTCTCTTGATGAATGGACAATCAAGATTTATAGATTGATAAGAAGATCTACGACTAGGAGTGATTCTTGCGTCGTACGAGTTAATGCGCGTGAGAGGACGGTTCAGGCGTTTTGACTTTTGCCTCGAAACTCTCATGTTTCAGTTCTATGCAGACTTTTAATTAAATTTGATTAGATATGACAAGATATGATTTGACTGAAAACAGAATTAGTAGGTGAATGTAATGATGTTGCAAACCTCCTAGCTGATCATTGTAGTCAGCTGATACTTCGGTTGTGAATAGCTGTGTTGAGTGATCGTTTTTCCAGCTGGTTCCCCCTCAGCTGAATAATCCTTCAACTTAGGCATCTGGCTGAGTTTGATTCTTTCTCAGCTAGATTCTTTGAGGTTGGTTCTGAATTCCAGCTGGATCTGCTTCCATTCAACTGGATCTGCTTCCATTCAGCTGGGTCTGCTTCCATTTGGTTGGATGTAGCTTCGTCTGGGTTGAGTAATCCAAGTAATTCGCACAACATCTTGAATCTTGCTTCTATCAGCGGCTTTGTGAGTATATCAGCCCGCTGTATGTCTGTGTGAATTTTCTCAACAATCACATCCTTCTTTTCCACGTGATCTCTGATGAAGTGATGGCGCACGTCCACATGTTTGCATCTTGTGTGAAGTACTGGATTTTCTGATATAGCAATCGCACTTGAGCTATCACAGAAAATTGGAACTTGTCCAGTATTCACTTCATAGTCATCCAGCTGATGTTTCAGCCAGAGAATTTGTAAGCAGCAGCTTCCAGCTGCCATATACTCTGCTTCAGTTGTGGAGGTTGCGACGCACGTTTGCTTCTTTGAAAACCATAAGATCAACTTGCTTCCTAGGAACTGACACGTTCCTGAAGTTGATTTTTTGTCCAACCGATCTCCAGCGAAGTCTGAGTCTGAATATCCAGTCAGCTGTAGATTGTCTTCAGCAAGGTACCACAGCCCAACATTCTGAGTTCCTTTGAGATATTTGAGAATGTTCTTGGCTGCTTGCATGTGTACTTCCTTTGGATCAACTTGAAATCTAGCACACACTCCGACTGCGAAGGAGATGTCTGGACGACTAGCTGTTAGATACAGCAGGGAACCTATTATCCCTCTGTATTTGCTGGAATCCACTGACTTCCCTTCAGTTTCAGGTTCAATCTTCCAGTTGGTGTTCATCGGAATCTTTACTGTTCTGCTGGATTGGACTCCATACTTGGTGATCAAGTCTTTCACGTACTTGGATTGATTTATAAAGATCCCTTCTGCTGATTACTTGACTTGAAGTCCTAAGAAGAAGCTCATTTCTCCCATCATAGACATTTGGAACTGTTCTGACATCATCTCTCCAAATCTTTAACATAAGAATGTTGATCTTGATCCGAAGATGATGTCGTCTACATAGATTTGAACAACCAGGATGTCTTCTCCCAACTTGATGGTGAAGAGTGTTCTATCTAGTAAGCCCTTCTTGAATCATTTGGATACAAGGAAATTTGATAGAGTATCATACCAAGCTCGAGGTGCTTGCTTCAATCCATAAAGCGCCTTCTTTAGCTTGTAGACTTTATTTTCTTCTACTTCAAATCCTGGAAGTTGTTCAACATAGACATCTTTCTTGATTTCTCCATTTAAGAATGCACACTTCACATCCATTTGATAGACCTTGAATTTGTGATGTGCTGCATAAGCGAGAAAAAGTCTGATTGCTTCCAATCGCGCTACTGGAGCGAATGATTCTTCGAAGTCAATTCCTTCTTGTTGTGTGTATCCCTTGGCAACTAGTCGAGCTTTGTTTCTGATGATGATTCCAAGGGTATCCAGTTTGTTCTTGAAAATCCATTTGAGTCCTATGACTTTGACTCCTTCAGGTCTATCGACCAATTCACAGACACAATTTCTGAGGAATTCATTTAGCTCTTCCTGCATGGCATTAGTCCAGGGTACGCTTTTTAAAGCTTCTAGAATTGTTTGAGGCTCTGGAACTTGAGCTACATAACACGCCATTAGAGCTGTGTCTTCATCATAGACCGTCAGTTCTAGCTCTACTGAGAGTTGAGCTGTGTCAGCTGCTTCTTGACTTTCCGATGTAGCTTGAGCAGCTGAACTTCTGGTTTTGACTTGGTCAGATGGTTCTCCAATGATTGCTGATGATGGATGATCTTCAATCCATCTTCTTCTTTTGCAAATTTCTTCTTCCAGCTGATTGATGCTAGAAGTGGCTAGATTTCGTCCGGCTTGGAGTTGCTCTGGAGTTAAGTCTTGAGTAAGAGACTCTCCTTGGATTGAGTTTTGATCTAACTTCTGTAGAAGCTCTGCTGGAGATATTGCTGGGGATTCAGTTGTGTCTGGATTTCCAGCTGATGGCATTCCCCCTTGATTTGGCGTTGGAGGTTCTTCTTGATTTCTAGCTGTTGAAGCTTCCTGATTGATTTGAGGTTCCTCCTCTGGCTCATCATCCCATATTAATGGTTCGGCCAGATTCCTGATTTGATTTTATTGAGCTCTTGTCTGAATCTGCCGTAAAGGTTCTTCTTCATTTCTTCGTTTGATAGAATCTCTATATTCGAATGATGATTCGTCAAAGGTAACATGTGGAGTTACTTCGACCGTTTGAGTTCTTCTGTTGAAAACTCTGTATGCTTTACTCACAGCAGAGTAACCAAGGAATACTCTTCGGTCAGTCTTCGCGTCGAACGTCTTGAGCTGTGTTTTTCCATTGTTTAGGATATGACATTTGGATCCGAAGACCTTGAAATATCCAATATATGGTATTCTGTTATTCCATAGCTCATACGGCGTCTTTCCTTGCCTTGATGTGAGTAGAGAGCGATTCTGAGTAAAGCAAGCTGTGTTGATTGCCTCGGCCCAGAACTTCTTTGGAATGGCAGAGCTGGCTAACATTGAAGTAGCTGCTTCTTTGAGTGTTCGGTTTCTTCTCTCTGCTACACCATTCTGCTGAGGTGTGCGTGCTGCTGAGGTTTGATGTTGAACTCCGTTCTTCTCGCAGTATTCATAAATAGTTTCATTCAGAAACTCCGTTCCTCGATCTGATCTGATTGACATTATCTTGCACTCCTTCTGAGTTGACAATCTTTCCAGCAGGATTGGCAGCTTAGTCCTTGTTTCGCTCTTCTGGTACAGGAATGACACCCATGGGAATCTTGAGAAGTCATCTACTACGACCAGAGTGTATTTTCTGTCATTGAAGCTTGCTGGAGTAACTGGACCAAAAATATCCATGTGAAGGAGTTGAAGAACTCGATCAGTTGACTGAACTGGCTTGAGTGAGAATGAAATTCTTGTTTGTTTTCCTTGTTGACATGCGCTGCACATATGACTTTTGTCATATACTTGATCTGGAATTCCATTAGCGAGCTGGTTCCTAGCCAGTTTGTTGATTGTCTTGAAGTTGAGATGATTCAGCCGTCTGTGCCACAGCCAGCTGACTTCATTGCTGCTTTTCGATACAAGACAAGTCTCAGGAGGGCTGCTGTTCCAGTCAGAAAAATACATATTTCCTTCTCTTTTCCCTCTTAGTAGTATCTGCTTGGTTTCCCTGTACATCAAACTTGACAGAAAAACCGTTGTCGCAGAATTGGCTAATGGAAAGCAAGTTATGTTGCAGTTCTTGTACATAAGAAACATTTGGGATTATAACATTTTTAGTTTTAAATGTACCATAACCTTTGGTTAGGCATTTGGAGTTGTCACCAAATGTTACTTGTGGACATGGACGCTCGATATACTTCTGGAGTAGATATTTTAAGTGCGTCATGTGCTTGGAACATCCACTATCCAAGTACCATAGCGTTCTCATCGACTCCTCAATGATGCGTCTTTCCCTTGCAACCTATACAAAAGATTAAAATTTAGGTACCCAGTTTTAATTGGGTCCTTGTGGGTTAGACAGAGATCCTTTTACGACCCAGATCTGCTTGATGACTCGAATTGGGTCATTTGATCTGATGATCCTTCCAGCTGAGTCGATATATACATTCTTTGTGTTCTATTGTTGCTGGTGGGGTCTTGATCTCAGTATCTTTCCAGCTTGATGTCTTTGTTGATGTCCTGGTCTTTTTCGGTATCCAGCTGAGACGTTCCTTTGTCTCTGTTGTCTCTTGTGATACCTCGGCTGGAATTGGTTCTCCAACTGGTAATCATATGAGTGATATCCAGCTGGGTATTTTCTTTGATATCTCGGTTGATATCTTTCTACGTGCTGTTGCTGTTGCTGGTATCTGAAATGTCCAGCTTGTTGTCTTTGTTGAGGTTGAGCACGTTGTTGTCTGTTCTGTGCTTGAGGTTGTCTCACAGCTGGCCTTTTTTATGCCTGTTGTGTTCTCAACGATCTTTGCTGAGCAGCTGGAATTTGGTTTTCTTTTGCTCTTACAAACATTACCTTTGTTCCACTTGTGGAAGCAATGTTTGTGTCATCCTTTGAACCATTGTAACCCAGTCCTGCTTTGAGTGCTGCTGGACGTTGTGCACTATGATTTCGTCCATTGTTGTTGTAGCTTTGATGAGAGCTACCATCTTCTTAGATAGTACCTCTTCGGAACTTTTCAGCTCTAAAATCTCAGCTGACTTCTTTTCCGATTCAGCTGTGGCCTTTTCCAATTCTTCCATCAGCTGTTTCTTTTCGTAGTAGAAGTCCTTCATCAGCTGATCTTGTTTCACTATTTTGTCTTTTAGTGAAATAACTTCTTCTTGGAGCTGTGTTGTATCAGCTGCTTCTGATACCTTTTTCTTTTCTAGTTCCATCTTCAGCTCGGCATTCTCACACATTATGACGTCAAGGATCTCTTGAAGCTCCTTGGAATCGTTCATAACCTTCTCTACTAAACTCCAATCAGGTAGCCCTGATTCTGAAACCTGTGTAGAATGTTCGTGTGATGCTGAGGAATTAGATAGATTTTGAGTTCTTGACATTACCTCATCTTCATCGAATCCGTCTGTCTGTCCCATGAAGCATGTATCCCATTCTGATTCATCATGAGCCATCAGTGCTTCTTCTTCTGAGTCTGAAAATGGCATGTTATCATCCATTTTGTTGCACTCCGATTCTTCGTCGGCGATGTAGGCTCTCCTTCTGTCAGCTGCCTTAGCTTTCAGTTGGTCTTTATCTTTCTTGGATAGCTTCAGACAGTCTAGCCGGTAGTGTCCCGGTTCTTTGCAGTTGAAGCATCCTTCTTCTGTTCGTTTGTCAGCTGACTTCTTATCAGCTGCTGCGTATTTATCTCTGTAAGTTCTTGCGAACTTCTTGTACTTGCCCTTGCTGGTATTGAGTCTGTTGTAGTTTTTAACCAGCATGGCTATCTCTTCAAGTAGCTCTTCCTTGCTCATGTCCTTCTTGTCCTTCTTTGATGACTCAGCTGACTGCATGTATGCGGATTTTTCAAAGTTAGCTCTGAACGCAATCTCCTTTGGCGCAGGTGTCAGTTCTCCATCATTCTAATTGCTTGAAGATTATTTCATGGTAATCTTCAAGTTGTATTCGTTGGCTTTGAGCAGTGAGAATAATCTTTCAGTTGAAAGATCACCCAAGTCACTTCGACTTTGGTATACCACCTTATATGTGTTCCATTCAGCTGTGAGCGCTGAAAGAACTTTTAGATTCTTTTCTCGCTGGGTGTATTTTCCAGTTCTGATGGTTTCAATTTCTACCACGATGCTTGAGAATCTGAGTTTCATCCCTTCGATGGACTCGTTGACAAGCTGCTTGAAGTTATCAAACTTCTGGCAGGCGATTGTGAATTTATTCTCTTTTATATTCTCCGACCCTTCGCATAGCTTTGCTAAGGTTTCCCACATCTCCTTTGCGGTATTGCAGTTTATGATCTTGCTGACGTAGGCGTTAGAGACTGTTGACGAGATGGTGTTCCTCGCGAAGCTGTCTAATCCAGCTTGCTTCCTTTCTTCTGAGGTATGCTCACTCTTTGGCTTGGGAATGAGCTGATACTGCTGTCCACCATCTTGAGCTGGAACAAGCTCGTTTCCTTATTTGTAGATGATGATGGGTCCATCTGTGATGACGTCACACATCATGTCATGATGCGCACAAAGAAAGCTTTTTAATCTGAACTTCCAGATTGCATAATCGTCGACCGGGAAGGTGGGAAGATTCCTGTTAAGATAAGAATCCATGGAGATATGCACAGTATGTAATAATATGAGTTTTTCAAAAGAGGATCTATTCAGTTGACCACTGACAGATTGTCAAGAGAAATCTCTTGATTCAGAAACAACAGTCTTTTGAACCACTGCTCTGATACCAATTGATGGTCCCTGAGCTAGGTCGGAAATCCACATGGCATGTCGGATTTAAGTAAGAGAAAATTCCACGTAGAATTCTATATTACACGCTTATTTCCACATAACATCCGACATGCCATGTGGATTTTTTGATGATGGTTCCTGAGCTAGGTCTTTGGTGTAGAGGGGGGGTGAATACACCAAAGATAGATTTCTGAAAACTTTTGTATAGTTTAAAAACAGAGTTGGTGAGCTCAGTTATTAATCCAGCTGAGGAGGGTCAGCAGGGCAAATAACTCAGCTGGCGGTGCGGAATGTGGTGGTTTGAAAACTTAGCTCGGTTACTTAAAAAAACTCAGCTTGAAAATATTCTTTACGTTTTTTACTTAGTCAAGTTGTGCAAATTTCAGAAAGACACAGCTGTCTTTGGAGAGCAGTTGTGTATGCAGATTTGATGAAATATGCAATGAGTTGATATAGTTAGTAAAATATCTAAAAATAACGAGAAAGTAAAGAACACCAGATTGTACGTGGTTCGGAGTAACACCTCCTACGTCTACGACCAGATTCACGGGTAATTCACTACCACTTGGTTTACAAGTACCAAGCAACTTCACAACTCTAACCCGAGCTGTGTTCCAATAGTTTGCGGGCACTGTCAAGCCTAACCTTTCAGTTTACCGGTACTGAAAAAACCTTACAACCACTTGAATTTCGCGCTTCAAGCAAGCGTAACCTTGACCTAACCTTTTCTGGGTAAAGAGGGGTTTAGTTTGGGGTTCCAACTATGAACGAGTTCTTACAATTAAGAACTTTAGAGTTAGATGAACTCGTTCGAAATCTAGGCTTAAAATATACAATGATTTCTGCCTAGGAATCTGACGAAAAACTGAGCAGTTTCTGGACTAGAAACACTTTAGGATAAAGTGTTCTTTGAACTATGTAGAACTGCTTGAGAGCTTTTGAAGGTTTGAGAAATTCAGAGAATGAAAGCTTGTAGAGAGTTTTTCGTATCTAATCCTGAGGTTGAAGACAGGTTTATATAG
This sequence comes from Agastache rugosa, assembly GCA_031470985.1. Lineage (NCBI taxonomy): Eukaryota > Viridiplantae > Streptophyta > Magnoliopsida > Lamiales > Lamiaceae > Agastache > Agastache rugosa. Next base: position 3,758,679 of record CM062604.1, on the reverse strand, counting down.
GTAGAGATTCAAGACTAGCCGTTTGAATCTTACCTACTCTTCTTAAATTTGAAATCTGCCGTTAGGCGTTTCTGCATCTGTCTTCATTCGTGTCATATCCTAGGTTCTGAAGTCTAGGATGCTGATTCGGCAATCCCTTATTGGTCGAGGTATGTTGACTTCCTCTGACGCCGGGATCTCTGCCTTTGGAGCTGGGTTTTTGAATTTAGAGCTGGATTGGGTAAGCTGACTTGAAGTGACGTCTTCAGAGTTAGTTCCCTTTGTTCTGTACAACTGGACCAGCTGTATCTTGAACTCAGCTCAGCTTATCTTCAGCTTGATCCTGCTTCGTTTAGAACTCAGCTCAAGTGGAAAACTCAGCTGATAGTTGACTCCTGCTGTCAACACAGCTGGATCTTCTGCTGTCTTCCGCTTCCTGAACCTGTAAACTTAGAAAATCTAGAGCTCAAACAGGCGAGCTGAAAAACACTACTTAGGTTGATGTGATCATCTACTCGGTTGGAGAACAGTTGAGTTTTGGTATTAAATCAAAACTCTATTAATTTTCCCAACATTTGACGTCAGAATTTCAGCCTCGTGACATAATTTAAAAAGTATTAAAATATTATGTAACAATTTGCAAACAAAATCGCAACATGACTCCTCAGAAACATCCAAATAGTGAATGTCTCGTGCGTGGCTGCTGTCTTTTCCCTAGCTTCAAAAGAACTTCGGCATTATTGAAAAAAAAAATGCTAAATATTGTATTTTATTTTTTTTATGTCACAACATAATTCGGCAAGTGATGGAATGCTACTGACGCGCTAGCTTTTGCAGTATAATGAGGTTTATTGTGATTGATTGTGGATTTGTCAACATCATTACAACGAAAAAAAAAAAACGAGAACATCCATCTAAATGTAATTTATTTCATTCAAGGTTCATATATTAAGAGATTCTTCGAAATTCAAATTTCAATGTATCTGAATAACAAATTAATCAAATAAATTGTTGAAAGAGAGTGGTAGACAGTTTGAAGATTACGAAACCACAAGCTATTGGGTTACATCCCCTATGTGTTACGTACCTAAAAATTAGTAATCTAAATCGAGATAAGATGTGCACTTGCTCCCAATTGCCTAATCTTTTTATATTATTATTTATTTAAAAAAAATATATTTTCTCTTAGAGATCCTAATTGTCTATTCTTGGATCGACTACATTGGTCCGGTAAAATATGATTTTAGCTTCTTAATTATGGGAATATTATTTTTAGTATCGTAATTAAGGAGGGTGACAAATATGGTATCCATAAGAACGTGGGAAGTTGGTCATTTTTGCCCTAATTTTGCTGGGAACCTTGAATATAACAACATATTCATGAATCAAAACTGATTCATAAATTTATCAATTTTTAACTTTTAAATGACGATTTAGTGGAATTTTAAAATTTATTGGTTAGATTTCATAAAAATCAAAATCTTGATCTTCCACCTGAAAGTCCAAAAACTCGAGTTTTTTAAATTGGTTTGGTGTCAATTTTATCCCGGTAAATACATGATGACAATTTGATCATCGGAAACGCTCCCCTACCCACCGTGGGCACACTTAACGTGCCCACCGTTGTTGTGGCGATGCCACATGGAAGTGGAAGTCAACTAATTTAAGTGCAATTTCAATTAACCAAAACTTCCTTATCTAAAACCTTCCCTTAATTAAACTAATTAAACATTATATGATTAATCACGTTATTGTGTGCGGCTCATATAGTCTATATTTGTCCATTGAATTTCACGTAAACAAATGTTACTTTTGTAGCAAAAAAAAAAAACTCTTTCTGACCTTATTTTCTAATAATAAATTAAGTTTTTTCACCAGTAAATGTTTTATTTTTAAAAACAAATGTATTTACTTGATGTATATAAATAAATACTCAGTAACGACAAATTTCAATAGCAAAAATTTGGTTAATGGATTTATACAAAGAAAAGTAATGAAAATTTTGTTTTTCGTTTAATTATATAATAATTAGAATAATAAATCATAGAAGCAAAATATAAAAATAAAAATTATCTCAAAAAAATATATAAAAATAAAATTAGTAATAAATGTTTCTTCAGTATTCCACGATTTATTTAATTTTTACATACACAAATAGTATTTCCATGAATTGTATAATTTGAAAATTAAATCAATAAATTATAGATTATGAGAGGCCGTGTATAGTAAACCTAATTAAACATTATATCTTTAACATTTAATTAGTTTAATTAAGGGAAAGTTTTATATAAGGAAGATTTGGTTAATTGAAATTACAGTCAAATATTGCATAGTTGACTTCCACATCCACATGGCTTCGCCACATCAACGGTGGACACGTTAAGTGTACCCACGGTGGGTAGGGGAGCGTTTCCGATTTGATCATACCTAATTTATAAATTACAATTTGTTTCAATTTTGTTTTAATAAATACCAAATGACAATTTCATACATGCATGACAGTCGGAGTGATGCGTGGTGTCCTATATGGGCCAAAAAGACGTCGTTTTCTAACCGATGTGATTTAATATAATTTTCAGATCAACTTAATGAAATGCTTTTTTAATGAAACTTAAATTTACAAAACGTGAACTCCCATCGGACGTCGTTTTGATCACATAGGATATCATGCGTCACTCTGATTGCCACATGTGTTTATATGTTCCAAAGTTGTATTTATTAAGTATGATTATCATATGATATTAAGATAAAATTGAAAAGAATTTTCCTTATTGAGTATGAAATTATCATTATTTATTTATCGGGATAAAATTGACACCAAATCAGTTTAGTTGGATAAAATTGAAACGAATGTATTTATTGTGTATGAAATTTTCAGTATGTTCATTGGGATAAACTAAACTAATTTATTGAGATAAAATTGGATATTTAGCCTTTAGTTTATAATTATCATAACATACTAACAATTATAAAGTTAAGTTATATAATATGACTAAGAATAATCCATATATATATATATATATATATATATATATATTTTGTGTGTTTTTTAGAATATATCTAAATTATAATGTGAGAAGGATTTGATTCGCATCCCTGACCCTGGTCTTCTCATACTCCCAAATGGGAAATTTATTTAGTATATGTAACATTATAATTACGAATGCATATCTTTTCTACTACATTTTTTTTTTTGTGTTTTTTTTTTTAATGCCGGGAGTTTCAGATATTGGTTTATACTATAATTAGTTTTATATAGAGAGTGCCTAAGTGGTAGAGTGACATTAATCTCTTGATACTCATGAAGTTATGAATTCTAATCACATCAATACCAATTATTTATGACCAACTGTATATAAATCATAAATATGTTCATCCATTTAATGCAACCTTTTACATAAAATGATTGCGGGTTTCCAATATATATTTATGGTTATCTTCTAAATCATAAATATTTTATGATTTAATTGTCATCATGTGCTTAAACCAATAAAAACATATGATATGGATCAATTATATGGACCGTAAATAAATTTAGCTACATTGATTTCAACTCAATAAAAACTTACTCGCTCCGTTCCAATATTTATGGTTTATTTTTTTTTAGGCACGGATATTAAGGACAATGAAATTAGGGATCAAAAGGTGTGTGATCCACATGTTTACTGTAATTTTTATTCAATATTTAATTCGTTAGTCAATAAAATGCTTTTTTTAGTCAATAAAGTGTTATAATTAGGACCTAAGTAAGTTCTAAATTAGCCCAAAAAGAAAATATGTCATGTTATATGGACGGTCCAAAAAATAATACAGATCATGAATATTGGGACGGAGGGAGTATTAATTTAGGTAAAATGGTTAACTTGAAAAATAAAGCATTGAGGATACACCTATATAGATATATGGCTATATATGAGGAATGATATGCCGCTCACCTTTCGTGGACGGAGGGAGTATTAATTTAGGTAAAATGGTTAACTAGAAAAATCACGCATTATTCTTTTTAATTTTTTTATTATTTTGTATTCTAATACCCTAGAAATTAATATTTGAATCACTAAATATACAAAATACATAAAATCAAAGCTCGATTTATATTATTATTCATTTCTTTGAAGTTAGAGGGAAAAAGAACAAATAGAGCTTTGATTTTTATGTATTTTGTAGATTTAATGATTCAAATATTAATTTCTAGGATATTAGAATATAAAACAATAAAAAAAATTAAAAAGAATAGTACTAACATGAACGAACGGTGATCGGTACCCACAAAAGGTACTCATGAAATGTGAGCGGCATATCATTCATCGACTATATATATATATATATATCATCTCAAATAGGGTTGGATCGACATAAAGTCTTTGCCTGATCTTTCACATGGTAAATAGGCAAATTCCGACTATATATATACATATATTCTGACACATTGTTGTACATCAGTCAACAGAAGTTCGAGAATTTCATATTCTTACTCGTGTACCTTCTATATTAGTTTATGATTAAGCAAAGAGCAAAACTACAAACCCTAAATATATAAGAAGTTCAAAAATTAACTAACGGTGCATGCTTCAAAGTTAGAATTTAAAAAGGCTGGTTAAAAAGGATTAATTAGTTGGTTGCTCTTAAATAATTCATATTTTACAATTTTCAATACAGTCATCACATTTATATTTATGACATGACATCCAATACACATAACGAATACATTAATAGAAATTAAATTATAAGTAAGCACTTAATCAGTCAAAACTTCTATTACTGCTCTACAATATCGTCAGCACTAATAATTTTTACTATTGCCAGCCTTAATTTAATTAATTACTACATGTGAAAGAACAAGTCTGTCCCTCATCACCCCTATCCATTCTTGCTTCATTTTCAGAAATCATTCAGGCATTTCTGTCATTCTCTTGCCTGCCCTTCGGTTGCACCGAGAGAGAGAGAGAGAGGAGCATAGAAATCTCCACTGTGTGTGAGAGTGTGGAGAGACTGTGTGCGTATGCATAGAAATCTCCACTGTGTGTCTGCGTGTGTGAGAATGTGCATATATATCTCCACTCTGCATTGGAACAAATTATTTTTCCCTTCATTATTTTAAGACCTTTCATCTTCTTCATCATCACCTCCTCCTCCAAATCACTCAAACCCTTCAGTTTTAATTTTTCCAATCTCATCATCTTCGTGTGCATGAACTACTTCTAGTTCTTATCTTCTTACATTTATAACAACCAACACAAAAATAAAAAATTAAAAATTCCCTATATATATTAATGGCTAACATGAACAACTGGCTAGGATTCTCTCTCTCTCCTCAAGAACTCCAAGATCACCCTCAAACCTCAGTTCCTCACTTGGGTTTCAGCTCAGATCATGAAATCTCAACCGCACAGATTTCTAATGAATCGTGCTTCGATCTTCCTTCTGATTCAGCCATTCCCTCTCTAAACCTACCTGCTCCACCTTTCGGCATTCTTGAAGCTTTCAACAGAAACACTCACTCTCAAGGTTAGTAACTAATTGTCATTTCATGCAGATTTTGCACAAATTTGCAACTGGGATCTTATTTTAGTTGTCTTTTTTTTTTATTCAATATATTTAATTTTGTTTTGTTTGTTATTTATCCTTGCTTGCAGATTGGAATATGAATGATGTGAATATGAACACATTCGCATGCAGCAGCCAGAATTTGGAGGAGGAAAACTGCAGGCCTAAACTGGAAAATTTTCTTGGTGCAAATCAAGAACACAGATATCATGAGCTTAATAATATGTATCAAGAAACTGAGGCTTCTGGAAACAACAGTCTGCCCATGATCACTAACTGGCTGACGAACAACGACCCTGCGCCGCCGCATGCAGCGGAGAGCAACGAAGCGGCTCCGCCCGCAGCAGCTGCGCAGTCACTGTCGCTTTCTATGAGCACAGGCTCCCAGTCCAGCTCTCCTCTTCCATCCGACAGCACCAAAGTAGCAGCAGCAGTTGAAGCTCAAACTGCAGGTGGGGCCATAGAATCATCAGTGCCTAGAAGATCCATCGACACATTTGGACAAAGAACTTCGATCTACCGAGGTGTAACCAGGTTAGTTAGTAATATCTAATATTTTGTGTGTGTAATTTAAGAATTTATTAACTTAATTTCTTCTTCATGTTTCTTTTTAATGTCGGGTCGCGTAGAATGCTATATCTGATGAAATATATTAGTGCATGCGGAATGTTATGTTTGTATGCATATGTAATAATTGTGTTTATGGATGATTTATATATATATATATATATAATAATTGTAGCGAATGAATAGTTATTTTTTAGGTGTAGCATCTATAAAACTGTAATTACGAGCAAGGAGCTAGGGTTTTGTGTGTTGTAATTGGCAGGCATAGATGGACAGGCAGGTATGAGGCACATTTATGGGATAATAGTTGCAGAAGAGAGGGACAAAGCCGGAAAGGAAGGCAAGGTATGAAAGAGAAATGTCTGCCATTATTACAAATTAAAAAAAAATAGTATTCAACTTTTACGAGATTTCTTGATTTTTACTCTTAATGTTTCCTTGTCTCTATATTGGGGAATGAACTGTCATCAAAATCAGTCTACTTAGGTAAACAAACTCTTGCCTTCTAATAATATTTTTCAAATATAATATATATATATATATATATGTGATTAATATTATATTTGTATAATATATTGCAGGAGGTTATGACAAGGAAGACAAAGCTGCTCGAGCTTATGATTTAGCAGCATTGAAATACTGGGGAACTACCACTACTACAAATTTTCCTGTAACTAAATTTAATTAATTTCATATATATATATATATATATATATATATAAATTTATTATAAAGAAAAGAGGGAAAGTTAGTTCTCAGTTTGGATGTACAAAATTTCCAATTAATTAATGTTTTCAGATGAGTAACTATGAGAAAGAAATAGAGGACATGAAGAACATGACAAGACAGGAATTTGTAGCATCAATAAGGAGGTAAATTAAAACTCAAAATATTTACTTCAAACTAAATTTGAAATTGTAATTTGATGAGCACAACTATATATCTGATAATTAATTTCAAGAAATTAATTAACTGCTTATAATTTCCAGAAAAAGCAGTGGATTCTCTCGTGGGGCATCCATTTATAGAGGAGTTACAAGGTAAACAAAATATCATATATATATGTTGCAAAATCAATGTGTATTTCCAAGACATGCATATTATTGTCTCATCATATATACATATACATACAATAATGTATTTATGTCTGAAAATCAAATGCATCATAAGCAGACATCATCAGCATGGGAGATGGCAAGCAAGAATTGGAAGAGTAGCAGGAAACAAAGACCTCTACTTAGGAACTTTCAGTAAGATATATATATATATATATATATATGATATCACTTAATTCCATCTAATTTCTTACATTCTTTATCATTTTCCCAAGTAAAAACTGCTTAATCATATTTTTGAAATATTTTTCAAAACACTTAGGCACAGAAGAGGAAGCAGCAGAGGCCTATGACATTGCAGCAATCAAATTCCGAGGCCTAAATGCAGTAACAAACTTTGAAATAAACCGCTATGATGTGAAGAGCATTCTAGAGAGCAGCACTCTCCCCATACGAGGCGCTGCAAAGCGCCTCAAAGATGCTGAGAACGCGGAGATGGCTCTAGACCTGCACCGTGCAAACGAGTCAAACTTGAACTTGCACCTCACCGAAGGGCAGATGAGCGGATATGGCACCACGAGCGCCCATCAATGGCCAACTGTAGCATTTCAGCAGGCTCAGCCTCTGAGCATGTACCCTTATGCTCATCAGATGCTGTTTTGCAAACAAGAGCACGATCCCTACGTTGCCCATGGATTCAACGACATAAACCACCATCTTCAGTTGGGAAACACACAGAATTTCCTGCAGCCTTCTGTTCTGCACAACATCATGGGATTAGATTCCTCCAGCATTGAACACACCTCGGATTCTAGCAACATTGTCTATGGTGGTAACGGACCAACAATGGGAGCTTTGATCGTTCAAGATGGGAATCAAGGCCATGGGAATGGCTATCTGGGACACGAGGAGGGAAAGACGCTCGACTATGAGGGCATGTTCGGATCAGCAGATGCTTATCAGCAAGCAAGAAATCTGTACTACCAATCTCAGCAATCATCAGCAAATCTAGCAAAGGCGACATCCAATCTTTACGATCAAGGCTCAACTTCTACTAACTGGATTCCTACTGCTGTCCCAACTGCCTCTGCAAGGACCAACAACGCGGCTGGAAATCAGGGAGCTTCGACTTTTACAGTATGGAACGATGCATGAAGTTCGCTGCTGCACCAGCAACCCGAAATGTTCTTTTTCTTTTTTCCAGATCATATATGTATACATAGCTAACTTTTGAGCTTATTCTTTTCTATGGTTCTGTTATAGGCCTCAAGACATTTATCGGTCGACATATGTTTTGTCTTAGGTTTGCTGCTTGAAGCAAGCAGATTACATTAGGATATTATGGCTGGAGTTCATCAATAGCCACTGCTGGCTATGAATTTTGGGAACTCTGGTTGAATTAGTCCTATCAAAGTAACAAAAAGAAGTGATTTTTCCAACCTTTTTCATGTAGCAACTGTTTTCTTTAGCGGGCAAAACAATTTGATTATGGAAAAATGGGATGTTTCAATGTTACACAAGCCTACTAAAATTCATTTTCTACTAGTAGTAACTAAAGGATTTATACAATAATTCTCCGAGATTTTCGAGAAGGAAAATCAAAAAGGCTTAACTACCTAACTTAAAAGCATCAACAAATAAGCCTAAGCAGATACCAGCTTTCCAATAATTGATCATTACCACTAAAGACTGCAATCTCCCTGTAGTCATGGGCTTTTTGTACATCAGCATACCAATGCCCTCGATTGCAGCTACTACTACTCCAGCTACGAGGACATCCCAGTCACCCGTCTGGCCAAGGATCGTTGCAAGAGCATTAGCCGTGTAGAAGCCCAAGAGCAACAGAAAAACCTTCATGGGGAAGTTCTTCCTAGCAGAGTTCAGCTTACTCAATAGCTCCCTACCACCTGCACTAACTATCCTGCCCAAACGAGTTTCGCCAAGAATGGAGTTGTTACCATTGGCGTTGCCTTGGTCGTTGTTGGCCGTAAATCCATCAGTATTCAATGCAAATGCTATCCTGCATCCTCGTCTACTCCACAGTGAACTGTTTCAGGAAGGAAAAAAAATGGCATTGGAATCCACTCTGGATACTCACAACTTCCAGAAAACAAGCCAAGGAAATATATAGCAGACTAATTAGCATGCCACAAAAATTTACAAGTTATTTCCCAACTACAGCATCAACCGTGGTCTCATTCCACGAGAAAAAATAAATAAATGAAAATCAAGATGCAAAAGAATAGGAAAATTACACAAAAAAGAAGGCAAAACAATCCCCAGTTCCCCAGCAGAGAATAATAATATCCAGAAATATACCTGTTTCTACAAGTTAGATCAAGTTTCTGAGTCTGTCTTGATAAGTTCTGTGTATAGATAAAATTCTGAAAGACACGACTATTACTGGATAAGATGCCTGTTCGCTCGGATCTTTCATTAACAATGAGGGACACAGACTGAAACAATATCATATCCATTTGGCTGGTCATCAACTGCAAGAAAATGTACAAGAAACAATTAAAGACCACAAGAATGCAAAATCTAGAAAAAGATTGCTATACGAAACTAAGAACATTGATGAGCAGGCATCTACTTTGAAAAGCCAATGCAGTGAAATAAACAGAACCTTCCTGCGTGCCAGCCAGGTCAAACGTCACATAAACATCATTGAAATTTATGAGTGTCCTTAAATGTTAGAATGTCCAAAAGCTAAGAATTTATCCGTAGTCATATTTCAATTCCCCAACCGAAAAACTATTCTAGACCGGACAGACAACATCATGATTCTAGCATACAGACACACACCATGCAATTAGTACATTGGTACATGTAGAGTACAAATGAAAAGGTTATCGTGTTTCCATTTTCAAAAATAAGATACGAGACATAGCCCATAGGTATCTGATCTAGAACTCTCTAAAGGATCAAAAGGTCTCATCATACCAAACTTAGGACAACTTATGAGAAAATGACAACAGGACATGATTCAACAGATCCAGAGCTCAGAGATACCATCATTTTCAGACAAAATAATTTAAAATGGAACAAAGAGATATAGGCAAGTCTCAAGCTCATAAAATGTACTTCAACTATCAAGAAAATTGTTGCTAGGAATTGCAACAGAACATCAATTGGTACACCTTTCATCCAGATTTAAAGATTAATGTCCCACAACATTGCTCTTAGCCCATCTCCGTTTTTAGTTCGGAAAAAATAAAAAATAAAACCCAATAAACAAACAGGATTATCATAAAAGACCTGCTAATATTAACTTCTTAACGAAAAATCCTCAATCTTTAAGAATTCATATCATCACAGAAATTCATTTTAAATGTAATGCAAGAAATAGAAGTCCCAATTACCTGCAAAACAGTGACAGCAGCGACTGCATAGAATTGGCAGACGTAATCCGCTTAAGTATAAAATACACGAAGACGCACAAAATCTGCAGCAGAAACAAGAAAATTCAACTGAACTGGGAAAATGTAAAGTAAAATCCATCATAAACATATGAACAAAATGCACTAATTGGCAGCTACTGCAAACATCAAGAATTAAAAAAACTCAGTCTTTATGGATAAGATAAGATTGTTGAATATACAAATTGAGCTCAGAATCGGAAACCCACCAGCAGTAAAAACTGGGCCGATGAGTCGATGACGAGACGTTCGAAAACCCACCCCGAGTGCGTGTGCGTGAGTGTGTGCTGTGTGTGCAAAAGAGGTTCGTTAACCGATCCTTTTCCTCTACAATTTTACCCGTCGGAAAATGAGGGCTGCTATGCTAATTAAAAAAATAAAAAATAAATAAATATAAAAATTCCTTGGGCATCTTCTTTTCAACGTTTTCAGTACTCGCATATATTATTATTTTTTCCTTTTTTTTCTTTTATGATGAAAATACCTTAGTAATATCCATGTAGCGGCAAAACCACAGTTTACATATAATACTATAAATAGTCAGAAATCATATTAAAAAAAAAAATTAATGTGACATCCTCGATTTATAAGATATTAACATCTATCTTTTAAAAGTGGTATTGATTTCTTAGAATTTCACTAATATTTGTTAGTCAATATGCCATGTCTGCAACCACAAGATGATACTTTTGGATACTTCTACAAAAATGCTATAGTGGAACTTCCACTCAACTAGTGTTTTTTTTTTTTTTAGAAAATTACAATGTGTATATATATATTTATATATATAATCAAATCATGCACTACATTATTATATATGCGGGATATCTACACCACATAAAGATGGGACAACTTGGGACCATTACATCACCACGCAGGATGAGACAATTACACCATCAAACAAGGTGGGAAATATAATACATCGCATGCAGATGGAATTGAATCCAAGACCTCTCACTAAGGAGAGTCTTGTGGTGCCTCAGCTAGCCACTTGAGCTATGCCTCATTGGCTCTACTTGTGCATATTTAGCTTCTTATAATTTGAATACATAATAAATATACGAATAAATATAAAAAATAAGGTCGCGCTTATCGCATTTAATTTTTTAAGTGTGATTTTTCTCTTATGTATAATTTGCGGACTATTGCATAAGAATGAAAATTTATTTATTTGGGCGCTAGAAATAGTAGTTGTGGATTCCCGATGTCAAAAAAACTTTCAAATTATATTTTAATGATTAAATGCATATTTATGTCCTATTGTACTTTTAATTTTTTTTTTTAATTAATATTATACTTCCTCCGTCCCGCCATAAGTGACCACATATTTTGCTTTTTGTGAGATAAAAAGCAAAATATGTGGCCACTTATTGTGGGACGGAGGTAGTACTTAATATATGATGTATTTATATGACATATATAAGCATAAATAATTAGATACGCAACGTTTAGGAGTTTTCTTTGTTTAATTGAGTCCATAAAAAATACTAGAAACTTGCAAGAAAATCAAAGCATTCCTCAGAACTTTTATTTGTAAAGATTAAGTTGGTGTGCTCTAATTTATTTGAAATCAATACTTGGCTTAACTTTTATTTAAGTAACTAGTACTCCATGAATTATAATCTCAATTTTATATAAATAAATGAAAATACAAAACTCGGCTTAATTAAATATAATAGAAAAAAAACAAGTAAAGAGGGATCTAATTCTAATATACATAATAATTTTTCCACAATTATTACAAAAGTAGATGAAAATTGATGAAGTTGGTTAAATATTTCCCACAAATGCAACGCAAACAAGAGTGAGAAGGAAAAGGAGGGAGAGAGAGCATAGCATAGCAGAACAACAATGGCAAATGCGACTGTGATCATCGCCGTATTTATGCTGCTCTTCTTCGCAATCCCATTCTCGATCGCCTTTCAAAACGAAGCTCATAGCAATAGCAATTACAGGAACAAGCGGCGCGTGATTGAGGTGGGGGGGTCGCCGGATGATCTGGTGTGGGTGGTGCAGCTGTCAGATCTCCACTTCAGCGTGCACCACCCTCAGCGGGCCCAGGATTTCATGGATTTTGTGGGGCCCGCCCTCTCCTTCATCAAGCCTTCTCTCGTCCTCCTCACTGGGGATCTCACCGGTCCGTTCTCCTTCTCCACTTATTTTTCTCATTTCATTTTCTTTTTGGTTGGGTGGTTTTGAATTGATGGCTCTCGTTTGGCAATTTTGGGATGATCTTACGCGATAAAGATCTTACCTTTTCCGACTTCTGTTTTTCGCGTTTTTTTTGTTTTTTTGCTCTTAATTTTTTATTAGTATGATAGTTCATACCTCGCAATTGTTTTTGGGATTTGGTTTCTTGTTCTACTTTTACCTCAGTTTATTTTGATGAATGAATTGAATGGGTTTTTCATGTTTTGGGTGTTTGAGGATTTCTTATCTTAAGTTTTTTTCATGCAAGAAAATGTTATGGAATAGGTGTAGGGTGAGATGAGTGGATTGAATGAGTAACTTTCCGCAGAGCTGACTTTGAGTTATTGCTAACCTTGTTACATGCTTTTTATTTTCTGGAGTTTTATGCTAATTTGAATTTATGGAGTATGCTAAATCCATCCCATATGATCAACCAAAGAGGAACTTTTCCCTTTTAGAAAACTAAATCTACACCTCAGCCACCTCAAAATCTTAACCATGAATCTAAGGGTAAATACAGGAGGGTGATCTTTATATATATGTGCATGCATTGCTAACGATAAGATGTGCACGTAGGAAACCATGACACGTGCGTGTTTTTTAGACCTATGCAAAACTGGTTGGTGTCTAAACATTCTCCTTCCCAGCTGTACAGCTTCAATATCTGATTGTTCAAACTGAGCGAATGATTTTACTCATTTGTATCCACCAGATGGTAAAAGCAAGGATTTGTTGACGATGAGACAGGATGAAGAGGAATGGATTGAATACCAGAAAGTCATGCAGGATGTTGTCGAGAGGAGTGGACTTGACCAGAGAACATTTTATGATGTTCGAGGGAATCATGATAACTTTGGCGTTCCTGTAGTTGGTGGACCCCTTGATTACTTCTCGAGATACAGCATCAATGGGCAGCTACAAAGAAGTGGCAAGGTCAATAGCATCACCATTCAGGTTGGGGATTCTTACTTCGTGTGTGTATGTGATATCAGAAATGCGATCCCATGTTTATATCTCTGTGGCGTTCTTTTTCTTTTATAGTTGGATGAGTGTTAATACTCCATTAGTTCTATATCAACTTTGATAATTGCTTCCAAAATTTTCTGATCCTCAAAGTGAATGTGATGCTCAACGCAGACCAGCACAAGGAAACTTCTTTTCGTTGGGTTTGACAGCACGATGTCTTCTGGGTTACGAGGCCCAACCAACCTGTTCGGACACCCTACAGATGAGTTGTTAGCAGAAATAGATTCTGAACTCTTGCAATGGGATTCTCATTTGGCGCAACCAGTCACCAAGGTATCATTTGGTCATTTTCCCCTTTCATTTTCTGCTGCCTCAAAAACCGGAAAGACCCTGAAGGATATATTCATAGTTCGCTCTTTAGCTGCTTACATATGTGGGCATTTGCACACAAAATTTGGAAAGAATCTAAAGCGGCATCATCACTCCAGTGGTCATGCTCAATATTCCAAACAGTTATTCCAGTTAAATGGTCATCAATTAACTTCAAAGAATGCCTCGAGTTGTTCTGGTACTGACGCAAGTACTGATGGATTCTGGGAATGGGAAATGGGTGACTGGAGGAAGAGTAGAGTTATGCGAATTTTAGCTATTGATAGAGGTCATATTTCATTTGTTGATGTCAACTTTACATCAGGAGCAAAGAAAACTATTATATTGCCAACATATCCTCTGGACTCACGTTTTTCTTCAACATCAAACTATAAATGTGATGCAGCAGATCCGTCTTCCTATGGCGCCATCAGAGCTATGGTCTTATCTGCTTCTCCAATTGTGTCAGTTATAGCTAAGGTTTACGACACTAGCTCTGGAAATCTTATTGTGGTGTTGGACACACCAATGACAAAGCTTGCTGGATCCCGCGGTGACCTTTATGTTGCCCCATGGAATATTCAAGCATTCGAAGACCCTTCTCCTGAGAGATACGTGCTTCAAATAGAGGCAACTGATTTTAAGGGTAGGACAACGACCACTGAACTTAGGCCATTCTCAGTAACCGGCATTCCTTCCAGGTTCAGATGGAGTTGGATAGAATTTTTTGTGATGGGTTGTCAATGGGACTCGTTGTACTATCCTATACTATGGGGTTTTTACTGTTTTGTCCTTTCATTTCTTCTAATTCCAAGAGTACTCCTTTATTTTTCAAGGAGGCACTATACGTACATAAATTTTAGAACCAACAAAAGCTTCATAAATGGCCTTCTCTGGATATTTACTGAACTATATAATGTTCCTGTAGTTTGGTTCTGCATGATAGGCTACTTGCTTTACCTTGTATTATGCCCTTGGCTTTATGGTCAAGCTTTTACTCAAGAAGGAGAACGAGCATTCATGACTTACAGAGGTTGGGTGTCAAGATTCAATAATTTGGAAAATATAGATTTTATTGGATCTCCGGATGTGATGGTGGTGGTTCTTCGACATCTCATTTTTGTAGTTTTTCCAGCTATAGTGACGATGGTAGTGTTGGCTGCTGAATGTAGTGTATATCGTGATTATCTTCTTTCTCTTTCAAGTAAGAAAAAGGATGGCTCTGATGCTCGAAGCAAAAAGTATGCAGCACCAAATAATAGTGTCAACAAGACATCGGAAATGGGCATGCGTTGGCTTAGGAAATTGTTTCTTGTGGTTTCTTTGGCCATCTTTTGGAGCCATTTTAAGGTATGATTTTTCTACTTGTTCCGTTCTTGTTTGAATCACAATTCTTTCTCTTTCCATGTTCAGTATATTTGGAGATGCCTATAATGCTCAGTTTCCTGTTTGATGATATGTGCAATAATCGTACTCCTTTTCCTGCAAAACCGGCCTTGTTGATTTCTGGAAATCTTTCTACTATTTCACTCGGTTGTAGATAAACCTTATCTTCATTCCTATCTGACTGCATCTCCTATCATGATTATGAGTTCAAATTGTGGTGCGCACAACTACACGCTGTTATGCTACTTATTTTTACTTTTTTTTGCTTAAGATGAGTAATGTTTTTTTTTTTTTTTATGTTACTTATGGTGCATACAACTTCCAAGTTATTATGTTTTCTACTTCTTTTTTTGCTTATGAAAAGTAATGTTATGCGATATTGCAGTCCTGTGAAGCTCTCGTGAAAGCATACGAGATGAACCCGATTATCCATTTCCCAGTCTACAGCCTTACAGTTCCTCTATTGCTGGTCTATACTATCTGGAAAACTGGGAAAAACTTGAACTCGACATCCACAGAGTAGGCCGCCGTCGCCCTTGAAGATGCAGTGCAGTTGGTGTTAGTGGAATATTAGCCTTATGATAGTGTGGCTTTAGATCCTTGTATATTCACAGTTTGTGGAGTGAGGGGTATTTAGTGTTGCTAGAGAATTGAAGTTTACTTGCTTGTTTCCCTTTCCTTTTGGAAAAACTATATTGCCATAATGCAATCCCATTTTTGAAAAAAACTGTAATCCCTCCTATGTTAATGAAGCACCATACATCAACATTACTAAGGTTTCATAGTTGGCTCGGCCGTCGGCAGAAAAAATCCTTGGTAGGGACTAATTTTTCTATTTTTTCCGAAATTTGAATTTTTCATGTGATTCGGTTTGGTACTGGGGTTCTTACTTAACGGTTCACATAAAATGTTGATAATGTGACGATTTTATCTATACTTATATAAAAAGAGCCTTGTTTTACAAAATTTGGATTGCCTATTATATCCTTACTATATAATTTAATTTAAGGGTAATAGTGTAACATAATATATTATGTTATAAAAAATATAATAATTCATTAGTAATTAAATTTACCTTATATATAGATTTTATAAATGGTAAATATTAATCAATATCAATATATATAGACACTATGCGTTTCATTAATTTGTTGTTTATAAAGGATTTCTTTTTTATAAAGGAACACTTATAATTTGTTGTTTAAACGATCGCATTGACTTTTTCTTTTTACTCTTTGTAATTAAAAATAGAAAATTATTCAACATAATAATTTATTTTTGTCGCTAAACTATTATCACTATGTAATTTATCTATGTAATTTTTTATACTTTTAAACTCTTATTCGTTAATAATATTTTCAACTATCTTAAAAAATCTTAACTTAAAATCTTTTAATAAATTAATTTATTTTACAAGAGTATATTACTATTATACTGATTAGTATAATTTTTTTTTTAATCAAATCAAATTGAGACAAGTACCATCAACTTCAAACTTAATTCAATTATTAGCAATCCTATTCAAGTTTAACCCGCATAAACGAGCTTTCAAAATATGTATTTCAATTTAAATATTCATTTTTTTAAAACAAATTATATTTTTCTAAATATATACTACTTCCTTTCGTCCACCAAAGATTTGCTACGTTTTGATCAGTATGACTTTTAATAAGTTTGAGTTGAATGTATTGTGAGTAGAACATGGATCCAACTTTTAATGCATTAGATAGAGTAAATGTGTTATTAGTGGAATTAGGGTCTTACTTTTAATGATTTTAAATTAATATGGTAGGTTCAACAATGACAATTTTTGTAAATAATGAGGTATGAGAGGTTAATAAGTAAATGAATTGTGTGTGGTCTATTACTATAATTGGACGTGGCAATTCTTTTGTGGACGGACCTAAAAGGAAATTGTGGCATTTCTTTTGTGGACGGAGGAAATAATATATATCCTAAAATCCCACAACAAATAAGGTTAAGTAGATAATTAATATATCTTTAATTATTTAAAGTATATAAATTACTATAATTTAGAAAGAATTACTTTTACATATTTCAATTAATTCGAGAGGCCATTAACAAAACAATGAGTTAAATAGTATTTCATCTGTTCATAAAATTTATGATGCAATTTGTGTGCACAGGTTTTAAGAAATGTTTGATAGATGTTTGTTGAGTGGAGAAATGACCCATCACTTTTGATTTGTTGTGAGGTTTAAAATATAAGGAAGTGAGTGAGTTCATGTACAAAAAATAAAATATCATAATTTTGAGGGACATGTAAATAAGGCAATAAGATCACAATTTTCTGGGACGAAGGGAGTATCAAGTTAAAGTTTGAGCTAAACTAAATGAACATTTGTTTAATGATTTGATTAATAATGGAGTATCTTTTTGTGTACTTATATTTATTAAAAAAATCTGTAATAAAAATAAAAATAATAGTTAATACATTAAGAGAAATTAAGATATCCATATTATTTACAATAAAATTTTTATTTAATTTTGATTTTATACATAATTAATAATAGATTTTAATAATTCTGAGAAAACTATCTTCTAATTATTTGAAAGTGTGTTGATAATAAAAAGGATACTATAGTAAGAATGAAATGTAACATAAAATACACTTAATAAAATTCACTTATTAACAGTCATACTTATTTATGTGTAATTTGTCTAGAGTGTCTTAGAATAGGCAAAAATAACTTAGATAAAGTAAAACTTTAATGGATATATAAAAGCTTTTCTTATATTTTTCTTAAATTTTAATTAGGAGTACAGTCAATGAATTAAGTCTAGCGTTTATTTTTCAAATAAAAATTCTAGAACCGGACAAGAATTTAATTCTTTTGGAGGGACGGTTTCTTAAATTAGAATTGAATAATTTGCTAGACCCATTCTCTTGTGATGTGATAATACAAATATATTATAATGTGGGAATAGGCAAAAAAAGATGTTTTTCATAAATCATAAAGTTACATGGCCATAGATTTAACAGTATGAGTTGTATGACCATTTTAAACTTAAAAACTAAAAAATCATTGCCCAAGCTGCCAAATTGACTTCACGTCAAACATGAAAAAGCTCAACCAACAAATATCTATAAGCCTCAACAAAATAACACACATTCATCACATAATATGTGCGGCTAATAAAGAATCTCTAAACACAAGCAATGGACTAATATTGTAATCTGAACATAACCCCAAACAAACCATAATTGCATGCAGCTTACCAAGAAGAACAGAAGCAATATAGCGACAAGTTTTCATAGATAATAGTATGAATTTAGATGTTCATAACTTAGTACGTGTTTTATTAATTATTATATTGGAAATTTGGTTTTGAGTTGACCAATTTCTTGTGATATATTCATTTTAGATTAAGCAAAACTTTAGTATAATTCTAAACCAAACTCTAAATCAGATTTTTACAAGTAAAAAATGAGAAATATTATGCCGCTTAGCAAGTTAACAATCACAATCTACCTTCTATTTTGTTAACTTATATTCATATTACTAACAACAACTGTACAAGATAATAATGATATAATTAAAAAAATATTATACGATACTGCAAAAATTACAAAACTAATCTGCATCCATCAAGATCAAGAAAACAAAAAATTAATCAATCATAACGTCAAGCTTCTAAAGTTTTTGTCCAAATTGGTTTCTAGGTATCAAACAATAATTAAGCATTACATGTAATATCTAAACTTAAGAAAAATATAGAATTTGACATTAAATATATGTATTACATACAACAATAAAGTTATTCATTCGGCCACACTGTGGCCACCCACACAGTGGCATTCTCGTAATTGTGAACAATAAAAATATAATTAATTAATAGTTCTAAATTAATTCTGAATTATTTTTACATATATAATTATCCTTTCCCATATTTTCTAAAGAGAACATATTTTATTACTTTCAAATTTGAATTTGTAAATATTCCCTCACCACAATAATTTCATATTTGTTTTCCAATAAAATGAACATCAAATTCTTTAAATAATACACAAATCCTCAAATAATAAAAAACATGTTTATTATTTTATCTACAAACAAATATTAATTGATAATGGTCGAATCAAAGTTGCAAAGTTATAATCGAATCAAAGTTTTTCTTTTAAAAAAACTACTTACATGATTATAATGCATACGATGATGAATATAAGTTATTTATGTTTTAAAGGAATATAATTATCTCTTCTTAAGACGAACAACATTGAATAAAATATTAATTATAAGATATTTATCAAAACTGTCACACCCCAATTTTGAACGAAGGATCGGAGAATGACTGGATTAAAAAGAAAAGCTTAACTATACCATTATTTGAAGACGGGAATTCATATAAGAAGACCATCAATTTCAACTGTAATATTACAACTCAAAAGTCTACAGGATCGAAGTTCTAGTTCGTATCCGAAAATAAAAGTCTTGACATAATTTATATACATCAAAAGCAACCAAGTTTATGACTCTCGAAAAGAAAATTTAGAAGTCGACAAAGTCAACTAATCTCAAAAAACTTAAATTAGTGGAAGCAATTCCAAATGTTGAATCCTAGCCTCAGTTTCACCTGCGTGTGCCTACTCCACGACCTGAAAACATTTGGAAACTTTTGGGCTAAGCACTAATGTACTCAGTGGGCATCGCATTTCATAAAGCAATTTATGAAATCATAAACATAGCATATCCATAACTACAGTGATACTTAGAAGGTTTTAAAATGAAAAACTTCTAAGTTCACAGAACATTTTCTCATAATTCAGCGCTCCTACTTGTGACGTTCTTGTGTTACTCTTATAAGCTGGTGAACCTCGAGTCGTAGCTCCAAGAGTTCTCTGATTGAACCTCGAGCTGAAGCTCAAAGAGTTCTATAGACTGTGTCAAGCACACAATGGTGATCAGCCATTGCAATACATGACTCTGAGGTGTACACAACACTCATCTAATGTGTCAGATTATCAGAGTGTCTCAATCGATAACATAAGAGCTTTAAACACACAGAGCGCACATAAAACATTTCATCATGGATAGCATTTTCATTTCTTAAATATCAGAGCTTAATAACTCAAACATAAACTTTGAAAAGTATAGCCCACCTGGATAAAAATTTCTGAAGTAAAAACCCATAATAAACTCGTGCCACGACGAACACTGCTAGCCTCCTGAGTAGGCTTGCCCTACAAGACAAACTTCTAGTCTTTATATATATTCAAACTAATCTTATTAAAGATAACAATGTCACTAACTCACTCACTACTCCCGACCTTTAAAACTAAACATTTTCATTTAAAGGTTCACATTTCGGCTAGAGGAACCGGCAACATCTTAACTTGACCACTAGTATACAAACCCAACTCAAACGATAGAATTAAAATTTGAAAACCATTCTGGCCATTTTATCTTGATTACCAGACATAATTATCAAATAATACATGAATATACATATTTCATGCTTAATCATTACTTTCTTTCTTTCTATTTCTTCTTCTTTATTCTGATTAATAGAATGCACAACAGCTTTTATATATATTTTCATACAAACATGATTAGCTTTCATTTTCTTATTCTTATAAGCAATCTGGATGATTTCTTTATCATAAGAATATTCACATGTACATAGTTCAAACATTTGATCTTTTATTTAAAAGAAACACACATCTGGTAAACTCTAACTCTATTCATATAAACAATTTTCAAGCTTATGTATTTATCTCTCCTTTCTTCTTTTTCTTTCTCATAAATCAAGATGGCAGCCTATTTATGTGTATTTTTCACCACCTACTAAATATATATCAATAGATCATGGTCATATCATCAAGTAATCATCATTCAAACTCATGGAACATTTAAACACATTTTTGCAGCAACATAATGAAAAGTGTCACATAAATCTTTTTGTAGAACAATCATATTTATCAATAAAACTGTTTTTTTCTTGGCAAGGAATTAAGGATCGAGCCCTATACCATTGGAAAGCTATGGGTGTCAGCTTTTCAGCAAAATTAACTGCACTCAAAAGCATTGAAAGCATAAAAAGTTATTACTGTACATGCCACCCAAACTGGCCGATTGCTGTCAAACCTATGAAATTTATGTTTTTCTTTTCCAAAATTAAAGGTGCTCATACTCAGTTGTTTATTTCATGTTTTCATTACTCTTTAATTAAGTTTGTCGATTGACAGTGTGTATAAAGCATACAAAAAATACAAATTTTCTTATTCTCTACAACATATCAGTAGCTTCATACCTCTACATATATATATACATAAATTTCCTGCACAATATTTTGACCAGGATCTCTCTTTTCTTTCGCACATTTATACAAACAGTTGGCAGACATTTTGTTCAAAGGGTCAGTTTTTCCGGCCTCTTCATTTTCGTTATCTAACTTGTTGGCAGCTTCTTAATTATCAAAGGTATATACATATATTCACACCTATATAATCATGTAATTACTCAATTCAGATTCAAGGGCTCCCATAAATCATCAACAATCTATCACCAAAGCTGTCGTAGAGCATGAATAAATCACATAGACACATGCTAGAGGATTTGGAAGTACCCAATCTTAAATTCTAAATTTTCAGACTCCTCAACAATCAAACTTAAGCATATTAGACCATAAAGATCATCAAGAACACTTTACAGACGCACTAAATTTCAAGTACAAACCCTGCTTGAAAGCCCCAAATTCGAAAATCTTAGCTAAGGAATAAGGAATTTATACCTTGACTATGGATTCATCTCCTCACGAGCCTAAATCATTCATCTTCCTTTTCTCTCTCGGTAATTGAATTCTATTATCTCTCGAACGAAGCTCTCTCTCTGTTTTCTTCTTTAATGGCTGAAGCTCTTTTTTTTTTTTAACTATCGAGAGTAAAGAGAGGGAAAGAGGGCTGCTATTGTGATATGTTGGCTCATAATACAAGGTATTATTTTATTTGTTAATTTAGTGTGGATAGGAGGGATGATGTGGAACTTTATTAGCCTAGGATTTATTTGTGGTAATAATAGGATACATATCTGACTTTTATCTCTATTCATTAAATACACTTACACATATACACACGTCCAATACATGTACCATGCTTTCCTTCTTTTTTTTCTCCGAAATAGGAATTAATAATTAATTATCGAGAAATCGGGATATTACAAAAATAAAAATATTAGCTTGGTTTTGAATGATTTAGAGACAAAGAGGAAATAATTGTTTTATTAATTTTTTTTTGTTTATTGACTAGGATATTTTTGATCTAGATCTTGAAATTTCCATAAATAAAATATTAGAATAGTATGAAAAATGAGGAAAGAATCTTACAACATAATATAATATTGGGGTACTATAGTCACAATAATTTAAATTCTTTTTTGTAAGCCGATTATTAATTGAACCAATCTGGTTTAATAAAAAAAAAGTTATGTGGCTAGCTACAGTGTGGCCGAATAGCAACACCCAATAATATGAACACTTCAAATATTAATTTTTAAGATATACTAGTAGAGTGGTAAGTGCGATGCACGTAATATTGATAGATTTTAATAATATATATGTCAAACATAAAATAATATATACTTTGATAATAGATACTAATAATAAAATACTATAATAAGGGTATAATAGGCAAATCAAATTTTGTAAATAATGCTCTTTTATAATAGGTATAGATTATAACTTTGTGGTACATGACAAAATCGTAGAGATTGGCCGCTGATAAGTTTGCATGAAATAATTGTGTTCGAGGGGATGATATATCTGCTACTGTTCTTCTTCACTTTGCTTTTGTTTTTCTTTATTATTTCAATTCTGATTTTTAATATCATTAGTCGACGTTGGTAGCTTCACATCTGCCGGCGCAGGTGGATTGGAGGAAGTACTATTGAAATGGGACAAAGGAAGTACTTGATAATGTGATATTGACTTATATTTAGTGAAGGAGGTCAAGGTAATGTGGCTAAATTTCTTTTTCTTTATTTTTTAACGTGTGACTTGGATCATTGTGAATCTAGAGAAAAGTCTAGTGTCTCCTTATTGTGTTGATTCTGTTGAAAATTATAGACGTGTCGCCTACAAACATGCACATGCAAGTATTATTCATGGATCCAAATACACTCATCCACAACTTTACTCTTGGATTTTATTTGGAAAATTTTGATATCATTTATATCGTAGTAGGACGACTATTCTTAGACCCAAAAACACGCATCCATAATTAACATCACTCTAGTATATATTAATTAGAATTATCTTGAAATCATTTTAATTGTAAAGAAGTAGGATTAATATACAGATCATTTATTATTATTATTATCTATTACTAATAGGATTTTGTATGAGAAATAAAATTATTTTTAAGTTATTTTATAAGTAGCACTAATAGTTAAATTTAAAAGCAAAAGACAAATTTTATATCGATGATAGCATAATCAGCTCACAATTGGCCAAGAAATGCCAGCTTAATTATGTAATAAAGAAATGATGAAATGTATTTGGCCTAGAAATTTTCATCATGATAGAATGGATCGAGAAGATTTCTGGGAAACTATGGAACAAGACTGGCATATTTTTATGGCAAAAGCTTGGGTGCCTATTTTATAATTTAATTGTTTATTTAAATTTAGTTAATTAATATTAAATTATATCAAATTAGAGTTCTATTAATTTTAATTAGAGTTTATTGACTGTAAAAACACTTTTAATAAAAAAGTATTTGAGAATATGAAGATAAAAACTTCACAGTGACTTAATTAAAGAGTAAATAAAATCATAAATTATTTGTAAAACGTAAACTATTTTTTAAGAAGAAAAAAGTATACCTTTGAAGCTTGTTTCTTTAAGGGGGAGATTTTGATTTTAATCCCCTGGCTCTTCTAACTAAAAAACAAATACCTGCAATATACGTACACGTTATTCTAAGGAATGTATATAATGTCACATTACTTCTTTTTTTCAATGACGAATGTAATTAGTAATTCGCTCGGAGGTACGTCTGAGTAAACTTTGTTCATGTACAATAGCTTGCAAATTACACGTGAAAGAAAAATAGTTTTTATTTTTAGGGAAAAAGGTAAATAGTATATTTGATATTGTGATACTGACTTATATTTTTTGGAGGAGGTTAAGTTACTAATGTACGATTTGCTAAACTTTTATTTTTATTTATTTACAAGCAGAGAGATATGTGCGTTGCACGTATTATCTCTTGTTTAAGATAATTAATTTATTATAAATAGTAATATATTTGAAAAAAATAAAGTTGTAATATTATTAATTTTGACTATTAACTTCAACAAATTATTAGCGAGTAGGTGTAAAGATTAGACCTTAGAATAAACAAATCTATTTATAATTTAAATATATATTCTATTTTATGTATAATTTTAATTACACCAAAAATCACATCTTTTATACCAAACTGTAAATTCATTTTTATCGTCTTCTATGAACTGCTTTAAGCCATAATATTAATTTATCAATCACTAATTTATATACTCCCTTCATAAACCATGGCTACTGACCTAAAATTGTTTCATAATTGATTTCGTTAAGAAAAAATAATAATTACATTTTAGATTAAAGAAAAAAAGAGTTCCATTTATATAACATATTTATCAAAGAGACAAATACTAATATGTCAGTGATCATTTGTGAGCACCGTTGATGTTTAGCCCACATCAACGTTTCTTTTAAATTTTTAAAATTAATTTTATTTTAATACTTGAAAATTATAATGAGCATTGTCAATTTTACAAATTATACAAGATCAAAGTCCATTTTTTGAAGCATAATGACACCAATCATGCTCAATTCCATTCAAATTTATCGTCTAATGTGATATTATGCTTTAAAGTTATAGAATTAATTTATCAATCACTAATTTCTTAACTCTTTTCATAATAAACATGTCACATAAAATACTTCATAATTAAATAAAATAGTAACTATAAATTAATAAAAATTACAAAATTTCGACACAATAAAATAATCTCGAGCTGTGAAACTTATGTTGTCTTTTCTCTTTCACTTTTGAGTAATAGAACATGTAGGACTGTTTTATTAATTAATTTATTGAGTTGAGTTATAGTAGGAGTAGAGGTATATTATTAATTTAGTATGTTTGTAATAAATTTATTATAGATTTACATTATTGCCCTTAAAATAAATATAATAATAGGGATATATTAGGCAAACCCAATTTTGTAAGAATCCGCTCTTTTATAATAGGTGTATAGATTTAATATATAATATGATATGATATAGGTCATACAAAGATCAACAACCCACATTTATTCATATTTCTAACTTTAATTCTTTTATTTGATCCTTATCATATACATATATATTATTTAAATTCATAACTTCTACGTATAAATTCATAACTTCTACGTGCGATTCACGTACCATCCATCTAGTATATAAAAGGATTTTATATTATTATATTTAGTTTAAATTCATTTATCTTTCTCGCTTTCTCAGCATTAAAACTATGTTTTCAAAGTTTTATGATAAAGAGATACTATCATATAGCCTTTCCAATAAGCTTCTTGTATCATCTTTTCTTTTGTTCATTAAATGCCAACTAATATGATTTAATAAACAGATTCTTTAACTACTTGCGTCAACAGTCGTATATTTTATTAGACATCATATATAATTTGAAAAACATATCAACCGCAAAACTAAAAGCAACAGGTTAATAATCATTTATAATAACAAAAGATATCGCAGTAATAAAGACCAAATTAATGCTTCTAGACTGATGATCATTATAATATTCATGTAAATACATATGGCTAAAATAAGAAGTTTAA
The DNA here is from genome assembly GCA_031470985.1 of Agastache rugosa. Taxonomy (NCBI): domain Eukaryota; kingdom Viridiplantae; phylum Streptophyta; class Magnoliopsida; order Lamiales; family Lamiaceae; genus Agastache; species Agastache rugosa. The sequence goes on along the minus strand of CM062604.1, from coordinate 3,732,366 downwards.
GGCTTAAGGCAGCATATATCTTTCTCAACTGGTGACATGCATTTTATGTCAACTATTATGATAAACTGGCCTTAGATAGTGCCCTACTAATGTAAAACATACACAGAATAAGTGATTTGACATTAATCTACGCAATAATGTTAAATATCAATAATATATACAACACGAAACTATGGGGTAATTTGATACAAGTACATAATCATGTGTAGCCAAAGGCAACAGAGACTTTATACAAATTCATTTCTAAAAGATGATTCCAGTTCTTGCACATCACCATGTCTCATCCTCCATGCTCTGGGAAGATTTTGGTCCCTGCAACCACCCAATAGACCATCCACGATCGAGTGCCACGTCAGAATTGTCGGGTTCACCGGTGCCGTTGGCACATCTCACAAACAGTTGCAGATCTGACATTGGCATAGGTGCAAGATTCACAATACCAATGGCTTGAATCATCCATGTTTCTGGAACTGCTTGATCTGGACGTACTTCCCTTGCCCTTACCACCTCTTCCTTTGCCAGTGCCGCTTCCCACGTTCTGTGAGCTGCCTGCCCGGCCGGATACAGTATGAGAGTCCACATCAGATAGACCATTTTCCAAAGCTCGAACAAGGTTCTCAAAGTAATTCTTGGTCACACTGCAGCATTAGAATTTTAGTCGTCAAATGGGGTTTCTCACTAGCCTGGGATCATTGCATTTTATTATATATAAAGCAAAAAAAAAAAAACAAATTGTATGCAGTAGACAATGATACTGAACTAGAAAGACATCTCTTGAGACAATCAATAAGCCCACAGGAGAGGAGCTGAGAGAGTCCAAACTGATACATTACTGGGAACGAAGGCTCTTTTAGGAAGCTTGCCTAACTCATTATCTTTCAAAATCATACTCCCTCCATCCCACAAAAACATTCACGATTTATCATTTTGGTACGTCCCACAAAAACTTTCACTTTCCACTTTTGGACCCCTTCTCCACTCACAAAGTGGGACCTCTTCTCCATTCACAAAGTGGGAACCCTTCTCCACTCACAACACACACTCGCCTAACATTTCTTAAAACCCGTGCCACCAAAAGTGCCGAATGTTTTTGTGGGACGGAAGGAGTTATAATTTAAGGGTAAATCTCAATAAATGTTTGAATTGCCTTCAGAAATTCACAAGATCAAAGAATTTGCAATGGCATTAAAGCCCATCGCATCATATGATGTGAGACAACTTATGTAAAGCTAATAAAAAGGAACTATGTTCATATATGAGCAGCCCTTAGCATCGCCAACAAAGGATGACTATACAATGTGACAGGGTAGATTGCATATGCAAATCCATGGAACACTGTCTGTATTACTTTAAACCACAAGTTACAGACCACAATCACCAGCACAGCTACATTAAGTTATTGCGAGTAATAATTGTATTCGACATCCATTAATCGTACTAACATGGAGCAATAAATGTTGCACTAGCTCCCTGGGAATGTTTTAGAACTCTAAGCATGTATGAACAGGTGTTTATTTATCTGTTGGGTGGGGTGAAGTTAAAGTTTCTTATGTAAGAAAAGTCATGAAGAATCGTAAACTTCCTAAATAAATAATTAGACCCTCCTCATTCCTCAATCCCTTGTATTTTCTTTTTTTCCCCCCTCCTTGAAAGTCCCAGACATTAGTTGTTTGCCATAAGCTTTATAAAAGAACTACTACAATCTGAAAGTCACAGACACTTATTGTTAGCCATGAACTTTAAATTTGAACTACTACTATCCAAAAGTCACAGACACTAATTGTTAGACATGAGCTTTAAATTTGAAGTACTACTACCTAAAAGTTTCACGACACTAATTGTTTGACATGAGTTACCCAAGCATTTCTCGATTAGCGGCTATAGGTTTCCCTCATCCCCAAAAAGATGATTGCCATAAACCGTGGAGTGTTAAACCTCAACTCTAATTCATGTCCAATGTAGGTGGGTGGGTGGGTGGGTGTGTGTGGTGGGGGAGGGGGGGGAGGGGTTGGGGGAAGTGAAGCAGTCTCATCGTTTTTTTTCTTTTTTCGTTGACAAGGCCAAACCAAGGGAATACTAGAAGACCCCACTCCAGGACAGTAAGCCATTGTCCCATAATGCAAAATAATGATAAAATTTGAAAGCAATTACATATGATTCAGACCAATCATGGAGTAGATCAGTTGAATTAAATAATGTCAGTCAATCACCTAGTCAGTCCTGCCAACTTTGTTCTAAATTCATTGAACTCTTGCAAAGGACCTTCAGAGTTGAGGTAACCCTGGAATTCCTTCTCTGCACACTGGTGAAGCCGTTCCAAACCAGACTCCGCATCGCCTAAAGAACTCAGATATAAACTTGTCGTACAGACAAAATAATATATATAATATATTATGCAAAAGAGTTACTGATTCGTGTACCTTGTAGATACTCAAAAAACTGCTTCTTAGCTTGTTCTTGCTCATTTAGATAAAATCCATATGCATAGGTCCATTTTAGAACTCGCCTACATTCAACAATCTGCAGGATGCCAAATGTGAGCAGTTAATATCATCCTTACTTGAAAAGACCAGACAATAAAAAATGTACCCCGTATCAAATGAAATAAGTTTATGTTTGTGCTCTACATGAACACTTCATTAATGTATTAAGACTCACCTAATGAAACTAGACCTACAATTACTCGGTAAGGCACAAAATATCTAGTGCATAATGTTGAAGAGTTTTTATATATTTATATTTCTTTGTATACTTCTCTACTTATTTAGATACACTTTATATGGTAGTTAGATGATACATTCATGGAAAGACAATAAATCAAGAATAAGAGATGGCCTTAATTTAAGTAATCTAATTTATTTAGTTTCCTACCTTCTAGCAATTAGCATCAATTAAGATTTCTTTATAATTGGTAAGTTTTTATGTTTCCTTCCATAGTACTAGTGCAGTCTCTATATCAGCCATCATAGGGAAGAAGAATCTTTCTTCCTCTTTGTCCTCTATCTCACATATGCCCGTAACGCATAGCCAAACCCGTGATCATATCATTAGATCCCTTAATTTTAGGATTAGATTGTTACCTAGTTTCTACTCCCTCTATATATACAGGAGCATTTTTACTTGTATAATATACATAGAACATCTTTTCTCCAATATATGTCTTTCTTTATTCTTATTTACATCGAAAATGCAACACTAACCCAATAGGTCACAGAAAAATGCCTTAGCTTCGGTATACATATCGAGATCAAGAAGAGGTCATAAGTGGGTAAATCTCAGATTTCTAGAGGTCATAAGTGGGTAAACCTCAGATTTCTATTCTTAACAACTGCTGTGCGTTAAGGGTCAAAATGGGACTGTTAGCTTATTGTAATAACTAAATTCATCCAACATATAGCAAGATTTTGACAACAGCACTGCAGTGCTGGATACATTAAAGTTCATCTTTCTCAAGTCCAAGCAGGCCTATACCTTCTAGGCTTCTACATACTTCCCAAAAGGTAATTTTTAAAAGTATGTTGCATGCGCATACTCTTTTGTAACAATAGAAACATATGATCAAGGCTGGTAAGTTCATCGGTCCACATTGACAATATTAATGCTCACTAGCCTTAAAGAAAGCTGTGCCCAAACTGAAACTTTTACCTGCTGCCAAGCCTCTATGATGAACTTAAGCTGGGACTCAGGCTGGCGCTGCTTATCACTCAGCTTCTCGAGCTGCATAATAAAGTCCCATCAATGATCTTAAACAGGCCTTAAACCTTACAATTCAATGCACATAACCACTGAATAGTTGAATATACTTCAGTATAACGAACCAGAGCCTACTTCTCTCACTATTGTGGAATATAACTCATAGGGAAATCAACAGGAAAATAGTGTGCCATTCACCTCTCAATTTACATATATGCTTAAGGTCCTAAACAGAGAACATAGAGTTTCCTTACATGTACTGTTTGCATCTGATGTAGATTCTCAATTGCTCGTTGCCTAGACTGCAGAAAGGAAATTTTTGAATTCAGACTTAACTCGTGCAAGAGATAGAAAATGAAATCGACACAGATTTAAGCAGAGCCCCAAAAATAAATGAACAGTATATAATAAAAACCTGAACCAGTAAACGTACAGAAGCATTTATAATTACAAAATAGAATGTGAGTAACTAACAGCCACAATTTTGAGTTTCTTGGATTTGTTAGAGTAACAGTCATACCTCAGATTGCTGCTTGAACTGTTGTAACAATATATAACAAATTCTTAACATCTCTTAGTCAGGATAGCATGCTATATACAAAGAGAATGGAGTGTTTTTGGACATACAAAGATTAACTGATCAGCAAGTGAACTGAAAATTAATGAATCCCCACAAGCCAGTTTATGTGGAGATACCATTTCCTATTGGGCTCAAGATCTAATAGCTATTATGTTCTGCTTGGCAGCATGCAAGGAAAGAGAATAGAAAATCTTCCAAAATATAAGATACAGAGGTTGCAAAAAAACAAGTAAATAAAATAAACACCATACAACAATCTGCAAACATCAATTACATCTAAACCAGCTTGAGAAGTAGCATATAGTTAAAATGGCAAGTCCACACATTACAGGAATTATTTAACACCTACCGATTGGTTTGTAGCCCATCTTTCATAGTAATGTGTATATCTTTCTAAAGAATTTTTAGCCATCTCTCTTCGTTTTTCAGCTTCGTCATACTGTAACAATAGGACCAGTTAATTAGACATAGGCTTGTAATTTTCCAGCTAAAAGACAAACCTGATAACCTTACCACTCCTTCTTGCTTGGCTACTTCATAACGGTTGCATGCATAGAAACCACCAGTTCTTTCACCATGTTCTGACCACGCACCAAGGCATAACCTACAAGTATATCCATCAGATTGCAAACTGACAACTACCACAGCCTTAATAGTGAATCACCAGACAGATAATTACTGCCCCAGTTTTGAGTTTTTATCACTCAAAAAAGCAAAGATTGAGAAGAAGACAAAGACAGCTACATGGATGAAAAAATCAGAAGTATTTAAAAGTATATGGAAGTAGAAGGTGGAAGTAGTGATCATCAGGAAAAATAAAAATAAAAAACCAGAGTCGATTGAGTTATTATCACTCGAGACTGCAAGGACAAGGAAGAAGGCAAACAACTCCATGGATGACAAAATCATTAAAGGTACGTGCACATGCAAGCAGAAGGTAGAAGATGCAGAAAAACTAAAATTTATATTAAGTTAAAAAATTGATATTTAACTGAAAAGGGGAAGAGGACATACCAACAAAACTCAAATTTACATGGTGGTGTGCATGTAATATGCATGCAGCCTTGGTTCTTCTCAATCGGCCGCTTGCACTTGGGACAAGGTTTAGAATTAGCCAATATCCTGTGATAACATCATATGAATAAGAGTAGAATTCGGACTATGTACAGAAGCACCTTATCAACAATATATTTTAGTTTAGAGACAAAAGGAAAAGGAGTATCAAATCCTCCTAGCAAAAACCAGCATACCAATTCATATTTTCAGACTCCGCGCTATTCTTCATTATCCACTTGGACACAGTTCCGCAATCAACTGGGCGATGGGCTTCCTCAACACACTGCAATGGGTAACAAGTGTCTTTTAGAATTTATGGTATAATAGTTATTTTCTCTTTTTAAAGAAAAATAGGCAAAAGCAGAATCTAAGAGAGAGGAAAAAGGAAAAAGGAAGAAGGTCAAACTCACATTCCAGCAAAAACTATGTGAGCAATGGCAAGTGACATCATAGTTTCCACCACCAACTGTAAAATCCACAGCATAATCACAGCCTGGTGCTGGGCACCACTTTGTCTGTCAGCAAAAACAATAGGAATAAGCTGATACTTCTAGAGTACAAGGCCTCTAGAACATGCTCTAACTGAGACCCAAACAATAAAATTGAATTTTTCAGGTTTGGCCTTAGGGGCCATGTTAATACAAAGGAAAAGCACTCTAATAAATCAAGAGAAAGATTTTGCAGAAGGGAGAAAAAAGAATGTAACAAGTTATGCTAAAAATAACATAATATTGAGTTCCCATCAAGTCCGATACAAATATGAAAACAGACAATTCTGTGTCATTCATTTTTAGATGTCATAAACAATTATGCTACTTGTGAAAGGAGATCATATCTTAAAGATGTTCCTAAACTCTTGTACCTTCCTATTATCTTCAATAAACGATCTCAAAAAGTAGCGATGATATTTCTGTTTGTCATCTTTAGAAGCCAACTCATTCACCATATCATGGCCAACAGCTGCACCACAAGATGGATCGGGGCAACGTAAATTCAAACATCCAGGTCCGTCATTAATGGATGTTCTAATATACCCTGTGCCATAAAGGTAAAGTAAAATTTAGATATTGAGAAACATATATCTTCTAGTTACAGGAAGGGACTCTTTTCAACATATGAGATGATTAAATAACCCTTAGAATCCACCATCCCCTCACGGCCTCACCCAGTGTCCAATTGCAGAAAACAAAATAACAGAGAAACTTTTAGGAAGTGAATGGATAAAACCTTGCCAGCACAAAATGCAAAAGGGATGGCCACAGGCAGCAGCTCTCATTCTATCACGCGGATAATTTTCAAAGCAGATCCCACAAGTTAGCTGCAGAAAGATTGAAATTTAAGTTGCATGAATATGACCATAAGAAGAATTTCAAATGATAATAATTATAAATTTCCACTATAATTTGCATTTCAAGTAAAAAAAGAAGAAACTTCCATATGTTAACCTCTTGATCATCAGGAAGGGCAGTGTCATTCTCCAACAAACCAACAGTCTTGCGGACCTTTTCTTCATCTGCAAACCATTCATCATTCACTTTACTAACACTCCTGTGAGCCAAGAACGTATCAAGAAATCTTTCAGATAGTAAACAACCAATCTTTATAAAAAATATTTAAGCTCATCCAATAGTAAAGCAAGTGAGAACAACATAAATATTTTTTGGGGAAACAAACAATTTTTGCTTAACATAGAACCGCAAATTGCATCATGTAAAGTAAAAGGCTATGAACCATTTAGCTGTACTGATTTGTGAATTAGCCTTTAAAATGACATGCAAAAGATGATATAGACTGTCAGGAAAAACAGCTATTCAGAAACAAGTTACCAGTTATAGTGACGGAGCAAAATGCTAGCAGCGACCCTTGAAATTGAGAGGACAGTAGATATCTGAGTGACACTTTCTTCTTGGCGTTGCCGTATATCATCTTCATTTAATATGATGAAGTTCTGGAAGAAAGGTGTAAAAACAATATAAATCCATTAATAATAACTTAATTAGCACAAATTCAAGTGAAGTACATAGACAAAACACACAAAAGCATAGTAAGTTCAAATACTTCCATAAAGGCACATAATTTTCACCTTAATCAGACTACAAATCAATGTCTTTGACCAAAACAATGGCAAAACCAACACTTCAACTTTGATCCATAAGCAAAAGAACAAAAGGCGAAACAAATAAAAAAATGCATATTTGCAATGCCCCTAAGAGTCACCAGAGAAATCCAACAGTACATTAGCTCAACTTTAAAGGTTAGCCATGAATCCACAAAATATCACATATATAAGATTCTCTCCAATTACTGGAATCAACAATTCTGCACATTTTAACTTTCAACTTGAATCTCATCGTCTAAGTAATACTATATGCAATATTTCTCAAAGTAGATCCTGATTCTCATAACATAAAAGTCACAGCGATTTCCCGAAAGAAACATTAGTAGCATCATTAAGACACCGGTTTTGAATAAAACTAGGTTCAGCACGTGTTACAGAAAAACAATTTATCTAATAAATATTAAAGTTAAAACCTTTTCGGGTATAGAATTCGACAACAGCTCAAATTTACCCCAAATTCCCACCATTCCCCAATTGAACTCCAAAACAACACACAAAAATGGCAGTTTGCCTAAACCCAACGCAACAGCAGGTTTGATTGCATACCGACCTAGCTCAATCATGAATCGTTTTCGGTCTGAATTAGGAAAAAATGTAATGATTGAGGGAAACATTGAAAATAACCTGTGACCTATGATAGTATATAAGGTGAGAGGAGGAGAGATCATCGAAATCGTCCGAGTCGTGGTCCATCAACCCGTCGTAACTAATAACAACGCTGTCCGGGTCGGAATCTTCGTCGCCATCTCCGCCGCCGTCGTAGAAGTCCTCGTCGTCGCACGAATCTTCCATCATCACAGCTGCCATCTCGTCATCTGATTCCATTTCTCTCTTCTTCCCCTAAGAAATTATATCTATACACGCAAATTTACAATGATAACCAAGAAAAATTAGCTCAAAATGTATGTATCTATTTGTAGAGAGAGAGAGAGGTGAAAAGGAAATGAAATGGCGAATGGTGGTGGTGATTCCTTGCTTTTTTGTGAATTGAGGGGAAAAGGGGATGGTACGATCATGTGTGCGTTAGGTACAATATGATGATGCTGGACTTTTTTATGCCACGAAGTCCTGATTGGTAAACTCGAATTATGTGTCCATCAAAATACGTTTTATTTGCAAACTAGTTCAATTACTCCCTCCGTCCCGCCATAAGTCGCCATATTTCTTTATTGGGTTGTCCCATCATAAGTGGCCACTTTCATAATATGGAAACACCCTCCCTCACAAAAAAGATGTGGGATCCACCACTTTTTATCTTTTTACCCTTTAAACACTCTTCTCCTAAATACCCGTACCCAAAAAAAAGTAGCCACTTATCATGGGACGGAGGGAGTAATATTTAAGAATGAGAATAGATTCTTTGCAAACTTGTTAAATGTGTGCTTTTTTTTTCCAGAGAATTACAAAGGTATATATATGATTTTGTTCATATAAAAACTGGTCCTCATATAAAAACTACAAACTAATCTTAACCGTCAATTATGGTATGATCTACGGTGGTTAATAATCAAAGCATGAAAATAGTATCTAAAAAGCATGATTTTATATAAGCATCATTTTTTATACAAAAAACATGAATCGAGAAAAGCACTATTAATCATCATCTTATACATTAAAAAGCATGATTATATATTGAAAAAGCATGGTTTGTTTGTACGGGAGAACCGGTTTTTATACTAACTCATCTCTTTATGTATGTATGTATGTATGTATATATAAATATAATGTTAAATAAAACACGAGACATTTACATCACATAAAGGTGGGACTACTACACCGCACGCAAAATGCCTGCTTTTTTCATTTCGATAATCACATTAATATACAAAAAAATATAAATTCATCAATACTAGAGGAGAATGGTTCTAGTGAAAAAACCATTAAAATAAGAAATATGAATGATCCTACATCATTGATCATATCTAGATAGGTGGTCAGATTTAATCTCTCATAAAAAATAATAATAAGTTAAGTCGGTCTTTAACTTACTAGGGCAAAAGAGTAAAAACAAAATTATCATCACAAACAGCGTGATTCACAAGCTCATATCTTGGGCGATTCTCGATTCAAGTTTTCTCTGTCAGACATCAAATTTTTTCTTCTAAAATCAGTAGATTTGTCTGATAGAAATCACAAAATGAGAAATCGAACGAAAGTTAGTGATTAATTCGTTAATTTTTTTTTTTTAGAAATTGCAATATGTTTATGCTAATTGCTAAAGTAACAAATGGATGTAAATTTTTGAGGCAAATCTCAAAATAGCCATTTTTCAAACTATAAGATAAATAATGGCCCGAAAAACTTAAACACACAAATTTTGTCCCTCAAACTAGTGAAATGACCCCTCTACCCTCACTCTCTCTCTCCTACTTTTCCACCCCCAGCCGTCTTTTTTTACTCTCTCTCTCTCTCTCGTGTATGTGTGCGTGTTCGTGTATGTACATGTTCGTGTACGTACGTATTCGTGTATGTGTGTGTGTTCTTCATGTATATATACATACTCTTCATGTATATATATATATATAAATACAAGAAAATATGTAAAATTCATATGCATGTATACATACATAAAGTGTTTTTTCATGTATGTATACATACATGAAGAACATGCGCACATACACGAATACGTACGCTTCATGTATATAGAGAGAGAAAAGTTGCGGCTGGGGGTGGGGAAGAGAGAGAAAGAGAGAGTATTAAGAAAGGGTAGGGGTAGAAAGGTAAAAATGAGACAAAATTTATCTTTTAAGTTTTATGGGCTATTTTTTATTTTTTAGTTTGAAAATGGGCTAGTTTGGCATATTAACTCTAAATTTTTTGCATCGGATAAGTTAGGGGTATGAATTATAATCTTCATATTCAATTGTCTAGATGAGCTATTTGGGGGGTATGAATTACTCCCTCCATCCCCCAAAAGTGTGCTGTATATTTAATTTGTTGTGGAGTATAAAATATTATTTGAACCGCACTACCCTAGAACAGAGAGACTACTTATTATCAACATTGGGTAATTTCTGAATTATATTGTGTAATTTTGATTCAATATTATTACATAAACAAATTCTGTTTAGAAATCATTATCAGGGCCGTTTGGCCCTTGAGGCCATTTAGGCAGCCGCCTCAGGCCACCGGAAAAAATAAGGCCCCGTTGATATTTTTCTTTCTGTATATGTACATATATTATTTGTTTGTTTTAATTTTCTAGGATAGAAGATAGCTTAGTGGTTTAATTAGGGCCTCAACTCTCAAGGCCTTATCCTTAAGTTCGTATGGAGTGGTGTTGGAGTCTTTTTAGGCCTCTTTGTGTGTGTGTGTTTTGTAAATCTAGTTGCTACACATAAGAAAACGGAAATTACTAAAAAAAAAAGCCTATAAATTAGGAAATTACTAAAAAAAAAAGGCCTATAAGTTGAGGCCGGCAAAATTTGCTCCTCAAAACAACAACATTATTAATTTAGAATCCCAAAACTCCTCAAAACAAAATATTTTAAATTTAGAGCCGGAAAAAAAAAATCTTTGATATTAAAGCAATATATATACTCATCCTTTCAAAAAGAAAAAAGAAAAAGAAGCAATATATATACTCATTTTTAACAGATTTATTGCTACACATAAGAAATAGAAAATTACTAAAAAGAAGCCTATAAATTAAGTTCAAAATTTGCTCCTCAAACAAAATATTTTTAATTTAGAATCCCAAAACCCCTCAAAACAAAACAACTTAAATTTAGAACTCCGGAAAGACAACATTAATCTTTGTTATTAAAGCAACATACATACTCATAACTCACTTTTTACAAATTTACTCAATAACTTGCCTCGGGCCTCCATTTTCTTAGGCCGGCCGGCCCGGCCCTGATCATTATAGAAAAAAGTTATAAGTAATTATTTTGTTTAATTTGGAAAGTTAGATGCATATATCACTATCACTTTATAGTAAACAGATCATATAATAACAGTAAATTGATATGTATATTTTTTTTTCCTCAAAATCATCACACTGATAAGAAAGAAAATTATTTGTTCCTAATATATTATCGTTGTTGGCACATTTTGTTTCTCGAGCAAATATAGGAGTTATTTTTATTTTGTTTGGAATTGTGATTAGTCATTGTTGCAGTTTGTCAGTTAGAAATGGAAATTTTGAATTGCGGTATTCATCTGAAAATGCATTGTGATGCATCTGATTAGTAACCGTGATGCATCTGGCTAAATTTTTAATGCATTAGGTATTATTTTGCTCATCTTACCTTGTTCGCGGGATTCTTGCAGCTGGCTTATGTCTGAAAATTGAACTTACAGATGTTGCTCCTAGCAATCACATTTATTCTGTTTTTGGAGTTGTTCTTGCACTATATTTCATAGAAGAAGTGGAGGTCTTTGCTATCGTTCCTATGCCGTTATTTTGTCTTAATGATTCTGTTTGGTAGTGCTTATTTAGAAGTCGTGGTTTGTCATTGCTGGAGTTTGTTAGATAGAAATAGGAATTTTGAATAGTTGTATTCATCTGAAAAAGCCTTGTGATGCATCTGACTAATACATGTGTTAGTTTGAATTGCATATTTTAATCTCAATCAGAGACACATGAAGACTTTCATGAATGATCACTAACTGGAAAGACTAGTCTAGTGAATTGATAAGATAAATTAAGTTGATAAGAGTCAAGTATTGTGCATTCATTGCTGGATGGAATAACAACACATTGCAGGAGAAAGTGAAAGGAGAAGAATAGTACTTCTATAAATAATCATATTGAGATTCCAGTTTTAATGCAGAAAAGTTATTGATTGGTTGAGTTCATTAGGCGTATATTGGTTAGAGCAAAATGACATTCAGTTTTTTAACATGTTACATATGATAGAAACTGTGTCCTGGAATAGGAAAATCGAAATTTTGTATGTTGTGATTTGTAATTAGATTATATTACTTATCTGTATTTTATGAGCAATGACTACTTGGATTATTTAATTGTTTCATATGTGTGTCGCAGCCCGGCCTAGAATTTAGATGACAAAGCCGGTGGGTCCCACGACGTACACAATTTATGATTAACCAAAGGATAAGATAGCGACCCGGCTATCAGTTAATAAGAACAAAGGACACTTATGCTCAATGATTTCTCAACTTAGAATAAATATGACATACATGTTTCAAAATTCAACGAATATAACTTAATCAGCTCGGAATTCAATAGACCTGTTCAAACATATTATCAACAAGAAACAAGAAGATGACAAGCTGATTTTAGGATCAAGAAAGCACGATAAAGAAAACTGTTTCAAGTTCGACAAAGCTTTCTCAAACAACAAACAACATATATATATATAGATAATCAAGTGGCTGAGTTTCAAAAGAACTTGACAAAAAGAAAAGGAGTTCGACTTTAACATCGACTCTAAAATCCAACATCATAATACAATATCAAACTTCATAAACGCGCAGCGGAATACGAGAGAATATATGTATGAAGACATATATTCTAGGTCTAAACACTTCAAAAACAACCTTTAAGTATTTAACAACAACATCATCCATCCAGCACACATCATCCTCATTCCAGCTAACCTGCACATTTAAAAAAAAATATATACAAGGGGCTGAGTACAAAGTACTCAGTGGGCACATGCCAAAAATACTAAAAAATTTACTTCTTGGAGTTAGGGATTAAACTTGCCATAGAGCATAAGCACAAGTAATTTTTCTCAAAAACAAACCTGTGCATGCTCAACATTTTCTTTTCTGTAAATCATATTTGTCTGGCCAGACATATACTTTATGAGGTATGTACCAGATCTATAATCACATAGTGATAGTGTTGAGAAGGAGGCCTCCTTCTCAAACACTTGTAATCGGCCCATCTTTATGAAGGCACATGATTACATCTAAGTGTACACAAATCCTACCTTGCGTAGGACTGAATTCATCTTGCTACAGTAGATGGTATCATACAAACATTAGGCAAGTTAATCAACTTAAAAACATCACATATATATATAATCATATATATGTATATCATTTGTCATTTCTTTAGTTAAAAAAGCCCACCTGAATTGAAGCTACTTTAACTACACTTTTGCTTCTCGGCTTTTCCCTCAATTTACGGTCCCGCTCGAGCCTTCATTTAAGAATTTGGTTTTAACATAAGAGCGAGAAGAATTAAACAAAGAAATGAGCGATGCACTGCTGCCATAATACGAATTCTCTACTTCGACTCGGCTTTCTAAGTTTTCTCTCGGCAATGTAAAACTTAACTTTTCTAATACTTTTTCTACTTTACTTAACTCTTTAATCGATAGTTAATCGATTACAACTTCAGGAAACACTTAGAAACATAAAATCACATATTTCATCATTAACCACTTAAGCTTATCATTAGGAAAAATAGCTAACATTTTAACTTTTGAGTTTACGAAATAAACAACTGAAAACAAGTTGAGCAAAGATCACCGGATAAATCAAGCCGTATCGGAAAAACAAGCTAGCCGGAAAACAAATTTGGAAAACCGAGCCGGCTTAAAACCGAGCCGACCGGAAAACCGAAATGGCCGGACAAACCGAGTTAATCCAAATTGATTGGTTCAGGGTAAATCCAATGATTGGTCCAAATGATCGAAGTTCACTGGTAATTCCAATGGGTCCAAATTTGGGTAATTCCAATTGATCGAGTTCAATTGGTAAATCCAATTGTGAGTCCAAATTGAGTAAATCCAATGATTGGATCCAATTGGATAAATCCAATTGACGGGTTCACTGGTAATTCCACTGACTGGATCCAAGTAATTCCAATGACCGAGTTCAATTGGTAATTCCAATTGACCGAGTTCAGGGTAATTCCAAATTGACCGAGTTCAGTGATCGAGTAGGTAAATCCAATGATCGAGTCCAAATTGGGTAAATCCAATGATCGAGTCAAGTAAATCAATGATCGGGTTCAAATTGGGTAATTCCAAATTGATCGGATCCAATTGAAGTAATTCAAATTTGACTGAATCAAGCTGGCTGGATCCATCTGACTTAATCCAGCAATTTAAACTCTAGAAACTCTAAATTTCAAAACTTTGTATTAAAATTCCGAAAAATTCTACGTCACTTAATTTTTAACGTAGATTCCATTTCTATCATTATTTTCTTCATTAAAAATCAAATACATGGCTTTATTATACATATATATTTCGGTCCTTTTGATAAATTAAGAATTTAAAATCCAAATTTCATTCTAATCACTTCCAATCATGTTAATTTAAATTATAAACCTCAATTATAACATAATTACTTAAAAATTCATTCTAGGCTTATTTCAACTTCATAAACATTAATCCATCATCAATTTCATCATAGGATCAAAGGATCAAAAACTCCTAAATTTAAGCCACAATTCGAAAAATAATAGAAAATTAGGTTTAGGGTTCTTCATGCTTAATTTAATCATACCAATGATCATCTAGACATCATATAAGCATCATACTATCATATCAAGATCATTCAACCATTTCTTAATTTCTTCCAAAACTGATCGATCGTATATATATATATATATGAGCTAGGGTTTCTCATGCATCATTTAAATTCATAATTGATCATCTAATCATGATATAAACATTTTATAAACATCATACTAAGATATGAACATCATCCAATTACTTCCACATTTTTTTCCTAATTTTCGAAAATATATACATATATATATATAGAAAAGATTTCCACCATGGAAAGAAAACTAAGAACTTGGAAGAACATAGATCCAACCTTGATTATAGATTTAAGGATGAATTGATCTTGCTTCTTGAGCTCAAAGATTGGTCATCAATGGAGTGTGTGCATGTGTGTGTATGTATCGAGAGAGAAGAGATGATCGAGAGGGAGAGAGAGGCCGCCGTTTGCTGTTGTTTGTTGTGTGTGTGCGTGTGGTGAGAGATGAGAGAAATGAGTGAAATAGCTATACATATATTAGTTATAACCCTAGGTTTAGATGTATAGGATAGCTTATTATAAAATTAAAACTTAATAGCTAAGTTTTGGTTAATTCATTTAATTAGTTATTAATTCAATTAATTGATAACTAATTAATCTTCTAATAATTCTCTAATTTCTCAACACAGTAATTAAGTTTAAGGTTTCACGAACCTTAGATAAAAATTTCACAGAAAGAATCGGAGATTTGAAGCATTTTCAAATCGACCGAAACTAAATTTTTAAGCGATAAATTACGTAAAATTTCACGTAATCAAATTAAATTCTTCTTTCAGTCAATTTATGACTAAACATTTATCATTTATTGATAAATGTAAAAACTTCTTCGTTTCGGATTAACCGAGACGATCATTCTTAATTAAAACTCATTTTTTCCGGTAGAATATATCTGCCGGATAAATGTTCTGAACGAAAATTTTTCTTTTACTGAAATCTTATCTTTCTTACTAATCTAATAAATCTTAATACTCAAGAAAGACGAAATACTACATTAATGAATTAAACATTATGCATATAATTATTAATTTAAATTGATTATTAAATCCATTAATCAATCAAACGTTAACCAGTTAATAATAACGGCTTTAATTAAAAAGCTCTTGAACTATAAAAATTATTAGAGTTTCTCCAACTCCAATATAAGCTTTAAAAAAAATTTTTTTATGGAAATAAAATCCGAAAATAAAATAAATTGCCGAAACTTATTTTCTTTCTAAGTTCTCACAACTTAATTAATTACTAAGATTGGTTATGAAAAAGCGGGGTACTACATTCTCTCCCCCTAAAAATAAATTTCGTCCCGAAATTTACTTATCTCGAGGGAAAAGCTCGAAAATACTTTCCTTCATCTTATCTTCAAGTTCCCACGTTGTTTCCTCTGGCCCGTGGTGTCTCTATTTAACCCTTACTAACGCGATTGATTTATTTCTAAGGTCCGGTTCTAGGGTCACTTCTTCTTGATGATTCTACCAGTGATGATAGCCATATTTTAAATCAATCTTTGAGGAAATACTGGCTCCTCTGAGCTGATCAAACAGATCATTTATCCATGGCAAAGGATATCAATTCCTCAACATCAACTTATTCAACTCTCTGTAGTCTATACACATTACCCTGAGGTATTGGCTTTAACATAAACTCTTCTGAGGTATGGCAAGAAGGTTTGCTGACATCTTAAGGGAATCAATTTCAAATTCTAGATTAGGGCAAACATGTGTGGATGAGGTAGCTTTACCTATCGGTCGATACTCTTAAGTTCTGGCTAGCTAGTTCTAACTTAAGGCTAAGAGTATCTACGCATGAACTCAATATAAAGGAATGTGATGCACCAGTATCTAAAAGAATTATTACAGGTACATCACTCATCCAACCCATACCTGTTAGATTGCCCTGATCCTTGATGCATGTTTCCTGATTGAGATCAAAATCTCTCTGATGTTGCTGCTGCTCCTCTTGCTGTGGTGACTGCTGCTGATTTGGCTGAGGGACTCCTTCCATGGCCTTTAGATGCTGAGGCTGAGACTGATTTGGTCTTCCTCCACCAGTCATTCCTTGCTTATTTGGGCACTGATAAGAGTAATGACCGGGTTGCCCACATGCATAGCAGCTGTTACTTCCTGCTCTGCAAATTCCCTGGTGCATTTTTCCGCACTTAGAGCATGGAGAAATTCCTTGCTGTCTCTGAGACGAGCTACCTTGACCAACAATAGGAGGTCTATATTTTTCTTGAGTCGATTGTCGATGACTCTGCTCATACCATGACTTCTTGCTAGGTTGATTTTCAGCATTCCACTTCCTCTTTCCCTTTTGAATCTGAGTTTGGTGCGAAGCTTGCGATTTATCGGCCATTGGGAATTGATTTGGGGAAGGTGCTGGAGTCTGAACTGGTTTTTCTGGCTGCATCGCCAACTCCATATCTAAGGCTCGATTTAACGCTTCAGCGTAGGTCATAGCACTCTGACTTGCTAAGACTACTTTTATATCTTGTCTAAGTCCGGCACGGAAGAGCTCGGACATCTTCTCATCTGAATCAACTTTATCAGGGGCGAAACGAGCTAACTCACAAAATTCACGATCGTACTCTGACACCGTCTTATTCCCTTGCTTGAGACTTGCAAATTCGTTTTCTTTTTGCTTGCGATAACTTCTCGGAACGTACTTCTCAAAGAGGGCTTCTTTGAATTGCTCCCAAGTGAGATTTTCAAACTGTTCGGGAGTATAAATTCTCTGACGGGTTTCCCACCAATAGTCGGCAGATCCTTTCAGCTGATATGTCATACATGTGAGACGCTCACGGTCATCACATCGAAGAAACCTAAAGATTCGTTCTAAAGCGCGGATCCACTCTTCTGCTACTGACGGATTTCCTTTTCCGTCGAAGGTCGGAGGATTTTGTCGAAGAAAAAGTTCTTCGACCCTCCTTTCAAGCTGAGGAGGTGGGGTAGGTTCTCTTTCTTGCTCGCCATCCACCCTTTCTCTTCCTCTACCTCTTGGTATATTTCTTGGTGGCATTCTGATTAAACAACTAAGGGTTTGTTGAAGAATTCTACTTTCTTTAAAACGAATTTTACTTTCTAAGTTGGTTAATTAGTAAAATTCTTACTTTCTTTAAATTAAAGAGATAAAATTTTTCTAGGTTTTAAAAACTTTAGAAAAAATTCTTAATCACATCATTAACACATAACATGCTCATTAATGAATCAAACGATTCACTCTCATTATCATAAATAATGAATCACACGATTCATTTTCTTCATATAATCACTTCAATAATTAAGCATAAAAATAATTCAAGTAGCAATTATTTTTCATGCTCAAAATTGCTAAATATAATTAGCTCATGCATTCTGAATAACATCATCTTGACATATAAACTTCATTATAAATTCTTTTGAGATATTAACTTCATCTCAAACCTTTTTCTAAATCATAACTAGAATATAACTAACGGAAAATAAAACAAGAACACAACAAAACAACCAAGAACTAAACTAACGATGAATGAAATGAATAACGGACGACAAATGAAACAATGACGAATGGAACGAATGAAGAATGGAATGGACGAAGAAAACCTGGGCTGACCTGCCCAAGTCCAGCGTTTGCTGGGCTCAACCATGGCTGACCTTTCATGGTCAGTGGTCGCTCCTGCCCAACTGACGCTGAGTCGAGTTACTGTACTGCTTCTTTCGATCTTTCATACTTTAAGCTATGTTTTCACCCTTCATTATTTTAATTCTCTTTTTCATACTCATTTTTCTTCTTTTTCTCCGATTGCTTTCATCTTCTTGTCGTTTTCCAACGGTGTCTCCCGATCACTTTACTTCCCAACAATAAATAATCGCCTTGCTTGAAATCATCTCGCTTTACGAAAGCTCCTCACATAAAGGATCTCAAGCTTACATCGATGAGTAAGAATTTGATTTAGAAAGTTCCAAGAAATCAAAATAAATTGATTAAACTTGAAAGAAATAGTTTATAGAAAAATCTGCACAATTATAGCAGATTGAAACTGAATTTTAGAACAGAATATTTAGAACCAGGGGGCGTCCAGGGTACCATTAGAAAGCCACGGATGTCTAGTTTCTAACCCAATTTACGGATCTGAATTCTGTTAAACGAACAGAAAGTTATGGTCTCCGGAGTAAAAGGTGGCAGAATAGCCGCCGCCCAGGTCAGCGACCGCTGGGACTCAGCGGACGCTGAGTTCCGGTGTCCTGCTTCCTTCAGCGAGTGCTGAGTCTAGGAGATGACTGACTTCTCGCCCTGTATTAATTTCGAGAAATCTCTGAAGTGCAGCCGTTTCTGACTTTTATGACTGAAAATTTATCCTTCGATTCTTTATGCTCTCAACGAACTTTCTATCTTTCAATTCTTGGTTTAACGCTTTATTTACTAAAATAAACTTTATTTTACTTCAAAAATTCTTGTTTCATTAATTCATTTTTAAGATATAATATCCGACATAAATACAAAACTCGGAAATTTTCTAAAATGACTGCTTTGGCCATACTTCTTCTTATAACGGAAAAATTTACCTCTTCGAGAACTGTTTCAAAAACGAGGGATTTTTCTCTATACAAAAACTCCCCATATTAACCGTGATTTTAGGGCATCACGCAAAACTACTTTCTCGGAGCGGAATTCTTCATCGCTACCGAATCTTTGAAAACTTAACATTTTATACATCTTTATACGAAAACCTACTAAACAAGCGTAAAATTTGTTCGATTATTAATCTATTAAATTAACGCCACTCTCGAACCCTCTCTCTCTGCTTATCCTCTAATGGATCTTCTTCTTCTTTTTCTTCCTTACTTTCAAACTCGGTACTCTCCTCGGCTTTCTCCACTTCATGTAACGTCAAACGGACAACACTCACGTCGACCATACCCGAAAAAGGCCTAAAACTAGGCTGAAATCCTTGACGGCTAAACGGCATACAACGAAGATAAAAATATCCTTCGGTTTCTTTGACCTCGGGGTCAACGATCTCCTCGTTATTGAAATGATGATGCGGTCCAGACGTACTCCTCTCGTAGAAACGAAAGAAACAAGTCGAGTTCCAAAGAATTAATCAGGCTTTGAAGAATTCAAAACTTGAAGAGTATCCAAAGAAGGATTTAATGGAACTATATCAATAGAGGGAGCTGGAACCAAGCTGTTCACCGAAGCAAAAGGCTCGGAAACAGAAACAAAAATATTTAATAAAGGTGGAGATGAAACATAGCCATTCGACAACGGCTGAGAAATAAATAAGTTTTCATCAAAACTATATTCATTAGAACGAGGAGAAATAATGACTCGAAATTCCCTTAAGGAATAAGAAAAGGAATTGGGTTGTCTTGCGACATCGAATCTTGAAGTCCTGCTCCATTCACTCGTCGGGAAAAAGAGGAAATAAATCTTACTATTTGAGAACTCCTGAAATAATAGTCTTATTAATATCCATGCAACCACGATGGAAACATGCTGAAGCTAACGTCTCTATGTACTCATACGCATATGCTGAAACTCTCTCATGGCCTCGTCACTTCGAGAAGCTAATTTCGCTTCCAAACGATGGTACCAAACTCATGGTACATTCCAAAGTTAAACTACCAACTTACTTGCACAATTATTCGCCAACTTACAACCTCATCAAGGTCTCAATTCCACTACACAATCTCATATCTCAATCTTTCTAACTTCATCTCATTATTTATTTTCATTATAAAAGCGGAAGAACCATATTACTGAGTTTCTAGTTATGTGGGTTGATCAAGTCCACATAACAGTCCGTCAGTCACATGGAACTTTAAATTTTAAACTTTTTAAACATAGAAAACTTTTAAATGCGTACCTGGTTTGCCGGATGAGATGAGATGCTGGACTTTTGTTGTTGTTGAAACTTAACTAGTCTAGAATTCAAACCAGACTAGACTTGAAGAAATATGAACTTAGAGCAACAGACCTTGCTTTCGACTAGTCTAGGAATTAAACTAGACTAGACTTTCAAGAAATAACTCAGAGCGTACGTACCCGCTTCCGATACCACTCCGTCGTTGCCCGGCCTAGAATTTAGATGACAAAGCCGGTGGGTCCCACGACGTACACAATTTATGATTAACCAAAGGATAAGATAGCGACCCGGCTATCAGTTAATAAGAACAAAGGACACTTATGCTCAATGATTTCTCAACTTAGAATAAATATGACATACATGTTTCAAAATTCAACGAATATAACTTAATCAGCTCGGAATTCAATAGACCTGTTCAAACATATTATCAACAAGAAACAAGAAGATGACAAGCTGATTTTAGGATCAAGAAAGCACGATAAAGAAAACTGTTTCAAGTTCGACAAAGCTTTCTCAAACAACAAACAACATATATATATATAGATAATCAAGTGGCTGAGTTTCAAAAGAACTTGACAAAAGAAAATTCGACTTTAGCTTTAACATCGACTCTAAAATCCAACATCATAATACAATATCAAACTTCATAAACTTGCAGCGGAATACGAGAGAATATATGTATGAAGACATATATTCTAGGTTTAAACACTTCAAAAACAACCTTTAAGTATTTAACAACAACATCATCCATCCAGCACACATCATCCTCATTCCAAATTTAACTCCGCACATTTAAAAAAATATATACAAGGGGCTGAGTACAAAGTACTCAGTGGGCACATGCCAAAAATACTAAAAAATTTACTTCTTGGAGTTAGGGATTAAACTTGCCATAGAGCATAAGCACAAGTAATTTTTCTCAAAAACAAACCTGTGCATGCTCAACATTTTCTTTTCTGTAAATCATATTTGTACGGCTTGAGACATATACTTTATGAGGTATGTACCAGATCTATAATCACATAGTGATAGTGTTGAGAAGGAGGCCTCCTTCTCAAACACTTGTAATCGGCCCATCTTTATGAAGGCACATGATTACATCTAAGTGTACACAAATCCTACCTTGCGTAGGACTGAATTCATCTTGCTACAGTAGATGGTATCATACAAACATTAGGCAAGTTAATCAACTTAAAAACATCACATATATATATAATCATATATATGTATATCATTTGTCATTTCTTTAATTAGAAAAGCCCACCTGAATTGAAGCTACTTTAACTACACTTTTGCTTCTCGGCTTTTCCCTCAATTTACGGTCCCGCTCGAGCCTTCATTTAAGAATTTGGTTTTAACATAAAGAGCGAGAAGAATTAAACAAAGAAATGAGCGATGCACCGCCGCCATAATACGAATTCTCTACTTCGACTCGGCTTTCTAAGTTTTCTCTCGGCAATGTAAAACTTAACTTTTCTAATACTTTTTCTACTTTACTTAACTCTTTAATCGATAGTTAATCGATTACAACTTCAGGAAACACTTAGAAACATAAAATCACATATTTCATCATTAACCACTTAAGCTTATCATTAGGAAAAATAGCTAACATTTTAACTTTTGAGTTTACGAAATAAACAACTGAAAACAAGTTGAGCAAAGATCAGCTGGATAAATCAAGCTGTCTGGAAAAACAAGCTAGCTGGAAAACCGAGTTGGCCGGAAAACCGAGCTAGCCGGAAAACCGAGCCGGAAAACCGAGCCGGCCGGAAAACCGAGCCGGGCCGGAAAACCGAGCCGGCTGGATTAAAACCGAGCCGGCCGGAAAACCGAGCCGGCCGGTACCCAATGATCGAGTTAATCCAAATGATCGGGTCCAAATTAGGGTAAATCCAATGATTGGGGTAAATCCAAATTGATCGAGTTCACTTGGGTAATTCCAATGATCGGGTCCAAATTAAATCCACTGATCGAGTTCCACCGGGTAAATCCAATTGATCGAGTTCACTGGGTAATTCCAAATGAGTAATCCACTGATCGAGTTCATAATTCCACTGGTAATCCAATGATCGAGTTCACCGGGTAAATCCAATGATCGAGTCCAAATTGACCGAGTCCAAATCAAATCCGATCGAAATCCAATGATCGAGTTCACTGGGTAATTCCAAATTGATCGGATCCAAATCGAGTAATTCGAGTAATTCCAAATTAATCAAGCTGGCTGGATCCATCTGACTTAATCCAAAGAATTTAAACTCTAGAAACTCTAAATTTCAAAACTTTGTATTAAAATTCGAAAAATTCTACGTCACTTAATTTTTAACGTAGATTCCATTTCTATCATTATTTTCTTCATTAAAAATCAAATACATGGCTTTATTATACATATATATTTCGGTCCTTTTGATAAATTAAGAATTTAAAATCCAAATTTCATTCTAATCACTTCCAATCATGTTAATTTAAATTATAAACCTCAATTATAACATAATTACTTAAAAATTCATTCTAGGCTTATTTCAACTTCATAAACATTAATCCATCATCAATTTCATCATAGGATCAATGGATCAAAAACTCCTAAATTTAAGCCACAATTCGAAAAATAATAGAAAATTAGGTTTAGGGTTCTTCATGCTTAATTTAATCATACCAATGATCATCTAGACATCATATAAGCATCATACTATCATATCAAGATCATTCAACCATTTCTTAATTTCTTCCAAAACTGATCGATCGTATATATATATATATATGAGCTAGGGTTTCTCATGCATCATTTAAATTCATAATTGATCATCTAATCATGATATAAACATTTTATAAACATCATACTAAGATATGAACATCATCCAATTACTTCCACATTTTTTTCCTAATTTTCGAAAATATATACATATATATATATATAGAAAAGATTTCCACCATGGAAAGAAAACTAAGAACTTGGAAGAACATAGATCCAACCTTGATTATAGATTTAAGGATGAATTGATCTTGCTTCTTGAGCTCAAAGATTGGTCATCAATGGAGTGTGTGCATGTGTGTGTATGTATCGAGAGAGAAGAGATGATCGAGAGGGAGAGAGAGAGGCTGCTGTTTGCTGTTGTTTGTTGTGTGTGTGCGTGTGGTGAGAGATGAGAGAAATGAGTGAAATAGCTATACATATATTAGTTATAACCCTAGGTTTAGATGTATAGGATAGCTTATTATAAAATTAAAACTTAATAGCTAAGTTTTGGTTAATTCATTTAATTAGTTATTAATTCAATTAATTGATAACTAATTAATCTTCTAATAATTCTCTAATTTCTCAACACAGTAATTAAGTTTAAGGTTTCACGAACCTTAGATAAAAATTTCACAGAAAGAATCGGAGATTTGAAGCATTTTCAAATCGACCGAAACTAAATTTTTAAGCGATAAATTACGTAAAATTTCACGTAATCAAATTAAATTCTTCTTTCAGTCAATTTATGACTAAACATTTATCATTTATTGATAAATGTAAAAACTTCTTCGTTTCGGATTAACCGAGACGATCATTCTTAATTAAAACTCATTTTTCCGGTAGAATATATCTGCCGGATAAAATGTTCGAACGAAAATTTTTCTTTTACTGAAATCTTATCTTTCTTACTAATCTAATAAATCTTAATACTCAAGAAAGACGAAATACTACATTAATGAATTAAACATTATGCATATAATTATTAATTTAAATTGATTATTAAATCCATTAATCAATCAAACGTTAATCAGTTAATAATAACGGCTTTAATTAAAAAGCTCTTGAACTATAAAAATTATTAGAGTTTCTCCAACTCCAATATAAGCTTTAAAAAAAATTTTTATGGAAATATAATCCGAAAATAAAATAAATTGCCGAAACTTATTTTCTTTCTAAGTTCTCACAACTTAATTCTTTTAGACGAGCTCTTAATTAATTACTAAGATTGGTTATGAAAAAGCGGGGTACTACATTGTATTAAAATTCTGAAAAATTCTACGTCACTTAATTTTTAACGTAGATTCCATTTCTATCATTATTTTCTTCATTAAAATCAAATATATGGCTTTATTGTACATATATATTTCGGTCCTTTTGATAAATTAAGAATTTAAAATCCAAATTTCATTCTAATCACTTCCAATCATGTTAATTTAAATTGAAATTTCTCAAATTTATATAAATCAAACCATCAAACATGTTTATAATCATCATAGGAGCTCATAGAAATCATCAATTTGATCATAGGATTAAAGGATCAAAAACCCCTAATTTTAATTAATATTTTCGGCTATTTTGAAAATAATAGAAGGACTTTGATTCTTTGATTACTTCCAACATCAAACATGCTTAGATTAATTATCTAAGCTCAAATAATCAATTAATTTGGATCATCCATCATCACTTATAAAAACCCCTAATTCTTCCTTCATTTTCGAAAATTCAATTAATTAGGGTTAGGGTTTAATTAAGCTTTTAATCAATGATCTATCATGCATTCTAAGCATGAATTCTAAAACATCAAAAATCAAGATCATAATCATCTACTAATTAAATCCTAATTTTCGAAAAATCTGGAATTTAAAAATAAGATGATCAAAGCTTATTTTTAAGCTATAAACTTGAATTAAACTGTATCTTACCTTGATTAATAACTTGGAAATGATTTACTCTTGATTTGAAGCTTGAAAAATTACACAAAAATGGAGTTTAGAGAGTGTGTGTGTGTGCTGGAATTTTCAGTCATATAATGGGATATATAGTGAGAGAATGATGATGATCATCTTATATATATACTAACACACTAATTAATAGATAAGGCTAAGTTCAATGTATTCTAATTAAATAATGCATGTTAATCTTGACTATATCTTAAAATCATTATTTCATGTTGGATAAGGTGAGGTGTCCCTCATTTAATTATTTATTCACCAAAGTCAACAAATCATATGTCATGGCTATTAGGTAATAATTACATCAATTAATTAATTAAATACTCAATTTAATCAATTAATTACTACCCTATAATCAAAACCCTAAATCTCTAATTTCTACTTTAGAAAAATCAATTAGGGCCTCTCCAACCCTAATACAAGTTTTCATAATACGGAAAAACGAGTCATTTCCGAATAATTAAAAATTATCATCTTAGATAATTAATTACTAATGAATTTAATTAAGAAAAGTAAATTCATAGTTTTCTCAACTAAAACTCAAATATGTAAGTACATATTGATAAACATAAATTCTTCCTCGTTTCGGGTTAACCGAGACGAGACAAAAATAATTTAATTCCTTTTTACGGCAAAAATTAGGGTTGCCGAAGAAAAATTAATAAAAAGGAAATTTTCTTCTTCTTAATTTCTTTAATTTAATTAAAGAAAAACTAAGGCAATTTATACAAGAAAAACGGGGTATTACATAACTAAGCATGGGCTGTCCAACGCGCCATCTCCAATGGGCTTCTTCAACAATTCTTGATCCCAAACATCTTGAACTAAACTCATCAAGCTCTCCTTGTACTTCTGTCGCAGCCCGAACCCCGATATCAGATGTCAAGGCCGGTAGGTCCCACGACTTACACAATTTATGATTAACAAAGGAATTTAAGATAGCGATCCGGCTATCGATCAAAAGAATAACCATACTCAACAATTCATCATTTTAGAATAATACGACATATATGACTCGAGATGATCAACTGAATTCAATATGACATACATATCAATAAACACAACTCGAATCACTCGGAATCAAAAGACCTGATCAACCAAATAACCGACAATTGATCAAGAAGATGACAGGATGACTTGAGGATCAAGAAAACAAGATAAAGAAAACTGTTTCAAGCTCGACAAAGCTTCTCAACACAACTAACAACTTATGTACATATGATTCATCAATGAGTTTCAAAAGAACTTGACAAAAGAGTTCGGATTTAGAATTCGAACATTATAACAATATCTATTTCACTTTCTTGCAGCGTAAAAACATGAGAATATATGTATGAAGACATATATTCTAGGTCAACTTCTCAAAAACTACTTTCTTTACAAAGACAATCACCGTTTAACAACAACAATAATCCATCCAAGACTCATCATCTTCATCTCCTCAACTCCGCACGTTTTAGAAATAACATGTGGCTGAGTACTACGTACTCAAGGAATACATGCCGAAAACATTTGAAAACTTTGCTTGAATACAGCTATAGCATAGTAACTTGCCGTAGAAAACATAATACGAGGATTTTTACTCGAAAACAACTCGTAAAATGTTAAAAATACTTTCTTTTCTCAAAAATTTATTTGTCTGCAGACATTTATAACGGTATGAACTATACATCTACAACAACATTAAGATGAGAAAGAGGCTCTTTTCTCAATCACTTGTAACCGGCATATCGAGGAAAGGCTCACGATTATGAATAATCGGCCTATCAAAGAAATGCGCACTGACAATTAATGTGTACAATGCATTTCACCCTGCGTGAAACCGAATTCCGTCTTTTCTGAAGTGTGATGGTAACATACTTAAACATTTTAAAATTATTTGGCAAGTTATCAAAGCTTTGTAAAATATACGATATCATGCTTTTCACATATTTTAGTTTAGAAAGTCCACCCGATAATTTTAAGTTTTTAACTTTAAATCTTTAACGAGTTCAACCCTTCACTTCACGCCTCCGCTTCTACTTCCGCTCGCTCCTTTAATCGAAAGCTTAATGATGAATTTTAGAACGCAATCTTTTATCGAATACCTACTTCGAGAAACCTAACGAAATTCTATTCGACTTTCTACGTCAGAATCCTGACGAAATTCGAGAATTTCTATCTTAACTTTTCAAACATTCTTAATTCATTATATCTTACTCCCTCATTAAGCATCAACATCAATCAATCTCATATAACATTAATATTTATAATTTACTATTTATCATAATCGACTAAATCGCATTTTAGTCCGAATCTAACGGATTCAGAAAATTCTCAATTTAATTCTATACCTTTATTTAATTATAACAAACATAATTATACTTTAAATACACACATTAACTCACTTAAACATATAAACTCCTAAATCGGGAAAATCAACCATAACAGAAAACTCTTTAATACTTTTGAATTAAATTTCCGTAAAATTATATAACACTTAATTTTTATTAAGAAGTTCATAAATGCAATTAATTTTCTTAATTAAAATTTAATTAATATTTTATTTATTTATTAAATTTTCGGTAGTTTTCAATTTTAGGATTTCTAAAATTATTTTCTCTTCTTTTTAATTTCTATTATACTTAATTATCCTCTTAAATTCATTTCTTCATTTAATTTCATTCAATTTAGTATTAATCTTCCAACCCTAATTTAAGAACCCTAATTCGATTTTCTAGGGTTTCTAGGGTTAATCAAGCTCATTTTTTCATTATCTCTTGATCTAAAATACTTCATTAATCTCATATATCTTTAATTGAATCATCCAATTCATCATATAACATTACATTATTAAACCCTAATTTATATTCTTATTTAATCGGTTATTTTCTCAAAATGAAATTGGTTGGAAATTTTTAATTACTTCCAACATGAAACATTCTTAAAATACTTAACTAAACTCATTTATATCATTAAATCAATCATACAATTCATGTATTCATTATTTCCCATTTTCTTCTCATTTTCGAAAATTGCCAATTGATAGCTAGGGTTTTCCATGCTTAAATCTAATTACATATTTGATCTTATAATCATATTCTAAGCATAATTCATGAAGAACAAATCATCATTCAATGCATGAATTAAAATTTAGCATTTTCTTCTAAATTTCGATTTTCATGCAACTTAGGGTTAGGGTTTTGATTCTCATGCTTTAATCACATAAATCATCATATAATCATAATATAAGCATCATACTAATACATAAACATCATCCAATCACTTCATCAATTTTTTTCTTCCAAAATAATCGATCCTATATATATATATGAAGGATGATTTTAACTTGAAAAGGAAAATTAGAAATTGAAGGAATAAGAATATATTCTCACTTTAATGGATTGGAGATGATTAGTTAGGACTTGTTCTTGATTCTTGGATCTTGAGATGAACAACAATGGAGTGTGTGTGTTTGAGAGTGAAAAATCGAGAGAGAGATGGAGAGATTGAGAGAGAGAAAAGAGATGGCTGCTATGTGTGTGTGTGTGCGTGTGAAATGAGAGAGAGAGTTAGATTATATGCATGTTACATATAGGTTAGGGTAGACTAGGGTTATTATTAAATTATAACTTAATGGCTAAGTTTGGTTAATTTATTTAATTAATTATTAATTCAATTAATTAATAATTAATTAATTTTCTAATAACTCTCTAATTTCTCAATTACAGCAATTAAGATTGTTGTTTTACTAACCTTAGATAAAAATCTTCATTAAAGAATCGGAGATTCGAAGCATTTTCAAATCGTATTCAGCCCAATGTTAGAACGATAAATTACGTAAAATTTCACGTAATTAAATTAAATTCTTCTCTTAGTCAATTAATGATTAAACATTTATCATCTATTGATAAATGTAAAAACTTCTTCGTTTCGGATTAACCGAGACGATAAAAATTAATTAAAACTCATTTTTCCGGTAGAATATATCTGCCGGGTAAAATTTTCGGAAAGAAAATTTTTATTTTACTAAAATTCTTGTCTTTCTCATTAGATTAATTATTTTAATTACCTAAGAAAGACGGGATACTACAACTTCTTAGCTCGTGCTCTTGTAATCGGCCCAACTGGAACATGTATTGGATCTTGCACCAACGACGAACCTTGGGCTGCATCATTCCCCTCATCTTCAAGAGGATTTGTCCTCAAATCCAAGGCATCACCTACATCAAACGCACTTAAGTCAGTAACACAGCAGCACCCACATTATACTCACCTGGTAAGTCCAACTTGTAGGCATTATCGCTGATACGCTCCAAGGCTTGAAACGGTCCATCTCCTCGAGGAAGTAACTTGGATCTCTCGTCATATTGGAAACTGTTCCTTTATGTGATATACAACCATACCCAATCACCAAAATTAAACACCACCTTGTGACGGCCCTTGTTGGCTTGTTCGGCGTACTACCTCGTGCGCCTCTAAATGTTCATCCTGGCCTTCTCATGAATCCGTTTACAAAGTCAGCCCTATTCCGGCCATCAAGATTAGTACGCTTCATGCTCGTGCAACAGATAGATCCAATGGAGTCAAAGGATTAAAAATCATGTACAATCTCAAATGGCGAAAACCGAGCAGCGTAATGAACAGAACGATTATATGCAAACTCAACATGTGTATAAACATTCTTCCCAAGACTTAATGTTC